>BMAO01015517.1:0-328529 GCA_019973975.1 Trichonephila clavata | reverse complement strand
TCTGGTATGCCGTTTCAGTTGTGTGCTAACTGAGTTTCAAGTACACAAAAAGAAAAAGTATTTTTATGACACAGATATGAAACCGTAAACTTTGAAATAATACGATATTTATGTCTTCATTATCAGTTAATTTTAAAGAGCTTTCTATTTGCCGTTTAAGCGAAGGTCAATTTACAGAAATTTTCTTATCAGCTTTTCTTCATGACAGTATATAAGGGGTTGATGGCTATCAATCGAAAATTTATTTATTTTATTTTTAGATATTGCAGAATAAACAAATAATACAAAAAGTAGAGCTAAAGCATGCTGAAAGTTGGAGTGATGAAATGTTGGAGATTGTGTTGAGATGTAGGTATAGAATGCTTAAGAAAATGTGAATTTCATAAAAATGCGGGAAAGTTTTCAAGTTTCAACCGAAGTAATATTTTATAATTAGATTTCCGGAAGGATGGGACCTACAGATTTGATTTACTGTCTCCAGAAAAGTATGCTGGATCAAAAATTTCATTCGGCCCTACTATATAGTATATCAACCGCAAACGGTATAGAGTTTAATAATGCTGACAGCTGTGCCGTCGGGCGTGGGTTCGAATCGGAGAAGGCATAAATGTTTGTATGAACACTCTGTATGGAAGGGGTACTCTAAATATTCGTCGAGTCAAAAGTCCACCCGAGTGGTTGGGAGGAAAGATAGGAGGCCAGGACCATAACTCTGGATGTCCTTTCAAATTTGGACTGGAGCGAAGCAGAAACAAAATGTCCCCTGCTGGTGTTCAAGCAGACGTTACAGACGTGAAGATAAGAGTTTAACGACCAGACGTGAAACTAACCTCTTGCCACGATGACTTTGTGGATTCAATCTGACACCGTGATTTGGTATTAGAAACAACAGCAGTGTCCGTGATTTATAGAGTTTACTTTTAGATCAAATGGTACTTCACAATCAGTTTTACATCATAATTTAAATGACTCTACATTGTATAAATAATAATACTTTTGTTTATGAATTTTGTTCTGATGACTATATTATCTTTTCTTAAAAAGTTCCTTTAAATCTCCTTAGATAGTGTCATCTGTTTGTGTTGTTGATGTTTTATAATATTTTCATTTAATTTTCTTTTGTAATATGTAACATTTTATTGCGTATAACAATTCAATTTAAGCTTGAATTCCGTATAATAGTGTACAGCCTATAAGAAATATATGTAAATAGTTTCTTCATTCCCGGTTTGAAAAGCGAAAGATATGTATGATTCTCGAATAAATTTTAAATGTTCATTATAGTTTACATTTAACTCATATCATGTATTTTGGACTCAAGTGTAGGCCGCTGTAATTAAATATAAGGCAAAAACGTACAGCTAAGCAACTGGTTATAAAATTTAAAAACCCGCTCTTATCTTAATCTTTTAGTCACCAAATCTGGAATTAATCTGAATGCGAAGTGGGATCAGAAAATGGAAATCGTTAATCCTGGTCAATCTTGATGATCCTGATCAAGACAATGGAACAAGTATTAAGTGTGTATTGTCTCGGTCCAGACAAGTGAAAAGTACGAATTAATTGCCGACCGTTTAAATGAGTAAATGAGTTCAAAGATTCCATTACATACAAATGCAGAAGCTTATAAAGGGTGTTAAAGAGGATTCGTTTGGAACATGTCTTATAATATGTCTTATATATATATACATACATATATATATATATATGACATTTTAATTTTCAATTCTTAGTCAGCCAGTTTTATTCTTTGTATAGTATTTACAGTTCTGAATTCTATTAGTATACTTGAAGATATACGTATATTTTGAACATTTGAAAAATTAACTCATTTTATATCAAAGTATAAGTAAATAATAAAGAAAAAGAAATATTATCAAATATCTACATTAATATGTATGAAACCCCATCCCCCTCACTTGTTTTAAAGTTGGTAATATATTTCCCTTAAGTAAGTAAGTACTCTAAATACATAAGTTCTTTTAAACTTCTTTAATTATTTAATTTTTATATTTTAAATGCGCGAATCAATTTTCTTAATGATATTCCCTTAAGTAATCAGGAATAAAAATTAAAAATGCTTGGTTACATAAATTTTACAGAAATTTGATTAGCTCATGAGTAAGATTAAATGCCAAATATTTATTATATAAAAATAATCTTCGACTTTATTTTAAATATATTTTGGTAAAGTGTTTGACAATGATTTAGATTATTGTTTATTAAAGAGTATGATTTTGTAACGAAACAAGGCTAATGCGAAAAATCTCGTAATTCTGAAACCAGTTCGAAGTAACGAGGACAAATGAAGCTCTCATGTGGCACCCTCCCAAACTTCCACACCACGTCAACGAGGACTTTGATCTCAAACTATTTAACACAACATACCCTACTAAATGGCTGGTCTTCAGTGGCACCAGGACTCTAATCCAGATTCGACATAACACAACTTTATTACGAGTTCGACCAGGATACTCATACCGGTCGCAATTAATGCTTATCAGATCTATTACTCAAATTAATAGTGTACACCCAAACAGAGTTATAAATAATGATAAGATGAATCATAAGATTTATCAATGAAATAAAAATACAATGATCCTGGTTTATTGTGGTCCTTTTAATGCTACTTCATTTTTGCGCAATTTTCCTGTGCGATCTTTTTATGCGGTGTATGAATTTCAATGGCTTTGAATTGCCACTATAATACTTTCTATCAATGTACCAGGGTACCGAATATTGAGGTTTCGCAAAAATAGGTTTTGCCTTCAATATTACAAATTGGGTATATACGTACTTGGCGTTAGTCAGGCTTTCGACTATAAGTCTAGGCCTCCCGAGGCAGAGGTTGCGAAGTGTGTACGTTACCACCACTCTACATGTACATATATATACTTGGAGCGCTCTGTTCATCTGTTATAAACATCTTTCGACAATGCGTTCAGTTGCTATTTTAACATGGCAACAGCTTGCGCTTGATTGAAGACAGAAACTTTCAATAGTAACATTGTAATAATTTGATAGATTATGAAGACGGAAAAGAATCGGATTTTTCAGAGTGGATAAAATGTATGCAGGGATATTTCCTTCAATAAATTGGATAAAGCATTTTCTTAAAATAGATATTAGTCTGGAGGTATGAAATTTCAAAAAGAGCTTCGGATCATACATAACTGGTTATAGTGACATTTGCAACAGCGATAAACCGACCTTCGTCACAAAACTTATCTGCTTACTTTAAGGTGCAGAAAAATAAAAACAATTAAAATTACATCTCAAATTGAGGAAAGCGATTTTGAACTTATTCATCACAGGAAGATGCACACTTTGGATTACGATGTGGTAGCAGTGAATGATGTATGTGCATTTTGAAAACTTTGGTGAGACTAAATGTTTAAAAAGTTTTCAGTGTATTTAATTATTTATTTTGTTATGGGCGTTCTTAGTTCCGTGAATAGTGGCGTATTTTATAAATGCGACTTTTTAATGCGGTCCCTCTCCACCGCATAAAAGTTTTCTGTAATGTTCGACGAAGTTGTTTGTTATAAGTAAATTATGGAAATGTTTGAATATTTTTATGCGATTCCTATCTACCGCACAAAAACAGGTTCAACTGTATAACATTAAAAGTATAATCAGAAGGATCTGATAAAATAACAATTAAAGTACAAGTCAAATAAAAGATTTAAGTCATTTCTAAGGCAACACAGTTTACCGAGAATAGCGACGACTTCATCATCTTGAATAACCTCAGAGATCACTCACAACAAAGCAAAGTGTCAATACTCTCTCCAGAATATTGGTAAACAAATCCCCAGGGCCGCTATGATCATTGGCGAAACCATTGCTAATAACAAGACAACCATCCTTGCTAGTCGGAAAGCAGGGTGCTCGTTAAACACTTTGCGGTTAAAGATGTACCTGAATGTCGCTGTCATGTCTTTCAGACGTAGCTTAATACCTAATGGAATATAAATAAAGGATAAGAGTTGTTGCTCACAAAATATTTGGTCAGTCGCTTAAATTGATGAGATACTCGATTTCTGTCAGCAACTATTGTAGACCCTTGGAATAGGAATAATGGATATTACAAATATTATATAACTGGTGGTAAATTCATACAACATAATTATTTTAATAGAATAAATATGCGTGTATTTGGAGTAATCCACCGCCAATGAAGGATTGCCTTTGCATAATCTTTTCTCTCAGTAAATATTTTATTGATTTTCAAATAGCTACTAGATTTTTATCGAGTACGGTAAATTTTAGACACAAAAACAATATTTATTTTGTAATAATTCGAAAAATTGATGTAACATTTTCATTTCTTACTGCAATACAAGGTGTAATGTACAAAATTGGAAGCCCCCTCCCCGAAAATATAAGTCGTGATTATGTTTTAAAAATTGATAATATGATTCAATGGAAATGCTTTGTAGTGTAACCAACCCAATATTAAAAACATTAAATACATATCTGCAGAATTTTAGAATACACAAAGTGATTTTTCTGAATAAAATATCTGAGGCATATGTTAATTTGTTTGATACAAAAACAGCACACACACAAGTGTTAAGCATTTTATCTTCATACAAATTACAAAGAAAATCATTAAAGAATTCAGAAAATAGTTTGTTGCATTTGTATATTCATATACGATTCTCTTTAACTCGTTCTGTATTTCTCTCATACATTATAGTTTGCTTCTGCAATGGTTAATTAAATTCATTGCCTAGAGATGCCGATGTATTAGATAGAAAACTATAGATGTCAGCGAAAGGTTTACTTTTAATAAGTCTTAAATATTTAATTATATTAGGGTAAAACGTTTCGATTACGGGAACTTACATCAAAGTTAATAGTGATGAACTAAAGGTGCTTTTAGAAGAAAATTCAACATCATACGTTCCACTGGTTCTGCGCAGTTGATAAATCGTCTGCTTTGAAAGCCGCATTAACAAATAATATAAATTGAACAGTGCTTCGGACTTAATTCAGCTTACTTGAGAATTGTGAGCTGGATGTATAAATTATTTACACCTTGTTCGAAAAACTGGGCACACCACGAACTTGATTTATATACAATTTATTTTCGGTTTATACTTCTCTGATCGCAGATATTTTTATTCATATCTATTAAATTGGTATTTAGGGCATGCTTTTATATTTATATTACACTGCTGACTAACACTGCAACACCAAGAAAAATAAACCACACAACTTATTGTTCGTATAGCACAGCGATAGGATGAAAACGTGGCAATTTTGGCAATTTTGGAGAGTTTCATAGTCTAATATTAGCTACAGAAAGCAGCCGCAGATAAAACAACTCTAGCAGTTAAGCATATAGAGTCGAAATGGGCAGATGAATGCGGGCAGAATGTTCAATATTGGCAGTCTGTGCCACTGCATCAATCATGAGTGTCACGGAGACGGTGGTCAGTGTCTGAGAATCCATGACTAGAAGTTTTCAGTGGGTGTGAGATCTGGAGAACGTGTTTATGGCAACAGTCAGACACCTATATGTAGGAGCAGGTCAGGATACAAGGACAACATGCGACATTGCATTGTCTTGTCGGAAGATGATGTCTCCGGAGTTTTGAAGATAAGATACAGGCACCGGCCTTAGATCAATGTATAAGCTGGTTGTTCATATTACCAAGGACACAAACAGGTTCACTTGATATGTTCCCAATAGCTACTCATGTCATCGGCACTAGGGTAAAGGGCCGTATTGCGATATGGAATGCAAGTAGGTCACATGTGTTCTTCTTGGTGCCTTCTGACAGACGCGGATAAACCTATCATGATGCTGCACGTATGACCGGGATAGTTCCAAAAGATGTGGTGCTACTACTGTACCAGATTTGCCGTTGAATTTTCTGTCACCTCGCGCGTCTCTATAAGGCTGTAATAAGGAAGCCCGCAATAATAGTTGTGTGTAGACATTCTGTTGCTGGTCAGATGTCTTCACACCGCAATGCAGATGCTTCTGCTGCAAAGCTCAATTTCTTACTCAAAATCGACGTCTTGACTTTATTTTGCAAGGCCGACCTGATAATATTACTCCTCTCAAGCATTAGTGAAGGAGGCCATTAAGATCCTGCATGGCGTTAGTATGACCTTTCTGAATCCATTGATTCCATATTCATGGCAGTCAGTGGATTCCGGCCAATGTAGTAGCAGGTATCACAGTAATGATCCTGCCTTTAACGATTCCGGTTGACGTTTCCCTTTCTTATACGAAACATAACACGATCTTCTCCTGACGACAATATTCCGATACGATTTCCAATGAGATACCTACTGCATAATTTTCTTTTATACAAGTTTGAATTCAATTTCTCTCGCCTCGACTTCAATCACCCCAAACACAAAATCTGTATATCCAGCATCTTCTAACTTTCTTGCAGATTTGATGTTTCTAAACGCCTGTATTTATGGTGTTGCGATTTAAATGATGAGTAGCGTAATAACCAAAGCTTTTAGGCAAAATATTTATGATATACCATTTGTACACATTTAGTGGCAGTATACAGGAAAATTAGGAAATTTAATTACAATGTTTGCTTTCTCTTAAGAATTTTATTTTAATGTAAGACTTATTTCAATAATTTTGTTTTTGCTATGGATGTAAAGTAACTATAATTTGGTTACTTTTTAGAAAATTTATTTGATAAAACCAATAAAGCTAATGTTGCAAACTTTTAAATGGCTTTATTCGTACCCAAAGATACAGAAACACGCAGAGATTTTTACTATAAGTGTATAAAAGCTCATACACACACACACATTCATAAGAATTTATATATTCAACAGTACAAGAGATTACGAAATGAAAACAATTTAGCATACATCTTTGTTTAACAACACAGTATGAGAAAAAAATGTTTTATTTAACCTAATTTTTTTGTTTGGTCTAGTTTTTATAGAGTTAGTTTATATTTGATTCTGATTATTGATAATAAACAAATACCTTTTGTGTCAATTCCTTTACTCATGGCCCAAGTAGATACTACGTAGTCCATGACCCTTTCACTGAGGGCTTTTGGTACTTCATGTAGTTTCATGAATTCCCGCACGTTATTTAACATTTCATGGTACCTTGCTGTCACAGATGTCATTTGTTGAATGATGGTTGTCACGTGCCCGAAAATTGTCGCGTACAAAAGAGCTACAGGAAAAATAAGGATTTAACATACACAAAGATTTAAAGAACTAAATACAAAACCAGATGACGTCCAAAGTCATTCAAAATAAGAAATGAAAATTTTCACTTATTATACTACAATTTACATTTGAAAAACATATTTGAGCAGTCAAAACGAAAGTATATATTCATAACTAAAAGTATTAGTTAATGTTCATTAGAATATACAAGGGGTGATCAAATGAAAGGTACAGAAACGACACGGTAGATTTACAAATATAGACTTTATTCAAAATATACCATAGGCCTGAGCAACGATCCCCACTGATGAACAAGCCGCGGATTCCTTGTTCCCAAATTCCTGTGGCTGTGACGAGACGATTATTCACAGTGTCTTGATACGTCGTCCGAGTGAAGCGCTTTCCTTTCAGGTGTTTCTTCAGTGGACCAAACATGGAAATCGCAGGGTGACATGTCGGACTGTAGGACGGATGGTCCAACGACTCCCATTGGAACTTGCCACTTCCATTTGGCCGTGACTCTGGGGCGTGTGTACCGTTATCATGGAGCAGAACCACCCTCCGTGAGCAGCCCTGGTCTTTAGATTTCTTGATGGACCTGCGTAGGCGTCGGGTAATCTCCACAGTACATCGGGTTAATACTTTCTGCAACAAGTAATTCTGTCGCCATCATTTGGACGCCGCTTTTTATAAGAGCCTTTGCTCTCTCTGCGCATGCAGGCACCGCGCATGATCCGATCCCGTCAGAGTCTCCAATGGCATCCCGAGATGTCTCGCTACATTCTCCCTTGGCGGAATAGCAAATGTTAATAACCAATTTTATGTCGTTTGTGCCTTTTTCGTTTTGATCACCCTTGTATATATTTACCGTTAAATGTATAATTCAGTTATTTCATAGAATAACTAGGTATTTCATAAAATAACTAGACAAGTCCTTTAAAGTGTATAGTAAATGAAAAATTTCATTCTTTACCTAGTTATTCTATGAAATAACTAGGTATTCTCTATGAAATAACTAAGAATAGACCGTTAAAATGAAAAATAAAAAATTTCAAAGATATTTCATAAAGTAATTGATCATAAATAGCTAAAATCTCTCGAAAAGTATATTTTACTCTTTTGAGGAAAAGTTGAGGAAATTAATTGATAAATAATAAGGAAAAGCAGATGATGTAATTTATTAAGGCTGATATTGCTAACATTTGTTAAACAGATAAACTTTTTAAAACAAAAATGTAAGAGAATATTAAATAAAATTTTATGGGATACCTTTTTTTTTACTTTTTATTATTTATTAAAGCAAGGATTGCTGTGATGACACTTTGGATTACACTGCTTATTATTTTTGAAACAAGCCCACTTTTTACCATTACACATTTTTTTTACGCGGGCACTTTTTAAATCCTTATCCAGTACCACAACTTTGAGCTGTTGCAACAAATCGAAGCGTTGCGTCAATATTTGGAACTTCTTCGATGGAAATTAATTCTCGCTGACATATACTGAATTGATATCTAGAGTAAAATTGTTTTATTCGGCCATCTCTAGTTCCCATAATTGAAAAAATCCTTCCTAAAGCAGCTAGAACCGGTTCAAAGAATTTTCGAGTGCTGTATTTCATACTTTAACGATCAAGTAATCATTATTCCATAGAATACCTAGTTAAATAGTAAAATTCAATAATTTTATATACTTTAACTGACTTGTCTAGTTATTTCATAAAATAACGGATTTCACACTTAGACGGTAACATATACACTGAGTAGCTATATTATTATAACTACTTGTCACATACGGAGATCAGCTATTATTTCACGTAGTTGTCACTAGGGGGTGAGATAGCTATTAATAGAGAATGCAGGAATAGCGAAGCATAAATTGCACTGTGTTGCTTATGAAGAAATGGGGAAAAAGGGTGATTTAGCTGTGTTTGACGGAGAGATGATTGTAGGTGCTTGAAGCGTCGGAATCAATATCAGCAAAACGATTGCACTTGTGATGTGTTCGAGCGCAGCAGCAGTTGTTAATGCTTACAAAGAGTGGATTCCCGAGTAGAAAACCAAATCTCAAAGTCTCGCTTGTGGTCATCACAGGCTGGTGAAAGTACTCTCTAATAGAAGAATTGCGAAAGTTGTCCAATCCAACAGATGAGAAGCTGTACTTCAAATTGCAGGGAATTTTAATCAAGGGGATCAACTGCAACCATCTCTGAATGAACTGTTCACCGCACATTCCACCGAATAGGCTTTGGTAGCCAACGACTTGTTTGAAAGCCTCTCGTTAGTCTGGAACACAAGAACAGACATCTCCAGTTCTCAAAGATGCCCAATTGTAGATAACTGGAAAAGAGCCATGTGGTCTGATTAATCACGTTTTCAATTACACTATGTAGCTGGCAGGATGCGAATTTGGAGAAAACAGAGAGATGAACCCCATCTACATTGTCACAACTCTTCAAGCTGGTGGAGGCAATATTATGATTTGGAGGTTTTTTTAAAATTGCATAGGTCTTTTGATTCGTGCGGAAGAACATCATAATGCCCAAACACATTTAAGTGTTGTCACCAGATTAGGTACCTCTTTTTAAGTTAATAAATTCCCCTATCTGAGATAGATACTTTCATCAGGACAATGCTCCATGTTATGCATTGTTCTCTAATGATTCGGAGGGTATGACAGGAACTTTACATTGCTTAGTTTTCCTGCTCTATCCGCAGATATTAATCCATTTGAGAATCTGTGGGAAAAGATTAAATGAGGTACCTGGAAGATAGACTAAGTAATAGCCATTCTGAAGGCATTGGAAAGTGCAATTCATCTGATATGGTCTCAAGTTCTTCATAACAGCTACCAATTGCTCATAGAGTTCATTCCAAGAAGAATCCATACAGTATTAAGAGAAAAAGGTGGTCCAATATTGTATTGAAGGGGTGGTCAGAATAATTTGGACACTCATTGTATGTACTAATTATTCGATTTACCTCTATGAAAAGCTTTTTAAATAGAAAATGCATTAAAGAACTAAGAAACAGGATTCAAACCACTTTTTGTTCTATATTTAACTTTTATCTGAATAACTTTTGATCAAAATCACTGTATAAAAAGAAATATTTTCTTAGAAAGTACTTAGAGCCCCAGTCATTCATGTTCTTTATTAATAATACATACCATCCCAGAAATATCAAAATTTTAATAAAAAAAATCCATTTATAAATTAATTTGTGATTACGGTAAAATATATGTTTGATTAGTACGTTATTAAATGCTTATTAAAGTCACCTTTCGAAGATATGCTAGGACTAGTGCAATTGACTTCGTAGCTTTGAGTCATAGTCAAGTAACGAGGATGATACCTGAGCTGGGTTACTATTCTCCAAACTTCCACATCACACCAACGTGAAGACGTTGAGCCTTGATTTAACATGCATCATCCTCTTTACACGACAGGTTTTAGTGGCACTAGAACTTGAACCCGCAATAACAAGATAGCCATAAGTTTGCCACCATTTCTCGATTAATGAGATCAGATAAACTTTTATATGTATGCAATTACCAATATCATTTTAGAAATTCCTCTTTAGTTTTTTTAATTAGAATCTGTAGCATTTTTAGAATTTCATTCCAACCACAATGAAAGTTAAATGGTTCTATTTTTCAATTCCTACTATTAGTTCACACTCTCTATATATATTTATATAAAGGAGAAAAGCGACTCACTCACTGACTGACTGACTGACTGACTGACTGACTGACTGACTAATCACGAAATCTCTGGAACTATTCAACCTACAGACTTGAAATTTGGTTGACATGTTCCTTTCATAGAGTAGACATCCGCTAAGAATCGATTTTCCGAAATTCGAAACGCAAGGGGCGTTACGGGGGGTTAAGGGCTTTAATAATAATTGTTTCCATGTTTAAACTACTTGATGTACAATCTTGAAATTAGGTAAGCGGATTCCTTTCAGAGAGTAGAGATCCGCTACAAAATGAGTTTGCTGAAAATCGACCCCCAAGTGGCGTTGCAGGGGCTTAGGGGGCGTTATAGATAATTATTTCCATTTTTAAACTATTTGACGCACTGTCTTTAAATTTGATATATAGATTCCTTTCGTAGAATAGTGATCAGTTACAAAACGGGTTTTGTGAAAACAGACTTCTAAGTGGCGTTGCGGGGGATTAAGGGGCGTAATAGATAAATATATCCGTTTTTAAACTACTTCACCTACCTGCTTGAAAATTGGTAGGTAAGTTTCTTTCCTGGAGTAAATATCCGCTACAAAATGGGTTTTGGGAAAATTGACCCCCAAGGGGTGTTGCGGGGGCGTTATAAATTCCTATTTTTAAGTTATTAGACGTACAGTCTTGAAACTTAGTAAGCAGATTCCTCTCATAGGGTAGAGATACGCTAAAAATGGGTTTCGTGAAAATTGCCCCCAAGTGGCGTTGAGGGGACTTAAGGGGCGTTATAGATAATTATTTCCATTTTTAAACTATTAGACGCACAGTCTTTATATTTGATAAAGAGATTTCTTTCATAGAGTAGAGATCAGCTATAAGAAGGTTTTGTGAAAACAGGCCTCTAAGTGGCGTTGCAGCGGAATAAGTGGCGTAAGAGATAAATATTTTCGTTTTAAAACTATTTGACATACCTGCTTGAAAATTGTTAGGAATGTTTCTTTCATGGAGTAAATATCCGCTACAAAACGGGTTTGGAGAAAATTGACCCCCAAGGGGTGTTGGGGGTCAAGGTTAAGGGCAGATATAAATAATTATTTCTTTTTTTAAACTATTAGACTCACAGTCTTGAAATTTGGTTAGCAGATTCCTCTCATAGGATAGAAATACACTGCAAAATGTGTTTTGCGAAAATCGACCCCTAGGTGGTGTTGCGGGGGTTCAAGGGGCGTTATTGATAATTTTTTTGCATTTTTAATTAATTGGACGCACAGTCTTCAAATTTTGCTAAGCAGATTCCTTTCATAGAGTGCAATTCCCCTACAAAATGGGTTTTGTGAAAACAGACCCAGAAGTGGCGTTGCGGGGGCTCAAGTGGCGTTATAGACAATTATCCCCATTTTTAAACTGTTAGACGTACAGTGTTGAAATTTGATAAGCAGATTCCTTTCGTAAAGTAGAGAAATGGGTTTCGCGAATATCAACTACCAAGTTTAATTTCGGGAGATTAAGAAGCGTAATCGATAAATATTTCCATTTTTAAACTACTTGACCATCCTGCTTGAAAATTGGTAGGCATGTTCCTTTCATGAAATAGAATTCCTCTAACAAAGAGTAAAATGTGTGAAAATTGACCCCCAATGATGTTTGCGAGGGGTCAAGAGGAGTTACAGAAAAAAATTCCTGTTTTTAATTGTTAGACCCATATACTTGAAATTTGTTAAGCATGTTTCTTTTGTTGAATAGGGATCCACTAAGAATAAATTTTAAGCAAATCAAGTTCTGGGGGGTTCCAGGGGGTTACTGGGACGTATTGACAAAAAAATTACTTTTTTCGAGCTACAAGGACTATAATAATGAAATTTGGTTTGCATTTTTCTTTTGTTGAATTGAAATCCGCTTAGAGCGGTAATTTTGGAAAACGGCTCTCAACGGGATTACGGGGATATTGATAGTAAAACTTTTGTTTTTTTCTGTTAGATTTAGACTTGAAATTTGGCTTGCATGTTCAATTTACGGCGTAGAGATCCACCGAAAATTGGTTTTGCGGGAATCCACTTGGTTTTTGAGTTACGAAAGAGCAAACATCATTCTATGCTTCAATTTTAGAGATTTTTAGAAAATACAAATTAGATGGGTTCTGCCCCTTTTTTTTTTATCAACAGGTGACAGTTACAGGTATAAGTATATTTTTCAATTCAATCGAATTCTTAAAGCTAGGACTTAGATATCAATAATTTATACATATATATAAGCAGTAAAAATTTATAAAACATCATGAAATTCCCAGCGAAGCGGGCGGGTAACAGCTAGTATTTATATATTTATCTTGTTCAAATTTTCAATCGTAAATAAAATGCATTTTAAAGCACTCAATTGAGCTGAAATTTTATATACACGATTATTTTGGATGACAATACAGTAATTTAATTATAACTAATGAAAACAAATTGATTAAAACTAATTATTCAAAGAATTACAAATACAGCCACGTTGGCATCATTTTTGGTGACATGTGTCAAAACTTGAAAAGGTTTTTTTCTCGCGTTTTTAAAGAGCTCATTTGAGCTAAAATTTTCTATACACAATTGTTTGGGGTAACAGTACGATAATTTAATTATAATTAATTAAAATTAATGGACTGAAATTAATTATTTAAAGAATTACAGATACAGCCACGTTGGTTTCATTTTTTAGCGACTTGGATCAAAACTTTAAAAGATTTTTTCCCCTCACGTTTCAAAGTATTCTGTTGAACGGAAATTTTATATACACGATTGTTTTGCATGACAATACGATACTTTAATGATAATTAATAAAAATTAATTGCCACTTAATGTTGTGATTCTGTCATATGTTTATACATATTTATATTAATTGTAGCTATTTAATAAAAAGTAATTAAAATAAATTTTTTTTGTTAATCTAAGTAGGAAATGACTTAAAGTTTTTTTATATTACTTGTTTTAAATATATCCAATTTTCATTCCTATAATACTTAAGTCAAAATACTAAGTATAGTATTGTCGCTTTCTTTGTGCATCTCATCTTTTGATAGAAATGCACAGATTGATAGAAATGAACCTCAAACTGAAAAGTTAGTTCGGTATCTGATTTCATCACAATTTTTCTTGCTAAAATATTGTGATCTACTTAAATTCTCGAAATAAAAGCTATCATTAAAATTAATTAAAAGACTTATTCTGATTAATTTCAAGTAAAATATTATGCATTATAAAGCGTTTACTATAATACAGTTGTCAATCTCGCGATTTTACAATAAGTGCGGAGAAAATCTTAAATGAAATTTATAATTAAAAAGAAAAATCTGCACATTTAAAACAGAGGCACAGTTATTGATTTCTGTAACGAAATTTTCACTGAAGTTGATGATTTCAGTCTTCTTTATAACAAAAAAAATAGCTATATATATGTGTGTTTACTGAATTAAAATCCTTATATTTCTAACGAGAAAAGATGAAGATAATAAGAGTAAGATATTAAGCAGTGAAATAAGAAAAAAGAGTATCTTTTGAAATGGGAAGACAATAAGATCAACTCAGATATTAAAGAATAAAAAGTGGTGTAGAAAACGTTTTTATCAAATATTTCATTAATATGAAAATGATAATAATAAAGCTAAGGTAAAAGAAAGATGGTAAAAGCATTATTTCTCTGAAGATCCTCCTTTCACAGTTCCTTTACTGTTTCTCTCTCTTTGTAAAAACTTCATTAAAAGAAAATACAGTCTTATGAATTGTTAAGAATATTAAAATTTTATGCAGCTAAAATTTAAATTAATGAACGGTTTCTTTTCGCATGTTTTGACATTTTCAGAGCGTCAAGCGAAAGCATTAGTTTTGTTTTGTCTTATATCTGCTTTCATGTTTTGAAAAGAAAGAAATATGATTTGGCATTTAATCCAACTTGGCGTAAATTGGTTGTTAGCTAGCTTTTTGTAATTCACTGAATTTTGCTTTTGTTTTTGCATAAATTGTTCTTTAACTTTCAAATTAGTTTTTTAAGCACAGTTGTCTAAGACACTACCAGTTTAAAAGAAATTAGTTTTTATCAATCTTATTAGCATGCTCTTGGAAATTCAACTTTTTCTTAGTGAATGCGTTCAAAAAACTATAAAATTGAATTATATTTGATTCGTGAATTGTTTTCTATAATAACAGCGATAACTTTAAAATATACTTGTAAAAACTCATGTGCACTATTTGAGCTTCAATGGGTAATACATTTGTTTTGAAATTAAGAATTATCAAAAAAACTTTTTCAAAAATTTCAGGATTTCACTGGCTGTTAACATTTTGAAGTGAGGTTCTTTGTTTCAAAAACTTTTTTAAATTTTGTGTACAGTTTAGTACATTCATTAAGCGCAAGCATCAATCATTCCCTCTGATATTATTACATGGTCCCGTTCAGGCCATGATAATATATATATGATCATAGTATGGAATTTGGAATGATTATAACCTATAAATTTCAGCATATTTTACTACAGTAATAATTTTATTTGAATTTTTAATTTTTTAATTTATTTTCTTGTTAGGCTTAACAGGAACAATCGCCCGTCCTGAGCGGGTTAGTAAGAATTTAGGCAAATTCAACGGGAATTTACTTGAGAATAACTTTACCCTTTTTATTTAAAAGGGTACTTAGAGCTTCAATAAAACATGAAAATTACTTCAAAATTTAAAAAAAAACTATCAAAAAGAAAAAAAAACTTCTTAATTGATTTACAAGAAATAAGTAATGAAGAATGATGGGACATAGGATTTAACTATGATAAAATGTGACCATTTGTTTCAAATTATTGATTTCTTTTAAACTGTAATTAAATTTTATGAAATAAAACTGTTCATAAATTAATAAAAATTAATTGCTAAAGAGCTGAAAATGCGAACTATATTCAACTTTCATTACTTTAAAAGTTATTTGCTTATGATTAATACTAAATAATTGTTTCATTAGGATGTTTTAAGCAATAGTGGTTTATAATGGGTAAAACTGTGCTTCTGTCGCTTTTACATATTGAATAAGTTTAATAAAACTGCGTTTTATTTGTTACTTTTCGAGTTTTGTTATGATAAATTTCCTTAGATTTTCTAAAAAGTTCTACCACTATAATATTTTTGAAAATTCTCCAAAATTTCTAGAGCTCCTATTTTTCCAAAACTTAAAAACTTAAACCTAGTATTATAATTAAAAAAAAGTTTGAAAAAAGCATATAACTGGAGAATAGTTTTACAAAAAGGGGAGATATAAACTAAAAAAAGCTCTTTTTTTCTTTGTATGTCCAAACATCTATGAAGATTTAGTTTAATAATATAGTAATTATTGTTATTAAATTAAGGAAATTTATTATATTTTATTATTAATAAATTGGAAATGGTATGATTAACCTCTTAGTTTCAAAGTGTCAATAATTTAGCTTCATAGCAGGATTAAGATGTTTTTGAATTGAAAGCATGACTAAAATATAAACTGTATCAACAATTTTATTAACTTAGATGTAAACAGCAAAATGCGTATTCTATAAACATAAAATTAGTTGAAAAGATTATACTAATATTTTCAGACTTTTATGTATTCAGTCAGATTCTTATACTTATATGGTGTTTACTCAGATTATTAGTTTTCAAAGAAAGCACAAATTTATTTTAATTTTAATTTTTAGCGCAGTCTATAAGTGGGTTTTATTGTTTATTGTAAAAATGTATAAGTGATTTTTAGATATGCAATTATTTTCAGGAAAATTTATTTCGCATTTAGGTAATTCAAACAAAGCATACTTTAAATTATAAATAACTTTTAAAAATGCAAGACCTTCATGCAAGATTTGATTTATTTGAAAACACGTCTTCTTGATTTTATTTGTGGAATACGTTTGAAGTAAACATTGCTTTTAATTTTTAAAAGATGCAAACTGAAAGTTAAATACTTATGTGTGCAATGAATAAATCAGTAGCAGAATCCCACTGTGCATTTAAGACATCGGATTTAATTTTATTTATTTTACATAAATAATTATTGAACTAGTGAGCTACATCATTCAAAGTTACTAACGATGTTTTTATTAGAACCAGAAGAATTATGATAGCATAGCTTTCTGAATACGATGAAGAGATCTGAAGAATATCAATAAGAAAGAGAAGAGTTGTAGTCCTGTCATCTCTTAATATTCATTATTTTCATCGTTAACATTTATATCCTTGATCACTAATAACTTTTTTGATTATTCATTTTATTTTACCTTTAGTTCTTAATATTTTTTCTGGTCTTTCTGTTAATTTTTTTCCATATATAAGTAACTTTTAAGATATCCATACTATAGGGATTCATATTATGAAGATGGATTATAGAAAGCTCTGCATATTATTTAATTAACATAAAATTTTTTTTGTGTGTCGATGGGGAAAAAGATGACCCCTTTTTTAGATTCAATTTATACACACATGTATTTAATAAAAATATTTGTTGCGTATTTTTATAATTATCGTTATAAATAAGTGCTGTGCAGAGTTATTTAGAGATTCAATGAATTACAAATTTTTCTGCTAGTTAAGATGATATTTTTCATTTTATTACGAAAGCATATCGTAGAAATTTTATACCTGCATTATTCCTTATTCAATAACTGTCATTAAGTTATCAGTAGAAATGACATTTGGAGTATAATGTGGATTTCTACTTTTCACAAAATTTTCGTTAGACCTGATATTACAAGAATACAATTATGTCGAGATTTTGTGCAGCTATTAAATTTATTATATTCACTGTAAAATAAGAAATAAGTAATTTATAAATATATAATTTATTATCTTAAGTACATTCAAGAACATTCATTGAAGACTGAAATAAAGATAATCCAAAGAAATAATTTAAATGTATATGCTACCGTTAAAGTGTGAAATCCGTTATTTGATAGAATAACTAGATATTGCATAAAAATAGCTAGACAATCAGTTGAAGTACATAAAATTATTAAATTCTACGGTTTAATTAGGTATTCTATAGAATAACGGTTACTCTTGATCGTTTAAGTATGAAATATGCCACTCGAAAGTTCTTTGAACCTGTTCTAGCTGCTTTGGGAGGGATTTTTCCGATTAGGAACTAGAGATGGCCGAATAAAACATTTGTACTCTAGATATCAGCTCAGTATATGTTAGCTAGAATTAATTTCTATTGAAAAAGTTCCAAATATTGACACAACGCTTCGATCTGTTGCAACAGCTCAAAGTTGTGGTATTGAACAAGGATTTAAAAAGTGCCCGTGTAAAAAAAATGTGTAATGGTAAAAAGTGGGCTTGTTTCAAAAATAATAAGCTGTGCAACCCAAAGTGTCATCATAGCAATCCTTGCTCTAATAAATAATGAAAAGTAAAATATAAAGGTATCTCATAAAATTTAAATTAATAATCTCTTACATTCTTGTTTTAAAAAGTTTACACGGTGTTTTTATGAAGCAACAGTTTCTCTTCCCAGCATGTATTTTTGTTGATAATATTTAAATATAATCAATTTTGCAACATTTTCTTCCCCCCTTTTCTATTTAACTAATGTTAGCAATATGTGAGCAATAATAAATTATGTATCATCTGCTTTCCTTTATTATTTATCAATTATTCATCCACAAAAAGAATAAAATGTATTTTTCGAGAGATTTTAGCTATTTATGATCAATTAATTTATAAAATATCTTTGAAATTGTTTATTTTTCACTTTAGCGGTGCATCCGTAGTTATTTCATTGAATAACTAGGTAAAGTACGAAATTTTTCATCTATTATATACTTTATATAACTGACTTGTCTATATATATATATAGTAATTTCATGAAATATACCTAATTATATTCTATGAAATAACTGAATTATACACTTTACGGTAACATATACATCTTAATTAAACACCTTTTGAATTTCAGTTCTTAAAACGTACAACTATTTTTAACAGATAACATAATATTAAAAAGAATTTTTAAGTTAATTCCTACTTTGAATGGATGAATAGAAAGTATTTTATTAACGATTGAAAATTTGAACACGATATGTATTTATATAAATAAATAAAAAAATATATATATGTGGAGAGAGTGCATTGATAGTAGGAATTGAAAAAAAAAGCATGGTTTGTCTGCATTGTTGTAACAATGCCCAACCGCTTTGGCTAGTTTGGCTGAAAAACCGGTTTTCGTCGCCAACTTTTGTCATTGATTTAACAGTTACATTGTTACAACAATAGAGACGAATCTAAGTTGTCGTCGAAAACCGGTATTAAATTAAATTAAACTAATTAACCGGTAATTAATGAATTAATATTTGAAAAAACTGTATTATAACATAACATTTTTAATTCTTAAACTTTCATTTACCTCCGATGATCATCATGCATATTGTAAAGGCTTTTTCATTATCTGTTTCGGCTGCAACATTTCCGAAACCTACGCTAGTCATGCATGTCATGGTGTAATACAAGGCCGTGACGTACATTGTACCTCGTGGTGGTCCTTTATGTAGCTCATGGGTAGTGTTGGACTCAGAATTTGAACTGGGTTTGAAATAAAAGTGTTTCCCAGTTGTGTTTGACAATTTCCAAAGCCAACTATGCACAAATCCATTTTCAGCATCACTCCGGCCTATGCTGTACCATATACAGGCCAGCCAGTGAGCTACTAGCATGTAGAAACAGAGGAGTAGGATTAGCATAGCAGCTCCATATTCTAGATATCTGTCCAGTTTTCTCACTACGCGACCTAGTCGTAAAAGTCGTACCACCTTTAGGGCACTAAATAAACTACCTATACCTTGCTGCAAAGAAAAGAAAAATATCTTATTAGAACATGATTTGAAAAGTAACAATTTTACAAATACATTAATAAATATATTAAAACTGTGATAGATTTTACAACTACAAATGTTCTAAATTTTACGATTCTTATTTTAGTGTATATTAGATAAAGTAAATTAAACCCCATATTCAGTGATCTCTATTTCTCTAATCACTAACAGTTTGATGAAAAACTGTATTGAAATTACATGAATTCTCTGATTTGAAAATCCTATTGCTTACCAACCAACATTCGTTTATTTTATTTGTTTTTTGTTTGTATCAAAGAGAAGATATTACATTTTAATTTCATATTTAAAAGGGAATTTGTGATTCAAAATATTGAAATTTTTAAATGTTGTTCTATTTTCACGAAATTAAGAATAATTAATTTTTTATAGTGTTTATATCATACCAATATTTTGAAAAATAACCATAACATGTTTATGTTAAAAGTTTTGCCGTTTTTTATTCATATATATTTAAATTACTCTCTGTACTTAAAATTTAAAATAATATTTTCATAGAAGTATTTTACTCATATTTAACCATAATATTCAAAATTTGATACATAGAGTTTTAAACTGAGTCATTGAAAATGAAAGGTGAAAAATTCCAATACAATTCTTTTCTGAAAAAAAAAGGAATGTTCCACATGCTTTTCAGTTGGGAATTCAAAAAAGTTATCAAATTAATTGAAAGTCTGTATGTGGTTTTTTTTATTATGCAACAGAACACACAATTTTAAAATTTTGTAGCTTTTAAGCAAAATTTGAGACACAAGGTGCAATTTGAAATCTAAAAAGATTTATTTTGAAAAAAAAATGAATGTAAAATTTGAGCACAGAATTACTTATTTAGATTAGAAAATATCTAGTCTCATAACATTAAAAAGACAGAACTGACTGAAAGTTTGCACTATTTGAATAATATTTTTTTGGCTAATGACAAATAATCCTTATATAAACTGTGCTGCACAAGCTAAGATATAATCCTTTTTTTGACATTCACCATTTAATGAATAGAAATGAATGAAAAAATACAGTTAATTTGAAAAATCTCTAGTAACACCAATAAAAATTTTCTGAAGCAATTTATATCTCTGATTATTTTTTTAAAAAAATGGACACGCTTAGAGTAATCGGATGGTGTTGCGAATGCTCCACTTACATGAACTGTGTGCATTTTTATATGCTTATTGATTTTTAATTATTTTTAGTAAGATATTGGCCATGTTGGAGAATTCGTTTTACCTATTTGTTAAGATAGTGGGCAATCGGATAGATGACATTCAAATTATCACAGCTGATGCTGCTAGACGTCTTGATGTGTTTTGCAGTGTTATCCAAAGGCTCGCAGTGATCAATTTTAATCGAAGGATTTAGCATCAAGGTGACCTATTTCAGGTAATTCATGGGCTATGAACCCTGCTCAAGAGCATTTTCTAGCTCTTTCAGTCCAAAGGAAGAGATGCATTACTGTTCTTCAGCTCATTTCAAAGGGTTGTGCCAAAACAGGGTGGACAAAATCTGTTACTGCGGTGTTCAGACGTCTTCACAATCGAAAATTCTATACAAAATGATTTCTCATCTTTACCCTTCTTAATTGACGATATATATAGAAGTACCCATTTTGAGCAGTAGTGTTTTACTTTGATCAGATGTGTTGGGTTGAAGCGAGTGAACTATTTTTTTCAGGCGGAAAGATAACTGTGTGATGCGCCCACGCGTTTTCCCGCTTCCTCTTACATATTCCTTCTACGGAGATTACACTCGATGCGCTGTGTGCGGTGATCAGAGTTTTTCCTGTGTGCCATTTTAGTAATCCTTTTATTCGTCTGTCTTAAATAAAATTGTGGTGTCCAGAAAGCTGTGAGGAACTCATTTTACAAACAACAGAATGTCAATGAGCTTCTGCACTTTTTGCAGACTCGCCCCGGTTTACTTTGAAAAGTGGCTCATGTTATGTGCTGATCTGGTGGGATGGGAACACCAGACACTATCAAGCTGACAATGTAGAATGACACAGTCACAGAGGAGGTGAAATCATGTTTTGGGCTAAAATCTCTCTGGGTAGTGATCAGTGACGTAACGGTGAATATTAGGCCCCCCCCCCTGCAAACTCAGTTTTGGACCCCAAGTCTAAATACGTACTTAGCGTCAGTCAAGTTTTGGATCCCACGGGGGTTGCGGGGTGTACGTTACGCCACTGGTAGGGATGCTCCCATTTATCAATGGCGGAACAGTAACTGCTGTGAAACATTGGGATGGAATCTTTGCTCTATATGTACTGGTGCTTTATTAGGGATGAATTCATTCTAATGGTTGATAGTGCTTGATCTTCTCTAAATAGGTTTGTTGATGAATATCATATTAGGAGTGAAAATGAATAATAATCTTGATCTCTGGATCTTATTGTGGTAAGGAATTATTGAAACTATCTCAGAAGACAGGTGGTTGCCTTAAATATTCCTCCGATTTTGTTAAATGAACTTGAACAAGAATTTCTCCACGGGGGGGAGGGGTGTTGTTTTCTATTTAACTGCCTGAAAATTTAATTGACAATATTGAAAGTCAATTCTGTTAATCCATTAAAAACAGGGGTGGACACGTATTTATTATTAAAACCCATTACCTAAGTTTTTGTTTGAAAAATTGTGATATATTTTTAGATTAAAAATAGAATTTTTGCAGAAAAGTGTAAATACGTTTTTGTAAATCCTGTTTGTAGTTAAAGTTATGTAAAAATAGATATAAATGCAAAATTCATAAATTCTATGTTTCTTCCAAATTTGATGTTTATATGTTCATTTGTAAAAAAAAAGAGTGGTTGCATCTTAACTTTTAGAGACTAACGAAGTATATTTCTTGTAATGAAAATTATTTTTCGTAAATTAGGTTTTTGGTTTTCTGAATGCTCTTAAGGGTAACAATTGCATACTAATGCATCATTAAGATACGAATAACTTTCTTGAGAAAGGAAACACAACAGTTCCATCAATTCCATAAGAATTTCTTGTAGAAATCTTAACAATGACTTCATGCGTATAAACATTTCACGAATTTAAATGAAAGTAGAAACGAATCAATCTATCGATTCAAATTCGACGATAAAGTTAAACAAGAAGGAAGGAATTAAATAATGTTTTTTGAAGCAAATGAAATATCTCATTTTCTCCTCTAATGGAGCAAATACGTGCTAAAATTTTTTACTACGGTTAAAAAAAGTCTGAAATTTTCAATGTATATAAAAAATAATCGAAGTTCGGGATTTTAACTTACTACCCTAAAGATAAATATTCTAGCTTCCTTTAAAGAATTTTTACAAAGGTGGTTCGTTTATTTTACTTTAATTTTTGTAGATAACAGACAAGGACTGAGAAAACAGCATAGGACTATTTTTTAAGATTTTA
This sequence comes from Trichonephila clavata, assembly GCA_019973975.1. NCBI lineage: Eukaryota > Metazoa > Arthropoda > Arachnida > Araneae > Nephilidae > Trichonephila > Trichonephila clavata. The sequence goes on along the minus strand of BMAO01015517.1, from coordinate 305,426 downwards.
TGTTTGAGCTCATGGATATACAGAGAAAGCACATTTTTATAAAGTTCACACACAACATCTATGATTTAATCATAATTCTATATATATTTCTTAAGTCGGAGCTTAATTAGAACATTAAATTTAAAAGAAATTAGACATTGAAATACGTAATAATACAGTTCTCATGAAGAATTAGCATTTAACTTTTGTATTTGCCTACTCATAAAATGAAAATTGGAGGAACTAATGTGAAGATTAAAAATTCTCTGATAATTATAATTTCTGAATGAAAAATAGATATATACTGACTCTAATATAAGTCAGCTAATCTGTTTAATTAATATACTATTTAATAAAAATAAAATACTCATTTGACTTTGGAAAAGTTTAAGACAAATTAATTATCTCTCTACTCAATTATCACTTAAGCACAGCTTATGGATTTATTTGTAATGCCTTTCAACCTAACTGGAAAATATTGTTAATTTCGGTGTCTACTCATCATTACGATCATGGTGAATTTAAGTACAATTTTTTTTACTGTTATTCTAAATTTGAATCTCATTGTTCCTTATTTTTAGTACAAACACAGCCGAAAATTTTATTTTTTGATAAAATCAGTATTGTACTTGAACATTTTAACGGACTTAATATAACAGAATTGAAGTATTAAAACACACAAATTGCATCATGAAGTTAAATGTTTATTGATTGGAGAGAAATACAAGAATTATAAAATTTATCAGTTAGATAAGAATGTTTTTTGTTAGTTATAATAATTCAATTATAAATTTTTTGAGAAATTGATTGCTGATATCTTGCACATGTATATAAAATCTTTTTGAAAATAATTTAGCAATATGTACACACAAAGTTTACGAATTAAATATAGAAAATATCCATTCTGATAAAATACTATAATTTATCTAAAGTTGAAAGAACTAATGTTTATTTAACGTGAACAATAAAAATTATTATTAACATAAATGTTTTATTAAGAATATGCAACATATTGACTGAATAGTTCTTTTTCAAATATACATTTAACATCATTAATTGCAGTGTTCCGTTAAATGATAGTTTACCATTAGATTGCACCATTAAATGATGGCTTAATGTTTAATAAATTTTTTTCCAATATGCTTCCATATATCCTTCCAACATATGCCCCAGTGTCTCTTAGAAATGGCAATTAGTTTGCTATACATGGACTCTGTGGTGCTAGAGTACGTAAAGGGTAGTGAGGTCATTCTAAGGAGGCTTAGGGTCATTCTAAGAAAGATTTACAGAATCCAAAAGAGATATTTTTGCAGAATTATGTCAGAAATCTCGTCCTTCTTTTGAAAAAAATATATCACCTACTTTTTTTCTCTGGTCGTAAAATAAAATCTTAGCTCTTTTGGTGTTGAATGCTTTCACACGAGAAATCCAAAAATAGAATAAATTCAAATATTAAAGTGAATAGCTCCTATAACTGCAATACAATTTCTCGTAATTCACAACATATTTAACGAAAAAGTCGATGATATTTCATACTGTCTGCAGCGAGGAAGGAAATCTACTGTACATGGAGAACTACATTGCCAAAGGAAAATACCACCTTTGGTTAAATTCATAAACTAGTTACAAGGGCCGTCGGTAGCATGGTGGTTAGAGCATCGGACTCCAGACCGGAAGGCCTCGGCTCGATGCCACCAAATACTCTCTGAGGACGGGTTCAGGGGCTGGAGAATATTTCCTTCCCCTCCAGTTCCATGTCTAAATTGTGGAGGTGGAGATAGATGGTGTCGCCATCTATTGTGTAGAAGTCCAACCTGTCTCAGGTTTTGGCAAATTTCATTCCTTCCCTTAGGGAAGGACACGATAATAACAACAAGTTACAAAATTAAAGCAAATGATATTTAAAAAACAACAACAACCATGAATTAATATAAGGCAATAAGTGCATTGTTTTATACTTACGTCATCGTCGTGGTCGAAGGCATTGAACACGTCATAAGGCAGACACGAGAGGAGATCGATGATGAACCAACTGCGCATATAATTCATGCGAATGATCTTGGGGTCCGAAACCACTTCCCCTCCGGGCCCCACGAAAGTCGTATGGAAGTTGAGGACAATGTCAATGAAGAAGATGACGTCGACGATGCTGTCCAGAACAAGCAGAGACACGTCCTCCGAGGTCTTGTTTTTAAAGGCCACATTATAAGGGACCATAATGGCTGTATAGAAAGTGAGGCAGAGGATTACCCAATCCCAGATGGCTTTAAAGGCGCAATAGTGTAGTAGAATATGAGGTGGAGTTTTAGGAGCTTCTTGACGATATTGAGGCAGGATATCGGAATTCAAACTTATCATCTGAAGAAGAAAATAAATTATTTGAATGATGTTTGTAAGTTACCCATGCTATGAATAAAAAGTCAAACAGAAAGTCAAAACTTCTTCAACAGGAAGAATGTTGAGAGACTATTAAATGAGCATTGTGTACAGATGTCAAAGAAAAAAAACCACCTTTAATATGTTCTCAAATTTTATCGCAGTTGAATAATATTTGTATCTCTGTTAATGGCTCAAATGAAACTGAATTACAATTTTTAAGTAGTGTTTCTCAAACTAGGGGTCGTGTGACTTTCAATATATATCGCGAAAGATTTCAAAATTTTTGAGATATATCTTTTTTGCATACAATCGCTTGTTCACTTTTAACAAATAGTTAACGCATTGTATCTGAAATGTAATCAATATACCAAAATACATACAATGAAGAAATTTTTGACTTAAATTATACTATAACTGTTTATTTCATTTGTTTTGCACATATTGTGCAATGTTTATGAGGTTGCATAAATTCTTATACAAAAAATGGGGTAGCCAACTCGAAAAGGTTAAGAAATCCTGTATTAAAGGATTAATTTCATAGCTTATAAATGGATAATTTAGTTAATTTCTGAAACAAATAGCATAATTTATATAATTTCTGAAACAAAATTTTTCATAGCTGAACTTGATATTTTTGTTGAAGAATTAGAATGGAATGCCATTCTTAATTTTATTTGAAAATCCAGCTATTATAATGGTTTTAATGATATTTGGGAAAAACTGTTGGGGCTATATACTAGATTATTATTGAACAATGATTGAGATAACAATTTTCCCTTTTCTTAACAATAACTTGTTTATAAGCTAAAATATGGTTCCTTCATGCAGAAAATTTGGGCAATTCCTTTAAGAACATTTGCAGAAATATTTGAGGAAGTTAAGTTATATTTTGGATTTTAAGTTCTTTGGACAAGTGCATTTTAAGCATGTAAAAATTTTGGGATGTCTGAATATATTTTTGATAACTGTATCTAATAAACTGTGTTTTTACTATGATATTAATTTTTTAAAATTATCCTTATAATTTGAAGACTAAAAGATTTATATATTGATTAGTGTAAACCTTTTTGAAAAGTGTTAAATAGAACATTTTATATTATCAAAGGTCTCTGAGACCCTCCTTTAACAGAGATCCATTTTTAAGCTTTTATAACTCAAAAAGTTTTCATGATAATCTTAACGAAATTTGAATCATAAATAATTGGCCAATTTAAAGAAAGATCAGATACAAGAAGATTTTTTTGTTTTTAGAAGTTATTTAACTATGGTAGCTAATTAATTAACCTATTAGCGTCATGATTCAGTAAGTACTTAGCCATTTAGCCTGCATCAATTCCGTCCAGCTGACATGAAAGCTGCGCAAGATATTATAAATATGTCTCATTTTTCGACGACTTTATTTAAGTTTTATCAAGCAAATATTATAATTACACTGATATTCAAAATTAAGAGAGCTTTCACTTTTGGCTGATTATCTCTTGAATTACTGGACTAATAATAGTAGTAATAATAAAAACAGTTCAACAGTTATAACTCACACGTATGATCGTGCGTAATACTCATTGGAGTCAGAACATACGAAACAGAAGGTGCAGAATATAACAAAAAAAAAAGGTTATGGTCCCTTCTTATAGGTTTACACGCCTCGCACCACGATTTTATGCTGGAAATAAGAATATGAGTTCCTGTGGTAATAAGCCCCACTCATTCAGCAACGATGTTTTCAGGCCTTGGATGATACTCAGAGGGGGTGTTGCGAGTTGCAATTGTCCTCTCCAGAGCGTCCTAGGCATGCTATATAGTGTTAAAGTCTGGATATCTAACTGGCCAACCTCTCTGGTGAATATCCTCACTTTCCAAACATTCTTCAACCAGATAAACTCTATGTAGCCTCACGTTGTCATACATTAAAATTCAACCTTAAAAAGGTGAATATAGGGTTCCAAGACCTCATCCCTATACCTCACAGCATTCACAGTGTCTCTTTCAAAGACATGGAGGTGTGTTCGGCCATCCAATGTAATGCCTACCCAGACCATCCATCTTTTTGCTGCCGTAATGGTCTATTTCTCGGATATAGGAATTCAGGTAGAGGGTCTCTGGTTCTCTTCATATAAAAGTTTGGCGAGAATCCCTGGTTATGCTGAACCTGGACTCATCAGTGAAGAGAACGGTAGCCCATCGGTCCATGCTCTAATCTTTATCATCTCTTTCACCAACTTTAAAGGACTCTTCTGTTCGCAGAACCAAGTGGGACGCAAAAAGCAGATCTGTTTGCAATCCCTTTCATGAAGTCTTTTGGAAAAGTCACCCATGATACTTTGATTCCTGTGGCCATATACAACTCACGAGAGAGTTGAGAAACGGCAGCATCCCTGATACCCCTTGCTATAATCGCAAATGGAGATCTTCTCTAGCCATTGTTGTTCTTGGATGACTTTGAACAGGCTTTCTGTCGACGGATCCGGTATCCTGAAACTGTTTCCATAAGTTGAACCGGATGCTGAGAGTTAAATTGAATTTGCTACAAATATGGATTTGAGACTGGCCTACTTCTAACCCCTACCTCTATTTGACACCTCATTTCATCTTCCAAACTTTCGGGGTTACTCATTTTTACTGTTTGACTTATATTACAGAGATTGTTGTAAAAAAAAAATCGATGAGGTATATTGGTGAACGAAATGCGGTTGCTGATAAATAGTATTCCTTTATTAAATCCGCAATCTCCCCCTCCACACGTATACGCTTAAGTATTTGACGTACAAGATTTGTATCTTTGTTTTGAAGCAGCATTTATACATTTCGCGTAATTCTTTTCATGAAATTCAATAAAATATGCAAATTCTCTTAATTTTAAACACCAGTGTAACTAAACAAATATTTTAGTAAAAAAGTAAATAGCAATAAATTGTTTTATTTTTTTTAAAAAACTCTGTTAACTGTATAATATTATTAATCTATTTATATTTTTTTAAAAAAATTTGCTTTATTGGGGGGGGGCGAAGATAATATCACAAAGATTTTTCTTACCTCTTTTGAATTTCTAAATATTTTTTTAAATAGATGAGTAAGCATAATATGTACTCCTTGAATTAGCGATTCGCAATGTAACCATATATAGTATATATATATATATGCTACTCAGAAGTTCTCAACAAATGTTCCCTCTTTTTTGTGTAATCTTAATGCAATCGGTTGCGTGTTCATATCTTAAGATAATTCGCTGATTTTTTCTTAGAAAAGTTTGCTTTATTGAAGTGTGTTAGAAAATTTATTATTATTTGTTAATGTTTTTAAAAATTTAGTAAATTTTTCCGAGTTAAGTTTAAGATTTCTCGTATCAATTTTCTTATAAGCATTTTGACAGCTAAAACTGTATGTGAAAACTACATACTAATTTTTACAGTTATATTATCTCAATCGGGAGAGCATTATTTTACGAGAGATGGTTCTAATTTGGGTAATTACAGTAGTACCAGAAAAATCTCTTAATTTGGCTTAGAAACCTTTGAGAACGATTCTTAGAGATGTCTACTTGTTTCTTTCTTTTTTTAAAATGTCAAAATAATGATTTATATTTTCATATTATTCTTTTTAATTCATTGACGATAGATTTATATATGTTACCGTTAAATCGGGAAATCCGTTATTTCATAAAATAACTAAGTTTTTCATGAAAAAACTAGACAAGTCAGTTAAAGCATATAAAATTATTGAATTCTATGATTTATAACTAGGTATTCTATAGAATAACGATTACTTGATCGTTAAAGTATGAAATACGGCACTCAAAAGTTCTTCGAACCGGTTCTAGCTGCTTTTGTATGGAAAGATTTTTAACGTCTAGGAACTAATAAAACAATTGTACTCTAGATATAAGTTCAGTATATGTCAGCGAGAATTATAATTTCCATTGAAGAAGTTCCAAATGTTGACACAACGCTTTGATCTGTTGCAACAGCTCAAAGCTGCGGTACTAGACAAGAATTTAAAAATTGCTCGTATAAAAAAAATGTGTGATAGAAAAAAGAATGCTTATTTCAAGAATAATAAGCAATACAATCAAAGTTTTTTCTTTCCAGGATATATTTTTGTTCATAATATTTAATTATAAGCTATTTTCGCAGCATATTCTTTCCCCCTTTTTGTTTAACTAATGCTAGTAATATGAGGAATAATTTTTCAAGAGATTTTAGCTATTTGTGATCAATTAATTTATAAAATAACTTTGAAATTGTTTATTTTTCACTTTAAGGGTCTATCATTAGTTATTTCATTGAATAATGAGTTATTTCATGCAAAAACAAGGGAAATTATGAAAATTTTCATCTATTATATACTTTAACTGACTTGCCTAATTGTTTCATGAATTACCTAGTTATTGTATGAAATAACTGAATTATACACATTAACGGAAACATATACTTTGCAAGCACAGGCTATTTGTATCTATGAGACTTGATGTACTTCTTTGATATTCTTAGAATTTTGTTCCTTAGCACAAAATATTTGCATGTGTGTATAGTAAAAAAAAAAATGCTTTATCTTCTAATATTTCACGATATTGGAGTGAAATACGTTAAAGAATCTTAGGTAGTTGTTTTAAAGACGTTATGTGTGCTACTTTTCGCCTTTAGGGATGTTCGATGTTTTTCCAAGACTGGTTTTGTTCTACTGTTTATCACTCAATGGTAGTAACTTTAAGCAATAAGATATGAACTTTTAGACTGAATTACGAACGATGTAATATGCAAATGTAAAAAGAAGGCATTTTGTTCTTTTGGGAGAGGAGTAAAAAAAATATCACTAGAGTGGCAAGATAGTATATTTTTCTCTCTTCAAATTTATTTAAGTTATTCAAACTTTAAAAACGTTCTTCTCAAGTTACTACTTGTACTTTATTACGTAAAAGGCTTTCAGAAGTCTGTGTTTTGCATTTAAAATGTGACTTCATTTAATGATAATTTTTCTGCATTTGAAATAGAGAAAATGAAAGTTGGAAATCTTAAGATAGTAAATATTAATGTTTTTACTTGAGAAGAACTTTATACGTAGTTCAGTTTTATTTTTGCAAGCCATTAACTTTTACGTAATTATATAAAAATGCTAAAGTTGTAATAATGTCCTTTATAACTTTTTCTTAGTTTAACATAAATGAAAGGACATTTTAAAATTTATGACTCATATTATTAAGGTAATAGTTTTAAATTTAAACATTCTTAGAAATTTTTTTCTTCAAAGGTATAATATATATAATACCCGAAAGTAATTTTTGAGTTTTTATTAAAAGAAGCAAGTTTAAATTGGCTTTCGTATATTCTGTTTCGAACATTCTGCTTTAATAATAAATCATAAGCTATTCATATTTTCAAATGAAAATTACTCTTATAATATTAAAATATTAAAGTGAATGTTTAATGTTTTAAAAAAACAATTTTTTACGCGATTTAATTAAATGTTAAAGAAGGCAGAATGTCAATATGAAAAGAAGAAGACAAATCTGCCAATTACACTCTATATAATACTGAAAATGCAACACCAGGCAGGAGTGATTAAAAAGTTTAGGAAATCAGATAGTAACGAACATTGTGATGCTTGTTTTAAAATGATGTTCGAAACACAGGGCAAGAGCAACATTAGCTCTGTAGGCTGTAGGATCACGGTTGGCGGTACAAGAAGCAACACGTCCAGGTACAGAGGGAATGAGATGGTGTTCTGAAAGATAGTTTTCCTTTCCCTTTCACCTATTTGTCGTAATTTGCTTTCTGAAGACCGCAGTGGCAGGGCATACAAGAGCCTTTCAATTCCGTCCCACTCCTCCCCGATTGGTGAAAGGTCAGTGGAGAATGACAGACATGGAGAATGGTCCATCTGTGCATCTTGCTGAGCCCATTGGCTGATATTTGCAATGTGTGGTCAGATGTTATTCTATTCCTCTCCTGAAGGAAGAGGAGTCATCAACTATATGATTTGTCATAGTGTCCTGAATATGAACCAGAGGTGACCAACTATCGTATACGATGATACCCCACACCATATGACACCATATCTTTGGATCATTCTATAGATGCGACAGCATCGGACGTGTCATTACGTTGACGCCACACTCATACATAGAGACTATCATTGGACAAACAGATACATTACTCGTCTGACAACACGACATTGTGCCATTCTGGGGTCCACTTCGGTCCATTATACACGGAGTCGTCTGTATTTGGAGTCATTGGCAGTCTTCTTAATCGAGCCATGAATGTTGGCCTTTACAAACCTGGTCGATAATGGTTCTGGTCAATATGGGAACATCAAGAGTGTCTTGAACATGCTGAAAAATGTCAGCAAAAGTGACACCACTCTTTGAGAAATGCTTTGATCCACGCTGGCTAACATCATTTTGACCCCACTGGCATTCCTCAAACTTGACACATTTTCTTGTCCCAACCATTTTTACTGCAGCTTGTACATCGTGGACGCGTCAAGGTGGGTATCAGTTGAGATTTGATGCATGGATCAACTCGGCTTTCTCAGTCCAATTACTTTTCCCTTCATAAAACTGTCTGTCTTCTGGAAGTTGTTGGTGGTACGAAATTCTTTGCTATCACACGTGTCCTCTAAGACAAGAAAAAAAATTCTTCAGTAGTTTCCCTTGCAGAAATAACGAATCGATTATTGCTTATTTTGCAAAGATTCCTTCCTTTAAATCCTATTTAACGTGCACACAAAATGCACACATTTTACATCATTTTCATTACTTGGTGAGGTAAGCCTGCCCTGAAATACTCATAATTTTCTGGCCACTCTTTGATGCTGCATTTTTAGTACCACATAGTGTAATTAGTTATTTTACGAAACTCCCCTTCGACTGAATCTTAAAGGACGCAAATTTCCTCACAGAGACAGAATTACAGGAGTTAATAACTTAATGCATTCATGAAATATACTAGAAGTAACAGAATAGTCAAATTTATCGTGGAAACCATGTTCAAAAAAGTCTATTCGAAACCTTACAATTATTACTTAGCCATTTATTTCATCTTACATTTGTTAATCAACTCGTGAGTAATTTGACTTTTTATCCTAAGATGAAAATCGGTGAGAAAAATTTTAAGAAGTATTAGCAGAAATTTTGTGGAATATGTCCCCAAACAGTTTTCTATTTAGTAGCATGAGTAAAAAGATTTAATTTTGTTTTAGGTGAAAAACTATGCGTAATTTCTTTTTTTTAAAGCATTCTATTCCTATGTCTCTTTTTACTAGCCTCAAATATTTTTAATCCTTATTTCGGTCGTTAGTTAGCAGTTCTGAAGCCTTTTGTGATATACTGTCTCATACATAAGCCATACAAGATCCTGATTGTAAGTCGAACGTAATGAAAGAGTATTGAATTTAACGTAATGAAAGCGGTAAAATGTAACAAAATCATCTGTGATCGCTTATAAAATGAAAGGGTTTTTGAGAAAACCTATGTCGTGTAAAAATCTAGAAATTACGAATTGGCTCAGAAATTGCAGATAGGAAAATGAGAACACTTACAATCAAGAAGCAATTCAGAATTAAAAAACTTATACTATTTTGACAAACAGGAAGATTTAAACAAACTTGTTTCGAACTATATTTTATATATGAATGCAAGGCTAGTCTTGTGTTCAGTAAAACCGTTAATCTTTTATCATAACGATAATCTAGAAAAAAACCAAATAAGCATTATTGTATGAAATACAATATGGATTCGTAAAGTTTTCCACTAAGAAAGCAACTTTAATTTTTTAAACATTTTCTTATAATTTACAATAGCTCACCCGTATTATATGCAGCTTATGAATATTTTATGTTATTTACGAGGACACCTAATCTGTTGGAGAAGCATTTCTACCAAAATGAGTGTACACCATTTTGCATTTTAGGCTGTTTCGTACTTGGACGGAACATCAAGTTTTGTCCCATAAGTAGAGTGACATTCACGAGCGTGTTAACTACCCTCAGTTAGTTTTTACAGAAAAACTTCATTGCTGTTGTTTCCTTCGTAAAGAGATTTAGGAAATTGGATGAACTAAGCGGAATTAGAGAAATTGCATTTTCAAAATGTCTTTGTGGGCAAAACATCTTAATCTTCTGAAAGGTATGCATCAATTTTGGTCATGCTGCAATAGTTAATGTATGTATGCTATGAATAAACTAATAGCTGAAATATTACTTTAAAATTTACTTAGCTATACTTTTCTTATTAGGAATGTTTTTATGAATTATCATATTCCAATATAGTTAAAATAGTCACCAAAAGTTAATATTAATTGTAGAAAGAATAAAATCTTTTTTTAAAGACTATCGGAAACAAAAATTGAGAGGAAAATGAAAGAAATCTTAAGTTTTACTGGATGACTAGCCAAATTAGATATCTTATACACTACAGAGCAAAAAAACATGAGAGACATGGATTTTAGATATCTCTTTGAATTTTTGAGAAATACTTGACGACAAAATATTTTGTAGCTTGGTACGGGTACAGAAATATATGAATTCATACTTTACAGTGTGTGTTAATTTTACAAAATATTCAATAAGTTGTTACGTTATTTATATGTATTTATGTATATGTAATGTAATGTAATAGTAATATGCACATTCAAGGAGATACGTACACTGCTGGCCACACAAAATGCAATACCCTGAAGGAAGCATGCAAACAATGCGAAATTTACATCTTGCGTTGACAGCGATGAAATATGCAAATCATTAGTATTATAGTGCAGACGCACATCATGGGGGACCGTAGCGCCACCCACAAGTGCTCTATAAGCGGATAACAGATTGTGATTTGAAGTATGGCAATTGTTTTTTCGTTCCTTTTTTTCCCGTAAGCTGTTTACCTATGCCTCGTGAAAGACATCGAGCGTCTTCTGACTGAGTTTCTGAATTCAACCGATGAAGAATAGTAGCCTTAAGCATTGCGGATTATCCTTCAAAGAAATCGGTCAACGTGTTGGACGAAACTTAGCAAATGTGATGCGGATGTATCCACGCTGGATGCAGGAGGAAATGACCGACCGACTGCACCCACCTCGTTGCACCGTTTCCCGTGATGACAGGAGAATTGTGCTTATGGCAGTGATGGATCAGCAACATCACGAGCCATAGCACAACAGATTCAGTTTGTTACGCATCATTCGGTGTCCTCTCGTACCATTCGACTCCGTTTGCAGCAGAGTGGAATGTCCGCTAGGCGTTCATTGCTTTACTTACACTTGACTGGAAACCACAGGCGTTTGCACTGCCAATGGTGCGATGAACGGTAGATAGGGACAACGGAATGGAACGGGGTTGTGTTTACTGACGGTTCTCGCCACTGCCTGCCACATCACGATGGTCGGACTCTAGTTTGGAGACACTGTGATGAGAGGCTATTGAACCGCTGGAGAGGACATCACCACACTGGTCCTGCACCCGGTATCATGATTTAGGGTAGTATTAGATTTCACTGCCGCACCTCTCTAGTACGCATTGCCGGTACACTGAACAGCCAATGATACATCTCCATGGTCCTACCATATATTCAGCGCTTGCCATCTGCCATATTCCAACAGGATAATGCGCGACCACACGTGATACGTAATGTTCAAGAGTTCTTCTTTACCCAACAGATTGGATTGCTTTTTTGGCCTGCTTGTTCTCCCGATCTATCGTCAATCTATGCTTGCACAACGACTGGCCCGGGATACACCACCAACTGCTACATCAGATCATCTTTGACAATATGTGGAAGTCACATGGACTGCTGTACTCCAAGGATACATCCAAAGTCTATTTGATTCTATGCCGAGGCGTGTGGTAAGGGTTATAGCCAACAATAGCGGCTACACTAACTACTGATTTTGTCATCATCCACACTTCACAAGAAGCTGTAATTTCAATCGTTTGATCTTTGTGCAACATGTTAACAGCCAAATAAATTTCGTGGTAATATCTTTGGTCCATCTTGGTGTTGCGTTTTGTGAGGCCAGCAGTGTATATTAAAAAATTGCAATTTTTTTACTAACATTTTGCTCTTAATACCCAGAATTTGGAAAAAATATTACTAAATTTACAGAAGTATTGGTATTATGCAAAAGAAACGTTATGCTACAATTTGAAATGGAAACACAGAATATTCTACGATATCTTAGTATTAAAAGAAAATAGTTTTTTTACTGCACACACATGCACAAAACGTAACACAACTTTTCTGTTTTTTTTTGGTAGCTAATAATGTGAAGAAACTTAAGTCAAATATAAAGGATTGCCTACAAAATGAAATTTTCCTAATTTATCGGGCATCCGTGTTTTGTAAATAAGTCCAGTTTTACAAAAATATAAAAACCCTGTTTCTTACTATGCATGTGTATGCACGACAAAAATAAATTTTATGTAATTGAATTCAACCAACTTTTGATTCTTGAATAAAATTGGCATTTTTTGGAAATTTTTTTATCAATCATCCTCTTTCAAAGAGTATTGGAAAAGACTTCTCAGTATATGTGGTTGATAATTTTCTGAATTTTCGTGATATAGAAATAAAATTTCAATATAAGTTAACCTATATTAATTACTGAGAATTGAGTTGGAAAAACACATTTCTTTTACGGATGCGCACCAAAAAATTGTCTTTTAATACTTATGTCTCATCGAACATTTAATATGTTTCAATTTTAAATTTCAATATATTATTTTTCTTGCTTCTTGTGTCAATGTTTCTGAATGTTTCATGAAATTTGATTGTAAATTCAAGATAATATGAGCGAAACCATGTTGATAAGTTTGGAATTTTTTAAAGAGCATTTATATTATAATGAATATATAAAAGCTACTCTACAATGCATATAAACATTGGAATTAGCTTATTAAATATTTTGGGAAAGTGACAAATTATTTTCAGTTGCTTATGATACGAATATAATGTGATTGAAAAGTCTTTTTTTTTATCAATTTGTTGAGGATTCCATAAATACGCCACTGCAACTTGACAGGAAAGGTTGATTTCGCGAGAATATTCTTTACTTAACATGTTGCAAGACATTTGGACGAGTACTTCTTGAGAAATTCAAATAAATGACTAAATTCCAAAGTGCCTTATTACTTTTGCAGTATAGTGTATCTTCCATGGATTGCACAGATGCATCGTAAAATATTTAAGAATTTACCAGCTGAGAAGTCTGTACTAAACGTGTTTTAAAAAGTGACGATGTAATTCAAATTTAAATGTATTTCTTTATTATTTACTATGTAGAAAAGGGGTTATATCTATATATAAATTTCAAAAAAAGCTTCGTGGAATCCATTATCAACCAAAAATAAATACATTTTTTAAAAATTTATTCTTTCTATTTTTGAAAAGAGGAAATTTGCATTTACGTTTGATAAATTATACATATATTTTTGATAATATAAAATTTTTAATCTTGATAATATCTCTTTTCATATTCAATCCCTCGTATAAATTACCCTTTGCTTTTTAGCGCTTGGAACAATGATGGTATTCATGTTGACGGAACTAAGCTCTGTGTGTGGCATTTCAAAAATGATCCTGTCATGCCTTTCTTTTTCATAGTTATGCAAAATTTCTGAACAATATTTTGCACGCGCATTAAGATGCTGATATTATTCTCCGAGAATATTAGCAAAACAGGGATAAGTTGAAGTAAGCAAAAGGGAGCTGGTTCCCAACGTTAGAAAACTGAGAAAATAGTAACGTGAGCATTTCGCATTATACACTACAAATTTTCTTAAATTTAACCCCGTACAGTGTTTTTGAAGTTACAAGATATTAGCTAACTCTACGGACATCTTAATCTTAGTTATATTTTCATTTTTGGTACTCATTAAGCACATCATAGTATTTAAATCACAGAATAGATTTTTTGCGAAAATAATATTATGGCTAAGCAAATCCTTTGAAATTAAATATAGTGTTTTCAACAAAATATTAATGAATACAAGTGAAATTATTAGAATAGTTTTTAAGATATTTAATGCTATTTTTGCTTTGATTTCTGTTTAAAAATTCTACCATGTATAATGCCTGAATAAAAATAAAAAAAATAGATTACATTAAAAAATCTTTTCAACAAAAAAGTATTCACATCATAATAATCATCTAAATCAGGGGTCGGCAACCTATGGCACGCGTGCCAGATGTGACATGCGGTACAATTCTTAGTGGCACTCTACATCACCGCGCGAGCAAAGTTATCATATAAAGTAAAATCTCCTTATCAGTTCGTTTTGCTCCTCAAGCATTTGCTCCACTTTCTTTTGACTCATTGCGTCTGTATACAAATATCTTGTTTGATTTCAACCGAAAGTAGAGTTTTATTTGAGGCACAAGTACCGCTATAAGCTACTTCTGATTTTACGACACGTTCTTAGTCTTAATGGGAAAAGTTTCATATTTTGCGTTTAATTATTGTGACGATATTCATATTTACACATTTAATTCAAGTTCTTTTAAAAAGAAAGCTTGTTGTTAGCGTTTTTAAAGACTTTTCGATGAAGAAATATGGATTCATACAACAAAAAATTTGGGCTGTATGTGTGTTATGTCACGCTTCAAGCGTAGACACACATTTTCAAACTAAAAATTAGCCCCCATTTAAGAATGTTGATAAGAAACATGGTTATGAAAAGAGTTGTTACTGGATATAAGAAATATCTTTTGTCAAACAACTGGAACCAAATATAAAGTGAAGAACGCAGTTTCGTAATTGTTCATTGTGTAGCTGCTTTTGCAACCCACATTTAGGAATGTTGATAAGATACATGGTTATAAAAATAACTGTTATACTGGATATAAGTAATATCCTTTGTCAAATGACTGGAACCAAATCTAAAATGACTAATGTAGTGTCGTAATTGCTCATTGTGCAGCTGCTTTTGCAATTTTTTTACATATGGCGAATACAAATGGAGATATATTCCGATGCTAATAAATATATTTAAATTCTGCATAATTAATATATAATAAAATTATAAATCTGTATTCTTAACGTATTCCTTAAATCTGAATGTATTGTCGAAGGAATCGAATTGTTTCAAATATTTCCTATTGTGGGGCACCCAGAATCGTATTGACAGATTGGTTTGGCAAACTACAGCTACAAGGTTGCCGACCCCTCTTCTATATCCTTTTAAAACATTATATATGAATACACATACACTTACATGAGCAATCTGGGACTGTTTAGTGGGATCCGCTTTAATGGCAGGTAAATGAGAAGAGAATTGCTGAACTAAGACAGAACGACTTCGTGTAACAGAACGGGCAAGGCGAGCGAATTTGCTAAGTCCCACTGTAAAAATAATATTTAATATTAATACATACGTAAAATATTTTTATTTGAAGAAAAATGTGTATTAGAATTTTTCAAACAGAGTTTTCTAAATTATATTTAAAATTAGCTTATCGAATTATGAATGAAAACATTTAAAAAGTATCACTACATTTGAATTATTTTATTCATGGAATAAATTAATGAAAATAACATTTAAAAATAATCTAATTATTTAATTCTTTTTTAAAATCCCGGTTAAATTTAGCCTTAGAGTATTTTAGTAAACAAAAAAAAACATATATATAATGTTTATATTTTCTTTCAGATAATTCGAAAAATATGAAATTATGATCTAATAAATGTCCGAAAAAGTCTAAACTATAAAATATTTCTTTGATACGGGCTAAAAAAATACCAAATGCTTTTAACTTACTACTTGGGGTAAGTAATAAAACCATACTCTCTACCCTGTTACTAATAGCTTTCGCAAACAATTTTTTTTTAGTAAACAGAAAAATTTCATGGTATAATATATTATCACGCATATTTTCACCGCAGTTCTATTTTTTAAATGAAATATATCTTAGGATAATATAGTAAATGTATTTTTCAAAGGAAATAATGAAATGTTTCACACGAATTAATAGAAAAAATATCAATTCAAAAAAGGGAAATAGAAGTGTATGATTATATATATATACACTTCTATTTACCTTTTTTGAACCGTATATTTTAAAAGAGTATAATAATTCCGTCATGTATTTTAATAGAGATGATTATAAATAGTATGTTTGGGAAAAATTGTCCAAATTTAAGCTTAAGCCATACTAAGTTGAACATCGCATACTTAAACTTTCCACACTGAATTATGAACACAATAGTGTTACAGTTAATTTTCGGAAAAAAAATGTTAGAATCATGCTGATGGGAAATTTACTTTAGGTAGGAATTTAAATTTGATTACTCACGGTAAAATCCATTTGTAATTTATAGCTGAAAGTTAGAATCTTTTTAAGAAGTAACCCATATGTTTTTGTACTGAAATAATAAATAATACAGCAACTACAAACACAAATGAAGAAAAACAACACGCATTTTAAAGTTTATTAAATTTAATTCAATGAATTTTTTTTTTTTTATATATTTCTTGAAAAAAAATCTCTTATATTTTCATTTATTTCATATACAAGGGGTGATCAAATGAAAAGGTACGAAACGACACGGTGGGTACAAATATAGACTTTATTCAAAATATACACCATAGGCCTGAGCACAACGATCCCACTGATGAACAAGCCGCAGGATTCCTTGTTCCCAGAATTCCTGTGGCTGTGACGAGACCCAGTCCTTCACAGTGTCCTTGAGTACGTCGTCCGAGTTGAAGCGCTTTCCTTTCAGGTGTTTCTTCAGTGGACCAAACACATGGAAATCGCAGGGTGACATGTCCGGACTGTAGGACGGATGGTCCAACGTCTCCCATTGGAACTTGTCCAGTTCCATTTGTGTGATTCTGGAGACGTGTGGACGCGCGTTATCATGGAGCAGAACCACACCCTCCGTGAGCAGCCCCGGTCTTTTGTTCTTGATGGACCTGCGTAGGCGTCGGAGTGTCTCACAGTACACATCGGAGTTAATGCTTTTTCTGTGCTCGAGTAATTCTGTGCTCGCATCATTTGGACGCCGCTTTTTATAAGAGCCTTTGCTCTCTCCTGCGCATGCGGGCACCCGCGCATGATCCGATCCCAGTCAGAGTCTCCAATGGCATCCCGAGATGTCTCGCTACATTCTCCCTTGGCGGAATATGCAAATATTTAACTGTTTCATTTTTATGTCGTTTCGTACCTTTTCATTTGATCACCCCTTGTAAATATGTATATAAATACATTTTTATGTATGAAGTTTATTTATTTTTAAAATATGAGTAAAACAACTGTATTGTTTATGAGAGTAAAATTAATCAAGAATAAATTAAACTCACATTAGGATTAACTGACTTAAAAAGCAATTACAAAAATAAAGAAATCTTCAGCCTTTTGGTAAGAATTTTAAATAAAAAGAAACACATGTCACAAAATGTTTTCCTTAAGGCTTTCTGCTTATTTATCAGCATTTGTTGTATTACGTTTCTCATAAAAATATAATGGTTTAAATTACCAGTTAAAATAAGTAAGGTAAATATACATATATATAATTTGAATTTTGTAACTCATCAAAATTAACAGAGCGTAATTTTTTGAATGTTTTATAGTAACAAGATTCGATTTTTCGCTAACACGAGTGTATGAAAGAAAAATTTACTAACTAATGCTGAAAGATATGTAATATTTTCTAAAATACTAAGGAACATAGAGAAGTTTAAAAACTAACATCTTCTGGGTGTAAATAAAAGTGCTTTGTGAGTGCTATATATGTGAACTAGTAAGAAGTTGTAACAAAAAAGGAGTTCATGATCGTGATATAAAGAGAACTGCGTAAAAAATTGCAAAACAGTTAATTGCATTCTAATGCAGTGAAAATAGAAAAATTGTCTTCACACAGATTTTGTGCCATCATTTGGAGTTAATGGTTATACTTAGACAGTTCTATACAGATAATTAAGAAGGGAGTTTAAGTACCACGTTCATGGAAGGAATACATTTACTGAATAAAACTGTAAATTTTAAGTTACATTGGCAATAAATATTTTTCTTCTCAGACTAAATGTAAGAAATCCGCCTTTTAAACAATTTTAAGTAAATTTGTTGTTTTTTTGGTAAACAAATTTTTAACAAAAAAAAAAATACAATAAAAGTTTCTAAACGAATAATCGTATGGTTGGGATTTCTTACGAAATTTTATTAGAATCATCAATGATATTCTCTTAGAACGTACTTTCAAGTGAAAGTATTGAATTTAGTGGTTTTAAAATTTTGAACCGTCAGTTCAGAATATACCTTTTAGTAATTGGAAGAGTTGCTACTTTTACAATAATAAAATAATTCTTGTCACATCAATTTAGCATTCTTAAAATTCTTAGAAGATGATTTCAAAAAGGCCTTTCTGCTATCAGAAGATAGCATCATTCTTGAAAAAAAATCAAAATCCTAATTTCTTTCAAAATGAGATGAATTCAATTTTATATCAATCTTTTTTTAAATAAAAGGCGCAATTTAATGAAATTTCCCAAAAAAACCTTTTGAATATTCTTAAAAGAAATAAGTATTGATTTTTTTTCTCTTTACTTGGTTTTCGAATAAAAAGCAAGAGAAATAAATTTATGATTTAAAATTAATAAAGAATTTCCATTTTCAAACATCTTTAAGCAAGCCTAGAAAGAATAAATATTTTTCATTAAGCATATAAAAATAGATAAAAATAATATCGTTTTCGTATTATTTCATTAAGAATAATTATGACTATACAAATCCTGATAGGATCAATACAATCTTAAAATTTTATCCACAAAATGCAAGACTTCATTTAAAAAAGTAGCAGTTTATTATTTAAACACCCGGAAATAGAGAAAAAAAACAAAGTAAATTGAGACGATTTCTTACCGTAATTGGTCTGAGAAGTTATTTTGTGAAGCAAACTTAATAAAGATGATGGCTACATATCTGTATGAAAAACTAAACCTACCATGCAGAGAAGGTGCAAATTTTTGCATGATAAACAAACCTTTCTTTTTACCTTTAGCAGTATCTTCTTCAACGGGCTGTTTGAGGGCAGTGATATCTCGGAAAGTGAGAAGGAATAAAACCACAACATCTTTCTCGTTGCGGATTGGGGCTATGTGAAGGAGGAGCCACAAAGGAGTATCTAAATACATACATAGAGTACATCATGAAAACAAGGTTCCTTGGCTACCACTGAATACAAAATTGCGTAAATTCTTGGTTACCAAAAATAGCATCACTCCCAAAAGGGGCATCATTTTTTCAAAAAAGAATTGCTGCTAATAAACATTGCTATTAATCATTCCAGAAATGGTCGTCGTAGGAACGATTGAACAATTTCTTAGATATAAGAAACAAATATAGGTTCATAGAACAGCTGAAAATTATCAATACTTTAATACGATTTGTGACTCAATTTTGACTTGCAATTTATTTGAAGACTGTACATATATAGACAGTCGGACCCCTATTTACCGAACGCCTGTTTAAGGTATCCGACTACCCGAAAACTGTGAATTTTGCCAAAAATTGACAAATTTTTATTAGATTTATAAAAATACCAAGTTTATCATTTTACGTTTACTAGAACAAAAACTACAAGTGTTTTAGTAAAAGCAGATGCCATTACTTTAAGCAAGATGTCATACTTTAAAACGCGTTTTACTCGAAATGTGATTTTTTGAAAATAATCAAACGGGGTCAGCGATTGTTAAAAAAAATTTTGAACATAATTAACTGAAATTTTTTCTGTAAGTTCTGTACAATTGTAGAATTGTTTTAACCTTCAGATTTATCAATCACTGTTTTATTACAAAATTTACAGTCCCTTATGTGAATATAATCACTGTCTTTTAAGCATTTTCGTATAGTAGCCGAGATAAAGGGCTCTAGTTTTTGTAAAAAAGAAAGTATTTCTTATCCTGAGGTCATTTCAAAATTGAATAATATAGCAACACATTAGATTGAAAAAATTGAAAATTTGTTCATAAACCTTTGGTGCTCAATGGGCGGCGTTTATGCTATTTTTAGTCAATTTTTACCTATATTTTCCCATTTTAGTAGTAATAATTTCTTTTTATCTTCTTAATTAAAGCACATTTTTTTAAAATTGCACTAAACCAATCTAAAGATAACAAAAAAATCCCTATATCTCCTTTTTTTAAAAGAAAGTTGTCGCAACCAGTCGGATACCTTAAGAAATTTCGCGGTTAAACGAATTTTTCTGTTTTCGTAATTAAAATGAAAGCAAACCTTCTCTATTTAAGGAATAATAAACCCCGAATTAACGAATTATTTTAACAGCTGAAATTGTTTTTGTTATTAGTTTGTATTAGAAAAAGTTGTATTTCTTTTTCAAATGATACATCCTTTTTCGTATGGAACAGAAAAAGACTTTTCTTGTGAGCAGTAAATTTCAACGGGAAAGGGTGCAGACCATTATTGGATTTAACAGGTGCAGAGGAGTCATGAGTGTAACCTATCGTGTGAGTTTTGAATAAGACTGGAAATTCCTTTTTTATCGCATTCCACTCTACAATGCTGGAGATATTTTAAGATTTTAACCACTGTTACATTTGATGACTGTGCAACTGAAGTTTTGGAAATTATTGATTTATCGGAGCCAGTGAATAACGATTCTGATGTAGAAATTAATAATGAAACTCCTATCAAAACTGTAACATTTTCTAATGCTTTAAATTGTTTGATAACTGAAAATATACCTTATGTAACAGGATGTAAATAACGCATAAGTCGGAGCGCCTCTTCTCTGCATAAAATCAAAAAAGAACACTTTTGAGTCAGAAATAAAAAAGATTGCCAAACATCTATTAGTCAATAGTTTACAAATTTTCAATTAACTAGCACGTAATAGTTTACTGATTGTATTTTTAGCTGTTGAATAAAAAGTGTGTAATTTCTAGCTGTGGATTTTTTTCGATCGATGTTTATTATGGAATTTCCAAAAGTTAAATGTAAAGATTTGTATTTTGTTTGGACATCGATATTACGAACAACCCCGAATTAATGAACAAAATGTTCGGTCCCGATGAATTCGTTAATACCGGGCCCGACTGTATATATTTTACCTTTTTTTTAATGTTAATGAACTTGCAAGCTGTTATCGAAAGCAATTACCAAATATTATCAAAGAACGAATTAGCTATATTCAGAAAGTGATAATGTAAAACGTACGGAACAATATGAAGATTCTGATTCTGATTTAAAATGCTGATGATGTTCAATCAGTAAATCGCTAGAATTTCAGCAAAATGCAACACATGTGCTTAGTATAAATGAGACTGACCAGAAACCACAACTTCCATTCAGAACTTCGACAGAAACAAGCTTAAAAAGCTCAATACACTTCGGTATATTTTATTACAGGAAGAGTATAACAAGATGGTATTGTACTTTATGGTCACTTACAGTGAATTTACATCATTGCATGCGGCTATATGCGTTGAATAAGGAAAAAACTTGGCATTATTGATCATTTGTTGTCTCGAAGTGATTGAATAATGTCACAATATAAAGCAACGCGAGGATTATTGACAACGGATCTGAAAATTTTGAGCCACAGTTAAGTGACGAGGATGACACTCGATCTGGCACCCTATTCTACTATCTTCTACACCACACCATTCCCAGAACTTTGAGCCTCCATAGATTTAACGTGTATCAACCCCTTTAAAATAAACCACAGACCTTAAGTGACACCAGGTCTTGAACACACGACTCGACAAAAATAATATTGGTCACAAGTTCGTGACCATGACCATGGTATAGCCATCGTATTCGTCTCGTACTCTCCAAGTGCGAACAGCTGAGCATTCTGGATTACATACCCAGCTCATTGAATGGTGCTCTCTTAAAGATTTAGGACTAATTTTTTTGGTTTTCTTGGTGCGGAATTTCACTGTCATCCAGTACAAGTTGCCTTTTCAATGCTAGCCTTTTTGTTAAGATTTATCAAGGTATTTGTGTAGTAGATGTTCTAGACATTTCTAAATAGAGATGATTATGCACACTCTTTTAAGTCGTTCATATATTTACAGGAATATGCTGGTGTATAGTTTTTAAACCACTTTTTTCTGAAGTATATGGGTGTCAAAAATTGGTTTTCTTTTTTGCCCAAATAAATAGTTATACTGAAAATACTTAGCGCTGTTTCCTTATTTTTCAGGAAAATGAGCAAAAGGACTAAATGAATTTTTAATTCTAATCCAATTTGATCAGTTTTCTGGATAGAAAATAACTGCGTTCTGTTTTACAACAGTGAAGTGAATTGTTTATTTGAAATATGATTTTTGTGAGAAGTTTTACAAATCATTATTTGATTTCATAATGAGCATCGACTGAAAATAAATTTTTTATAACTCCAAAACTTTCATTTGGGTAAAGTTTTGAAATAAAGAATTGTTAAGCATTTACTGACTGGGGAAGGTATTGGCGAAATCAGCAAAATGTTTAAAAGTTTTCCGATAAACATTCAGAAAAAAAAAACTATTTTAAAACTACGTAATAATTACTATGGAAAAGTTGGATGCATGAAGAAAACTATAAGAATGTAAAAGCTAGTCCTGACATCCCAGACCAACAATTTCCATTGCAACACAGAGTTGACATCCAAGTTGCTGTGCTTGGAGCTAGTATTCGTTTACAGGAATCTATTTATCACGACAATTTCTAATCCCGAGAGAATATGAAAGTTTGTTTCACGAAGTGAAGGTTTACATCCATATCTTTCTACAGTTTATAAGAAAATTTATAAACTATAGCAATGAACATCAGAACCGATAAAAAGCTCACTGACTAAAACATATTGTTCTTTTATCTTACCTCTAATTTCTCAATTTTTTTATACGCCTGGAGAGAACCAATACCTCGAATTTTTTTCTCTGTCATAAAAATATGAGTAGGCAAAGGATTAAATAGAAATCTATGAGATGACATTGTAATTAAAGTATCCTGTACGTCTTCGGAGGAATACTTTTATGTGGCTACCGATATTGCAACAAAGACATTAGAACCTATGTAAGATTTTAAAGCTGCACATGGATTTAATTTTCCTCGATGCCCATATGCACCAAGCTAATTTGGTTGATGAATTTCTTAAAAGTCAAAGAGTGATAAGAGAATAAACTGTTCCAAAATATTTACTGATTCCTGATTGATCGCTTGTGAGACAACCCTGATAGATTAGTTACTTTTCAAAGTTCCTCTCCTACTATTGCAATATTTTTAAGACCATTTAAACAAAGAAAAGTATTTATGACTACTACATTGTTTATTTATTCAAAAAATGGTTTTTTTCTCAATTGATAGGAAAAATATTTAGAAAATCAATGCTTTTTTGTGCATAGACAATTTTGGACACCTCCATATTTCAGAAAATGAAGCAAATTGTATATAAATGTGCATAATATTTTATTTCTCATTTGTCTTGAGTTAAGAAACATCTGAACTCAGTTTTTAAGTGAAGCACGCGTGTGCGTTTTTTTACATGGAATATATATTACTGACCGTTGTCCCATCCGAGGCCGGGGGACTTCCTTCCAAGACTTCCGGAGTCCCCTGAATCCGGAGATCGGGCTGCAGGAAGTCGGGCCAATACGCTGTCCAATTTACATCCTGAAAAAAAAAGAAAACATGCGTTTATTAAGCAAGTTTTAAGTTAGATTTTACTAATGTTACATTAAAAAGGCACATTATGCTGTTGGGAATGACAATTAATCGTAAATCATCCCTTTTTTATAAAAAAAAAAGGTATCACGTAGACATGCGGACCTACAGTTTTCCTAGTGGACTAAATTAGTATAGGATTTTAAGAAATGTAAACATCATCTAGGTTACATCATTAGCATTCATGCTATATTGAAATGCAAACTAGATGGTGCAATGTCCATGTTTTGTAACATTCTCGTTTCAAAACAGCTTTGCCACAAGAAGACTAGCAAGTTGTAGAATGGTTTATCGAATTTAAATCTTTAACACATGTATACAACGTAACGGGGCATCACCTCAATGGTGTTTGGAAGCGCGAGAAGGGTTTTAGGTGAAAATTTCCCCTGTAGATGGATGGGAAGAGGAAGTTCAATACCATGGCCACCTAGATCTCTAGGCATAACACCTTTGGATTTTTTCATGTGGGGAAATATAAGAAACATTGTTTATAAATCTCCAATTCGTAATACTGATGAATTGAAAAATCAAATTTCAGCGGCCATCTAGGGTGCTGATTTTGAAATGCTTCACAGAACATGGCTAAAAATCTTGTATAGACTCGTTGTATTGCGTGCAACTATTAGTGCGCGCATTGAAATCGCACAGTAAAACATTGTAAGAAAATTTTGGTATTTTTTTTTATGGAGCAAAAAAAAATCGCAAGGGAATATCTTTGCTTGTTTATTTGTAATTAATATTTTAGAGTGTAGCCATATACTTTTCGGACACCCAAAAATTTCTCATCATTTTTGAACTTTTTACTCTTACAAAAGTGTCGGTGCTTTTAACCTTTCAAAAAAGTCTAAAAAGCAATTTCATGCCAGGGAATAGAAATTCTTCCACAACTTTTTCAGTTTAACAAAGGTTGTCATAAACTATGTATAATCGGTAAGAGACTTAATTATTCTAAGAATTAAAAAATCGGGAAGAAAATGAAGATTGCTTTTTAATCCTACGATTAAAGAATTTTTTAGTTTCTTTCAAAAATGATAGTAATAAACCCGATATGAACATTCACGTTTTCAATATAAAATTATGTGGCTAAAAAGGTAATGTTAAATATGTGAGTGAGCAAAGGCTGTCTTACATAATTTTAATGGTGCTTTTTAAAAATTTAGGAACAAATAGCTTAGCCTTGGGATTTATAATATATTTCTCTAAGTTTAATAAAGTAAAGATGTTTTCATAATGAATTACGAAAAGAAAATGATCGAAAGCAAAGTAAAATAACAAATAATAAGTTAATTACAATTTATGTCCGTGCATTAACATTTTTCTGTATGATCTGATTTCGTGGCAAAGACGTTAAGGAATTTCTCCATAGCTTGAATTTTAATTAGAAAAAAGAGCAATTTTCAGTTTATTCCATTTTTAAGAGTTTATAAAATATCCTGCTTTATAAGAAATTTAGACATTTTTGAATTATTATGAGTACGAAAAAACTGAACTTTTTCAAATAGGTGTTTGATAGCTTTCTCTTTTAAAATCTGACGCAGAAATTTAATTTTATAATTTATGAAAGAATAAATAGTTGCAATATGTGCAAAAACGTTGTAATACATGCCTCGATAGAAATAAATTGCGATGTATTTCCTAGAACAGTTATGCTTGAAGGCGATTCATTTTTAAATTATTAAACATATGACTATTTCCCAGAAATTAAACATTGCTTTTTGCGCTTCCTACTTAATCAATATGGTGAAAATAGCTCATTTTGTATCATATTCAATGAAATGTAACGTAGTGGAGGTTTGAGGAAATATTTTTAAAAACATACTTTTTTCTTATATCAGAAAGAAACCCAGTTAATTATTACCTCAAATTTTTGCAGTTTTCTTAAAGAAAAGAGTATAAACTGAATTTTGATGATTCGCGAAAGTTTTTGTTTTGTGAAGTGGTTTTTCAATTCCTACTATCATTACACTCTCTCCCTAAATATGAATATATATATCTTGTGTTCACAAATTTTCAATCGTTCATAAAATACTTTTTATTCATCCATTCAAGTTCAAATAAAAAATTTTTAAACTCACTTGGTATTAATAAAGTTTTTTCAAATATTAATTAATTAATTACCGGTTTTCGACGCCAACTTAGATTTGTCTGCATTATTGTAACAATGTAACTGTTAAAACCAATGACAAAAGTTGGCGTCGAAAACCGGTTTTTCAGCCAAACTAACCAAAAAACCGGGTGTGGATTGTTACAACAATGCTGACAAATCATGTTCTTCTTTTCAATTCCTATTATTAATTCACTCTCTCCTTATATATATATATATATATACAGTAGAACGTCGTTTATCCGAACGCTTATTATCCGGAGCGTCAAATATCCGAACCAAAGTCTGGATACGTTTTCGAACAGTGCTATGCTTAACAGTTGTTTCGCGTGAGGCCAAAAGTGACGGAAAAACCCAAGGTGAGGGATATTTTGGGAATATCAGTTGTGTGATTTGGTAAACATCTGCGCGGAATATTAGGTCAGTTTGTTTCCAAGTGAGAGGGTGTATAGAGGGCTCTTTTGTTGAGTTGTGAATTGCTATGGCTTCGAATTCAAAATGGAAGCGCAACGTCTTGAACATAGATACAAAACTTGAAGTATTGAATCGTGTGATGATTTTCAATCTTCGTATAGTGTCCAGTTTCATATACTGTATGGATCACATTCGGTTTTCGGTTATCCGAACAATCGCGTATCCGAATGGTGTCCGATCCCAATTGATTCGGATAAACGACGTTCTGCTATATATATATATATCGTGTATCGAATCAACACGAAGAAATTTTTTTAGAAACGGTTTTTATTCAAAGAGCGAATTCTACGTCTTCTCTGAGAGGAAATGTACACGCAAGGGAAGTATAAGTGGCTTTCCGCTTATCCAGATGTTCTAAGTACTCTTCTTATCGAGGAGATATATTTGAAAGTTAAGCATGACATATATAATGTAATTAAAATTAATGGTCGGGGATTTAAAAGTGTTCTGTTGAGAGCCATCTATTCTTTGAAAGAAGTGGGTACAAAATTTAAGACTTGAAAATGTAACGAAAAATAGAAGTTAAATGTTGCATAGGGAATTTAATTTTAGGTCTAATTTAATTATCCTTACATATATATCTGTTCAAATTTTCAGTCGTTAATAAAATACTTTCCATTCATCCGTTCAAAGTAGGAATTGATTAAATTTTTTTTGTATTACTTATTAAATTTCTAACTTGATAGAATTAAAAGAAAATATTAGTCAAAATCACACTTATGCTATTGGTTGCGGGCTTCGTTATTTTGATCTATTGTCGAATGATTGGGGCAGTATATGGAAGGCACACACACCTCTTCTTAAAATTTGCACACCATACCACATGAGCTACTTAATGAGCAAGATCCACTACCCCCTTATTCAGTGACGATTCTTCAGTAGGAGGAATATTCACAAAAAGAAAAAATATTAATTTGCACTATTTTTAGATTGTAAAATTAACTTTTAAAAAAGGGAATACTTTAGTGAAAAAAAATAAATTGCCTCACTAGTGGATACTATAATCTTCTCTCATAATTTTTATTCATGAAAATATAAATTGTAAAGGTATACATCACAACAATTGCATAAAGGCGAAATTACTTTAAGGTATGCTTTTCATCTGGCTCTACTTGAGCTATAATCTTCTGTAAGTTAAATTAAGGGTGTTAAGGAATTTTAAAGTTAAAAGTATTCCTGAAGAAGAGAAATATGTATACCCAGAAAATGTAGGATGGATGTTTTTCATTTGGTTATGCAACCAACGACATAAATAGCTGAAGAAGAAAACTCTAAAATTTATATAAAATTCTCAGAGTTTGTATCGAATACGTCAAGAGTTTGAGAATCACTTGAAACTTGCTGAAAGAAGCTTCTTGAAGAAATATTGCTTACTGAGTCATTAATTTTTATTAAAAAAACAAAAGTTAACTTTAAAGAAAAATATCGCTTTAAAATTTATCAAGAACATTTCCTCTGTACATTCGGTATACATTCAACAAAAAACATTACTTGGTAAAAAAAAATTACTTATTAATCTTACTCGTAATAAAGAAAATACAAGTAATTTTTGTCTGACATAGATTTATATGTAAAATACAGGTACTTTATTATTATTGATATTAATGATGCTAGCAAAAGTGCTAAGACTATTCCCATTTAATATTAATATACTTTTGAAGTAACAGTCATAAATTACATTCATTGTTAACATAATTTAAACGATATATGAAACACATGAGAATTTCATGCAACGGAAGGCAGAGAACAAAAACTGAATTATTTAAATTTCTTTCAATTCTGAAAACTGCTTTATTTGGGCAAAATGAAATAAAAGAAAAAAAAAGCAGTTCACAAATCTTAGTAAGTTCTTCGTACTGAAGCTGGTTTGAAATTTTTTACTAAGAATGAAATTGACATAGTGATATTTTATCACTACTCCAAGTGCAATTTCAAATAACTGCCTTGAAGAAATGTAATTTAAAGATAAAAGAACGTTGTGTGGAAGCCTCAGCATCAATATAGCTTAATTGTTGAAATAAGATAAATGTGGTGATGGATGGACAAAGTAATTAAATCAGTAAATTAAAGAAGATGTAGAATTTGATCCCGTTAAGGGGGCAGGGATGTTAAACTCGCGGCCCAAAATGAACATTTTAGCAGCCCGGCTAGTTTTAGACACACAATGATATACAGTAGAACGTCGTTTATCCGAATCAATTGGGACCGGACACCGTTCGGAAACTCGATTGTTCGGATAACCGAATGCAATCCATGCAGTATATGATACTGGACACTATACAAATATTGAAAATCCTCACATGCGGGAAACGTGCTTGAAGAAAAAGCCAAATAGGTGCAAAACGTCGTAGTTTTACCTTGATTGTGGAAAATAATCACTTATTTTTCGCTGTACCATTGTATACCTTCGTTTTCCACTGCAAGATCTCTGATTCTCTTCAGTAGCAGTAGTTCAGTAAGACAGCACTCCGTTTGTTGTTCGTACCACTCCATAGCTGTCTCTAACTCAAAAAACGCGTCAGCATTTGGTGGATCTTTGCTACTTTCAGTTGTTGTTCTCGTATTCATCCGTGTCATCTTCGACAGGGTCGGATTCTTCTTGCACGGAAGTCACTATCTCGTCATTATTTAGCATTTGAAATCCACAGTCTTCTGCATCGCATGCTCTCCAGGTTTCTACATCAACAAAAGTCAACAAAAGAGCACGTATACACCCTCTCACAAACTGACCTAATATTCCGCGCAGATGTTTACCAAATCACACAACTGAAATTCCCCAAATATCCCTCACCTTAGGTTTTCCGGTCACTTTTGGCCTCATAGGAAACAAAGTTGAGCATTGCACTGTTCGAAAACGTATCCGGACTTTGGTTCGGTTATTTGACATTTCGGATAATAAACATTCGGATAAACGACGTCTACTGTATAATAAAACATCCAAAATTTCTCCCGAAATGGGAAAAGTAGTAGCAGAGAAAAAAGATCTGAAGTGTCTCAGAACGTAATTATTAAATTTTTCTTGTTTTTTTATATATGTTTATTATTATAATGCATTATTCGAAATAAACTTACGTTTTTATGAATATTGATTTTTTTTTGCGGCCCATCTGAAGTTAAACCTTGTTTTGTCTGGACCAAGTTAGCCTTTGAATTTGACACCCTTGCCATTAACGAAATTTCGGAGATAACAAAACATAAATACACTTTCCATCAGATTTTAGAGAATTGTTTTATATTTTTAGGAGCTCAAAACGAAAGTATTGAGAGAGAGAGAGTTTTTTGTATTGATTACAAAAATATTTGTATAAGAATATTAGAACTGATAATTCTAAATAAAGGTCTAACATTTTAATTAAACTAATTTTGCGTTAGTGATTTTAAATATTGTAATACATGTAATTATATAGAATATGAAGGAGGGGGGGGGAGGGTAAGAGCTTCCCATAACTTAAATAAGTTGATACATAACAATCAATTTATGAAAAGACTTTAAAACTTGCATCCACTTAAATCCACTTCATTTGTATTAAAAGATGTAAAACAAAATGAATTCGCAATATATTTCAATGTAATTTTTTCAGAAAGCGAAGCATTCTGATGAATATAAACGCCAATTCGTACACATATTTCTAACATAGAATAATAAAAATGTCATTTGAAAATGCTCTAAATATGTATTTTTTAGAAAGTATCAATAAATATTAATGATAATGCATTAATTTTCGTCTTTAAAATGGTGGAATAATTTGAAATTAAAAATAGCCTAAGTAAAAAAAAATCATCATTCGAATGCTTCAGTAAAGTACTGTAAGTTCGTGGGGCAGTAGGAACAATAATTTATTCCATTCGCATTTTCAAAATATGAGTAATAAATACAATTTTTTAAAGAAAAAAGATAAAATCAATTCAAATACAGTTTTTCATTTCTTCAACAGATGGCGCTGAGACTCTTATTCTCATTTCATTGAATCTGAAAATGGGATGTTTTCGCGGAAAAGAGATATGTTATGAAAAGTAAATTTTTTTTCTGTGTCTACATACGCGTGAAATTCGGAGAAAAACGCATCAAATATGCGCATATTCTATTCATTTCATGAAACAAATTACATTAAAAAAATATACATTAAATAAAATACATACTATATTTTATATTATAATACTGATAAGTTTCCTTATATATATACTTAAAAGAATTAATTTATGGTCAGTACTTCTGAAAAAATTCAGTTTTAAAAGCAATAAAAAATTATCTTTCCCTTCAACAACATTAGTGAAATATTTTTGACCCATCAGAAATTAAATTTGAGCCCTCTAGTTTATATTTTCATTTTTCATAACAAACATTGCAACTTAGTTAAGTATCCTATATGTTAAATATATCAGTGGCGTAACGTACACCCCCACAACCTCCACATCGTGGGGAGGCCCAGGACTCTAGGGAAACCTGACTGAAGTCAAGTATGTACCCTTTGTAAAATCCGGTTTAGGCCCCAAACCTGATTTTTCAGGGGGGCCCTAATATCCTCCGTTACACTCCGGGTATATATGTACACAATGTATTGATTTAACTAAAATTTAAATCCCCAAAATAATTTATGATTAACTTTTAATTCATGAAAATAATTCAAGCTAAAAGAATTTATTAAGTGGATTCTCTTATAAGAAGAGTAAAATAATCTCCGAATTTTCTTTAGAAATTATTTTTAGAAAGGTAAAATTTGTATTCATAAAATAGTATTCTAAATCTTATCAATAAAAAAAAAGTAAATTGATTCTAATAAAATATAAAAATGCAAGTCAATATTTTTTATATAGTATAACTAAATATTAGTTCATTGAAAACTCTTGCCATGTATATCATTGAATGATTTTCAAGTTTTAGCAACTTTTTTGGAATACCTTTATCATATATACATATTTAATTTTATAGGTGTGTTGTTTTTGGTAAATTTTACAGAAAGCATTCTACAATTATCTCCTTTTTTTAAAAAAACTAATAGTGGTAAATTTTTTTATAACAGCTGTTATTCCAAAAATCCTTTACTAGATTTCAATGTTTATACGTATATTTTATTGCAAAATTTCCAGTTTTTTCATGGAAAATAATTTTAGAGTTATTTTCTTAGGAATTATTTAAAAAATATTAATATAATCATATTTTTTTAATCCTATTTCATTCTTTTGTTATATCTTGTCTTTTTGAATGTTAATTTAGAATGAATATACATATATTCATTAGATAGTTAAACATAAGGTACAAAATTTGATAAAAAATCTTTTGGTGTTCAATTTTAGCTATTATAGAATTTAATCTAATACGAAAAAACACCCTATAAATAAAGTTGTCTTCAGTATGGTTTGCTGTTTTTCTTAAGAAGATATGCAATTTTAATAAACCTTTACGGAAATTTAGTAATAGTTCTATATATTCTGAAAATAGCCTTTTTGGATTTAGATTGCATTATAGTGAATTTGAACTTAAAACACATCTTTGTTTTTACTTTAAAAACAGTTTAAAATAAATGCATTTACGTCTTAGACATTAACATATATTCATCAATAATTTATTACAACAATTCTTTCTCTTAACTTTCATACTTTATTATTCACTGAAATTAAGCTTAGAGGCTTACTTAAACTTTTGATGTGCGTGCGGTAATTGAGAAGTATCACTTATGAGATATATTGAGGAAATGCCGTCTTATGAAAGCTCCATCATGACTTTTGGTATATAGTACTGTGTGTAACATACGAGTACTTTTCAAAATCATAATTAAAATGCTGTGTCGCGAGATACTACAAAAATACCCTTTCGCAGCAACTTCAAAAGTTAAGAACTTTTTTATGCTGGAAATGTTCTGGTGACAGCGCTTTTACGGTAAAAATTTTACATTCTATTTAAGAAAATAGTTATACAGCTACAAAATTTCTACGGAACATCTAAGACAGTAACTTTTCCTACAAAATTTTTACCGTTCAAGAAAGTTGCATTAATGGTTTAAGCTTATATGAGTGTGATTAAATATCTATTTTATTTTCATTTTGACAAAAGTATGAGAGACCTGAAAAGCCTGTAATATATTTTATTTCTTAAAAGATATTTTGAAGTAGATTATAAGTGAAAATATTAGAATCTGAGAATGACTGTTAACACACACACAGGAAATATAGTTGAGTATCAAAGCAATGTCTTGGAAAAAATTTAAGGATGAGCTTCTAAGAAATTAAAGATCAATATAATTATTTGTATGATTTTTTTTACTTGTAAAAAATTTGAAATATATATTGCACATAAAGAAGCAAATTGCAAACTGGAAATGACAAACTACATGATGTACTATTTTTAGCGCGTTTTTCACGTAGTGGAACAAAAGCGCTATTAGGACGCAAATTTCGTCTTCGTTTCATATTTTGTCGTACCTTTTTCTCAGCCAATAAGCAACCAATTGACCTCGGGTTTTCGGCATTTGTTCGCATTTGTGCCCTAGATGAGCCGAATCATATTTAAATTTTCCCATAGTTTTCCCGAATTTTCCTATAAATCTTCCTGAATTTCGCTAGTTTATAACAAAATTTTCTCAAATTTTACCTAGTAAATTTATTGTTTGCAAAAAGTTTTTTAAAAAAAATCTACCTTCATTTTGGAGGAAATCTTCACAAAAATGAGGAAATCTTCACAAAAAAACAACTGATTCTGGCACCACTATCGATGCAATCCTTGGAAAATTGACTGACTACACCATCAGTGTTTACGTATACGAGTCATTCTTTTCATTCCATAAGCCTTTGTTAGTTAAGCTAAATAAACTTTAAGTAATGTAGTAGTTAAGTTATTATTAATTGTATATACTTTTCCTTGTTAAACTTAAAAGAATAAATACATAGAAGCGAGTTTTATGCCTAGACAAGGAGTTAAGTCACCTTGTCCGGGCTTTTGTAGCTTCTGTAAAAAAAATTTTTTTTTGCTTTTTTATAGTGCTGATACAGATTTGTGTCATTATTTCTTTTCAGCTCAATAGTAGTACATTTAGAGGAGTGGTACAGTACTACTTTCTGTTAGTAAAAAGTTCATTAGTTGCATTATTGTAAAATACAACATGTGAAAAACGCGCTAAAATTACTTGGCCATGCCAATGATTGATATCTTGTTAAATTATATTTAGCTTTATTTCTAATCTATACAAGCATTTTCGTTCTTTAACATTCTGTACTTCGAGTAGACTTAAAGTTTAGTGTAAACAGAAAAAGGCAATTGATTAAAATGATATTTTGAATCGAGAAGACAGGGAGAGCATACATTCATTTCAATTTATGTTTTCTTATTGCCCAAAATGCTATATGTCTGGATTTTCAGAGAAATAAGTATTTTGAAGACACTTCTTCAAAAAGATTTGAAGCTTTTTTTAAAAGTATTCTAGAAACCAAAATATATCAGAAAACTCTTATGCACATACAGTAATTACTTAAAAATGTTAAATTGGTATTGCAATATTCTTTGGGAGTTGACATAATTAATTTTGTATATTTTGTAAAAGTAGTATAGAGAGAATCCAAATCTACAAAAAGAACATTTTCCTTTTAACTATATACTTTATAATAAGTCCATCACAGTAATTTTAACTTCTCTTTTGAACAAAACAATTTAATGCATTTTAAAGCGTGCTTGTCTGCTCAATTCTTGTCCTCGCCTTTGATTTTTTGAATCCGTTATCAATAATCTAATAAAGAAATTTGATGCAATGTTAATTTTAAAAACACCCTAATTAATCTACACAAAATAAATAGATTAGGTATACGTTGTTGTCAATTTCTTCCCTAGTACATTTCTAAGCTTCGGACAACATTAAAGTTCTATTTTTTCTAATTATAAAACTGGAAGTTTATGTGTGTATAAAAAAGATTAATAGTATTTTATAACATACCACGCACTTATTTTTCGCCAAAATTGGAGCTAATTTGTCCATAAATGCTTTCAACGACTGATTTTAATTTAAGAGCCAAGCACATATGATAAAAAGAAAACAGGGATTAGTTTTCGTCACGTTCAGCGATAACTTTTTAGCGATATTTTCTCAATACGATCATAAAATTTAACACGATTAGCCATTTTATCTACTCTTAAACTGCAATTACGCGCGTTACAATCAAGAGAAAAGTCAGCGATCAGTAAATGCTTTCTAAAATAATATTTTGAAATTGTATTATCTCATCGATAATTTTCAATGAGTTTGTAATGCTTTAAAAGAGCTTTTAGAGAAATATATATAGTTTTAACAAATTACACACTTTTAGCAATCTCATTGAATAACATTATTGGCTGAAGAAATTAAAATATATATATATATATATATATATATATAGGCACATGTAGCACTTGTAGAGAAATTTTGATTATATATATATATATATTAGTTATAGTAGTAATAAAAATAATTTGAAGAATAGATAGTCTATAAATAAAAAAAGAAATTAAGAATTTTTTTGTTTTTAAAATAATTGTTAAAACATAGTTTTTTAAGGGGACACAGCACGATTCAATTGACGAAAATTAGTCATAAAATCAAATCTGATTTTCTAAGCCTAAATTTTTTTTTTGACATTTTTCTATAACCTCACAAAGTTTGAAAGCTCTAAACTTAAAAAACGCAGAATTAGGATAGCTTTTACGTTCGTTTTATTCTCACACCCCTATGGCAAATCAAAACTTTAAGCTTACTTATCTCAGAAAGATAAATTAACTAGTTTGTCTTCATTTAAAATGCTAAGGCTTTTTTTCTATTGTGCCTAATGCTTCGAATATTTTTTCTATTGCTAATAGTACATGTGACAAAAGTTGGTATGCATTTTTGAATCAAAACAATACTTATTTTTTAAAAAATAATTGAACTCAGAATTTATACACTTTTTAAGGAATTTTCAATCAGCATTTTATAAAAAGAAGTATTGTACAAATACCAATCATGTTATCGCAAAACCCATAACAACTTTTGTTATAATTAGTTTGACGTACTGTAAATTAAATTTCATGCATGTACGTAAATTTTTGAAGGAATAGCATTTTAAAATCACTTCAAAAATTTTAAGTTTTTTACTTAAAAAATTAAATGGCTAGCTTTTTATGAAATTTTGAGCACAAAGTCTGTTTTACATATTATATACGCATAGGAGGTAACCAAAATTTTTTCAGAATCTTTAAATTAAAACTTTTTGTGTAAATCATACCATCTCCCCTTAACTATGAAATTTTTGATTGAATTTCTGATCCAGCAGTACTAACATTGAATGAAACTTCACAGTTGAATACTTCCTGATTAAGTAGCTAGCAATCAAACTTTTTAATTGCGGATTTGTTAGATGTTAGTGTATTAGTATCTTTCATAGGGGATCTAGTTATACATAACTATGATAATACCTTAACTGAAATGGTTCTTCACCTCACCCAAAACACACACAAAGAAAGAAGAGAATGTAAAAAAGGAGAGAAAACAAGAAAACAACAATTTATCGAAGAAAACAATATCGATTTCTTCAAAGTGTAACCCAGTTAGGGTGCTTTCAGTATTTTAACACTATCAACTTTTTTGCATTCTAACTTTTAACGAGAAATTCTTTTGAAAAAATGAAACTGTGTTCTTTTTAATTCGTCAGTGAAATATTATTATGTAAATTGAAAAAAGTTAAAATTAAATCTTTTAATTCGTATCTATTAGAATCTAGTCTGTATCTATTATAATATATCCACTATAATATAGTCTACTTATACGGAAAAGATGTTCTCTTTTATGTAGGGGGAAAATAAAATATAAAAAAGGGAAAAATAAAATATGTAAAGAAATTAGTTTAAATCAGGGTTGGGCAGACTTTTCCAGGGTACGGGCTACTTCTAAAGTTTTTTAGATGCTGCGGTCCACCCAGTTGTGTAGTGGGGCCATTCTGTTTTAAAATTGCATGTTTTTTCTTCTTTACACTTGTTTCGAACATTGTACACCTCTTTTAAAATATGACAGACTTCTATTTTTATAACAGAAGCAAAAGTAACACAAAATTGTCAAGTTGAGTGCTTGAACAACCATGAACGACTACAAAATTGTGGGCGTATTCAATGCAGTGATCAGACAAAATACGTGAACCGATGACTCGGAAACCGACTCATATACTTAATTTGTTCGCTATCAAGTCCCGCGTCATAACGGGACATGATATCAACATGAGAACTCAATCCTGTGGAAGCGCTGGTTGTGGGATGATAAGTAATATAGTCAATAGCCAATCTCGTGCCACCGCGGGAAGAGCTGATCATTTACGTTTATTCTTTCCTTCAGTCGGCGTGAGAGGGAAAACTCTTTTCTCTCTAAGATGGCATCGCAATGGTCCCTTTTTCCCTTACATCGGCAGTGAACATGCAAAGCATCCTCGTGTGCTTCCAATCAAGAAACATGTGTCGTCTACTCATTTATCGAATCATTTGCTTAAGTAAGCACATTAGCAACGATTGTGAAAAGTCGATTCTCCAGCCTACCTGGCGTCCGTGTTCCATAAATATGTTTCTTTTAGTATGCGCATCTTGGGTTTTAGTAAAGGCTGTCACCTTAAAATGTCCAGGTAGTCCACCAGTCGAGATCGATTTAATGCCCATACCTGGTTTAAATGACAAATATTGACACAAGGGTAGTGAAGTTTAGGTATTCGAGCTTTTTTGTGGTAAAAAGTCAAAGTAATTTATATTAAAGAAAAACAGGGATTTTAGTACTTTTTAACTTTTATTGCGATGAGTGAACTTCTACTAAGTAGTTACAAAAAATTAGGTGTATTTAGCAGTTTCTTCGTATTAAATTAAATAAAAAGTTATTGTCAAAATGATTGCTTGATAAAGTGGAAGATGGAAAAATACTTAGATTGGACTGATTCGACGGTGTGGGAGGGAGAGCTGGGGTTGTGAAATTTGTGCAATGTACTTAGTATTATTCACTACTCATTACTCACTTATCATTAATCATCGCTTGCGGCTACTTATATTGTGGAAAAATAGTTTTATTTTGAGTTTAAAATCATTTTAACCAAAATTAAGTCTTTTCCCATTTTTTCGAAAATTCAATCCCTTTGTAGCAATATTAAATTTTGAAATTATTTTTCTCCTAATATCCATACCTCTATAATCTCTTAAACTGTGGTTCGCGAAGGTCTCTTCTCTAATATTAAGGTTTCTCTTTTTTTTACAGTCTAAAAGGCGTCGTAGAAAAATTGAAAAATGTGCCCTCCTAGACTAGTTCACTAAATTATCGCCAATGGAAAAAATACTATAAAATGTATTTTGATCGAGAATATTAATTCAGGGAGGAGTGCTCGAAGTCTTGGGAGGGGAGGGGAAGGTCAGCGATGTCAGGATAATACATTAAGGGGGTCCGTGATGGTCAAAAGTTTCACCACTGCCTCAGAGCATCTTTTTCGTAATGGTAGGTCGGATTATTAATAATTTTTTTTCTCCATAAGGCCGCGATTTACCCTAACGTTTATTTGTAAATACATTTAACTCGCAGCAAGGGCGTAGCTACCATCGTATCAGCCGTATCAATGATACGGGGCCCCCAAGCTACAGGGCCTCAACATGTATAACTTCAGTCCTAATAACAGGGCTCTTATGTCTGAAAAGGGGCCCCTAAAGAATTTTGTGATACAGGGCCCACTAACTGCGCCAGTGGCTCACAGTATTACTTTTGCTACATTTTAAGAATAATAATTCTCAAACTTAAAAATACTAATATTTTTGGATCTTAGAAGGGAAAAATTTTAAAATTAATATTGTGACATCAATCTTTTAAAAAAATAATACATGTTTTAAATACAAGTGGTTAGAGTTTATTGAGTCTTACCTTATTAGACTATGATAAATAAAGATGCTGCCATATTATAGAATAAAAATAATCTAATTCAGTTGTTGGATCTGAAAGATTCCCCACTCCTGCTACAGACTATTCAATATTCATTATATTCAGACAAATGCCTTGATCAAGAACTTACTGCAAGTTGCACTGTGCGAACTTTCTCATAATATATTTCAGGTAATATTCTCCACTAAGAAACTTCCAAATATTTGCATTCCATACATGAAATAAACGGTCATCAACAACTCTATTCAGAATACATTATTTTATTTTACGAGCTGCCGATGAGTTGATGCAAATGT
Organism: Trichonephila clavata; assembly: GCA_019973975.1. NCBI lineage: Eukaryota > Metazoa > Arthropoda > Arachnida > Araneae > Nephilidae > Trichonephila > Trichonephila clavata. The sequence continues at coordinate 266,663 of BMAO01015517.1, read as the reverse complement.
TTATGAGCTCGCCCCATGAAGTGAATTCTGTAATTAACTCTTCTAAGCTATCGTACTGTCAGTAACTGAAATGTGTGGAATACAGCAAACTAAATTATTTCTCCATGATTGAACTATTTAAGAAGATTACGAAAGGTAATGATGTGATATTCAAATCATTTATTTTCTGAATTATGGAGAAATGATTACTTTGAAAATAGATTAAGGGATTAATTTGATAAGTTAACTCTACAAAATTAGAGGTCTGTAATCCATGAAACAAACAATTGCTTAATCAGTTAAAGTTAACTAAATAACAACTTAAAATTATGATGAGTGGGATTAACAGACCTTATTAACCCCATCGAAAGAAAATTATTTGAAAGCAACATTTTCTTGAGTCACAAAAATAGGGAAGGATCTTAATTATTTTTTCTGTTTTTTTCTCCCTCTCCCATCTCTTTCTGATATGGTTCAATTTAATGTAATGAGCAGTTTCTCTGAATGTGTTTCATGTAAAAATATAATGTGTTAATGACAGAAAATAATTTGCACAAACTGATTAAATGTATTTATGCTCAGAAAATAAAAGGGAAACATTTCCTATTGATCGACTTATCGAAACCATTGTCTTTTCAATTTTTTCATTTAGATATTTCAAATTTTGCCAATTCATTGGCAAGCAAAAAAAAAAAGTAATTTTAAAGAACAAGATCGTCAGAGGGTAAGAAAAAAAGAGCTTACGTTTTTTTAAAAAATTTAGTTCGGTGAATTTTAATATAGAATTTTTACCAGCACGAAAATAATTCGAAATAACAATAAAAATACTAATAATAACTATAAAATTCTTCCTAAGATAAAATAACTTTCTTCGAAAATTTTTATTTCTTGTGAAGCTGAGAATATTTCCCCTTTTATCTAAGCTAAATTCATTATTTGAGACTCTGAAATAGGAAGAAAAAATGTAATGCACCATTTTAAAGTTTCATGTGTTATGGAAGATGCAAAAAGAAAATAAAGGAAATGAAATTTTGCTCCTGAAGGACTTTCCTTATTACAAGGTAAAAAAGGCATCACATATAACTATATAAGGGTTAGTATAATTGGTATCATTTTTTTATAAATTATTATTTTGATTAAAATACGCAGAATTAAAAAAGTATTTCCTATTTATTGAAACTAAATTTTTTGTATCAAAACTTTATTTTAATATTTATAGAATATTAAATTTTTACTGTCAATAAATCATGAAAAAAATATTTAAAAGAGAAAGCATGATATTCTATGCGAAATTATGAATTACAAAGTATATTCTTTGATTCCTTTTATTAGTGATCTATGTTAAAATAATATGAAGCAGAAATTAAAGCTTTTCCCATTATTCAATTTATTTATTTCAATGACGATTTAATATATTTTTGCTCTCATTTGATTGGATACAGTAAAAATATTTTCATATTATATGGTTGAACAGTTATTTGTTTTTTAAACAATGAGTTTGATTTTTACGGAAATAAAGAAAGATTGAAATGTATTTTTCTGAAAAAAAAAAAAAACATTGAAATATTATTTGAATAGAAGAGTAGTTCTTTTAATCCTATATAGTATTTTTGTTACTAATTTCTGAAGTACAACAAACAAATGTTTATATTCATTTAATAAAAAAACAAATTTTCGAATTAAAAATACACGATATTCTGTGAAGAAATAGTTTTTACCCCTAGAGTATTGTTATATTTTCAGACGTGATTGTTTCTTATTTCTAGGGAGAATAAAATATTAGTTTTAAAATAAATCACATGAGTAATTGTTTGCTACTAAATTTAGAAATGCAAAAAAGAAGTAATAAAGTATTAAATAAAAGTAGTTTTATGTGGTTACAAAATTGTTAAGAATTAGATGAATGTGTTTTTTTATTATAAAATATTAAATAAAAACTCACATTTATTTATTTTATCAAAGCAAATGAAAATTTCGTCAATGTTTGAAGCTTTATTCGTAAATACTTAACAAAATTGATTGAAAGATGAATATGACATATTTTTCCCAGTATTTTTTCTTTTGTATTGTATAAGAAAAAATCACTTTCTTTTTGGTTTCAAGAATATTGGTAATTTAAATCATGAACGTGAAAAACCATCTAGATTGCGATCCATCAATCTCTTGGTAGATCACATTGATCACACACACACACACACACACACACACACACACACACACACACACACACACACACACACACACACACACACACACACACACACACACACACACACACACACACACACACACACACACACACACACACACACACACACACACACACACACACACACACACACACACACACACACACACACACACACACGCCACACACACACACGCACACACACACGCACACACACGCACACGCACGCACCACACACACACACACGCACACACGCACAGACACGCACACACGCACACGCACACATTGGAAGAACATTTCTTTGATTTCGTTGTTTTTGACAAAATTTTATGGGATATGTCAAAAATAGCAAACGAAACACATTATTACCTAAGCAAAATGAAATGATCACTCATGAATTTTCATAATTTTTCTTTATGAATATTGACTTTAATTACTTATTTGTCATTGACAGTTTTTATTTATGCTTACATTTTGAAATTAATATATCTTGGTTGAATAACTGTAGTTTTTGACTGAATTTGTTTTAAGATGAGTTTAATGATAAATAAGTAAAAATAATTATTATACATTGTGTTTTTACTTTTTTACCTATAAAATTAAAGAGCAGCCCCATTGCTCTTTGATTCTTTTCACGTAGATAACAAAAGTTAAGGAAAACTTTTACTTACAAATAAAAATCCCCTCTTATCTGTTTATTTTGTTTACTTAAAACTTTATATTTAGAATACAGAATCAATTTCCAGGAATTCAAACATCTGGACTTTCTATTTGTTGTCTAAGGTATATTTTTCAAATCTGAAATTCAATATCAGAAAGATTTTCTCCATTTATAAATGGTAGTTTTACTGTATGAAAAAAAAATTCAATTTTAAATATAATTCAACTCATCATCAGAGGGTATACTATTTTTTAGAATTGAATTCCAAAAGAAAAGTATTTTTGTTTCCTTCTTAGTTTTGAAAGATGGCGCGTTTTACCTCATTATCATAAAATGATGCGTTAACGCGTTCTTATTATCATAATCCTTTTGACGTTGCACATTAAAGGAATTTACATTTACTTAGAATAATATTCCAAACATCTAAATTAGAGAGTCTTTCGCCATATCCAACACACGCCCCTTAAATAATTTAAAGTAAATGGTCATAGTTTAAATGAACCTATTCAAATAAATCCTTATGAATTATATATATATATATATGTGTGTGTGTGTGTGTGTGTAGTTTTCTTAAGACATGAAATTAAATTGCATTTCATTTTGTAGAGGGTTAACAAGAGGCCAAGAAAACAAGTATTAAAAAGCTTTAAATGCAAATATTTAGTACTAAGTTAATATGTCGATAGCTACATAAATTTAATACTTATGGTTTTTAATTTAATGAAAAGAATGTCAAGTGATGATACTCAAACCCAAATTATATATTAATAATGTATTTAATTACACTCCTTAAGGGGAAATAATGTAACAAATAAATGGCCGCATTATAAAATATCTGTTAATAGAAAGACATTTATTGGTACAAACAAAATTTACCTACGAACAAATAATTTTGCAAATGCTTTTAAATATTTGCTATTAAATATTTTCTATTTTCTTTTTATTTAGTTGAGTTTAACATATATATGTCTTGATAAAAATTTCAAAATAGTTAATATTATGTAAAATAAGGTGTGGGAAACAAAATTAATCAGAGTATTTATGAATGAAACACATGTATGCATGGAAAATATAAAATATATTTAATAACATGAAAGAGCAAAATATAAAAACAAATTTAAAAAATACAAAATAATATATTTATATCTAAAAGAAAGAAAAGTAATCAATTAGATAAAATTGAAAAAAGAGCCCAGCAAGCAAAAATCAATTTTGAACTTAGGACCGAGTAAGTGGGGTTAAATTTGTTTGATGATTTAAACCTTCCTCCTTTACGGTTTGTTACATCAAAAGGAAGAATTTAATTGAAACAGAACACAGACCAAAAAGAAATCCATACAGAAAAAGAGTACTTATATGTATATGTATATAATTCTCTACTAGAGAGAGATAAATAATCAATAATCAGAACTGAAAAAAAAATTGAAATTGCAAGATAACCAGACAATAGATTTAAGAAAAGATGTATGAGAAATTAAAAATAACATAATTAAATATAAAAATATGCATGTAATGTAAAAATATGCATAAAAATATGTATTTTAAACATTACTGCCTTAGGACAGTTTATATATAAAATAATTTACATAAAAGCAGGGTTGAACAAGTTTTGCGGCCTGCCAATTTCCCCCCTTTCTGTTAATAATACTGAGCAAAACTCCATTGAAAATAATGGATAGAATTTCTAAATCCATTACAAGAAAAAGGTAACTTACCTAAAAATTGCCTTCAAATATGCAGAGCCCGCGCTAAATCTGTTGTACAATAAACAAGTTATTGCCAGATTCTGGACCCAAAAGCAAATTCAAAGCATGGGAATGGCTGAATCGTAGAACTTAGCAAAAGTATGAAAAGAATAAAAATAAAAATTAAAAAGTGTATACATACTACCATTACTTTAGGGACACTAGAATTATATATGAATTAAAAAAAAACTAAGAGAATAAGTAATTTCATCTAATATTAGAATATGGAGGTAACTATATCTATCTAGGAAAAATGATAAATTTATAATAATAAACTATTAATAATCTATGGAATTTTAATCCTTACTATTTAGCATTTCTTTATTCAAATAACTGTTAGTAAAATTAATTGGGTATTTTTGAATTAAGCAATATTTAATAAAATATTAATAATTTTTTTATTTTTTCTGATTTTTCTGAAACTATAGAAATTTATTGCGTTGTATGTAGTTAATAACAATATTTCTGAATATAGAAACATGTACATTACTTTCCCAATGAGGTACTTTTATAATATTGAATTTAAATTCTTCTCTTTATATATATATATATATATATATAGAAAAGTTGTAAACACGAAATGGCAAAACATTTTTTTTATCTACATCACTCTCCTGGGTCGTACTCGTTCTTTTCCACACGATGATTTTTCGTTTCATTTTCTATCGACATGAAAAACTTATTAGCATTTTACATTAGTTTAGCATTTCCACCCACGGAAATAAAAGCTTATTGGCGTCTTGCACATCTCCTTCCATCCCCAAAGAATCACGCATTGATAAGAAATTCAAGACGAAAAGAATAAAAAGATAGAAGTTATACTGTCCCAAAACAGAAAACTAAAAGAACATCTACCCCCGTGCTCTGATTGAACTACTGAATAAAATGTTATCAAATGTATTCTCTCCTCTTTCCACATTCTGTGATACCCTTTTCCCCCTCTAGATTTTCTATAGAAGGAAAACAGGAAAAGAAATAATATTTGTACCAAAACATAAAGGAGAACAAACCGATCTGATGTGATTTTGATTAGCTGACACTATGAACTGACGGTTTTCTGAATCAATGGGACTTTGACATGGGAGCGGAAGGCCGACAGTGAATGAAAATATAAAAAAAATGGGAGAATTCCGAAAATAGAAATGCTAATGCTATGGAAAGTCAAAGAAATATTTCTTTTTTCGGGGAGGAATCGCGTGGTATTGATTTCACAGTTGTTTTGTTTCGTACGGTTGTTTTCAGTGCAAGAAATGAAATCATCATACAAAATTCAGACATGAGTTGTTTTTAAAAACAGTTTAGGGGAACTCTACGGATCAGCGGCTTTCAATTTGTGGCATGCACATCTTAGCGTGATAGCGTGCGCGCTTGAATAGTTCGGAATATGTGCGTAAAAATGGGTATTGTTAAAAAAACACATATATCAAACATATTTTATTTTTATATTTATACACGCATACATACATGCATATATGTATATAAAGTATAAATGGCGTAAACAGGAAATAAAAAATAGTCTCCTTGTACGAAAAGTCAAATTACCGCTTCTCTCTTGTATAAAGAAGGGAAAATTCAAAATACAGCAAATTCTATAATTAATTGTTTTCATTGGTTGAACGAGAAGCCGTTACACAGTATTCTAAGAAAATACGCTGATTTTTTTTTTGTCTTACACTTTCTTTTTGTACGACTAGTTTCCTTGTAAATAGAAACAAGCAAGCTTTCATTGTGTGTTTGAATAATATTCTTACGCGGAATTTATTTCGAAACGAGAAATGTTTAGGGTGCTTTACCTCATGACCTGCGTTATTTCAATTGAGTCGTGGGTTTGATTCTTGGTGCCATGGAAGACCTGTCGTGTATAGAAGGGCCAGTGCACTTTAAGTCTGTCGAGGCTCCCTCTCGTTGAAGAAGTGTGGAAATTTGGAGAGAGGAACGTCAGCTCACGTGTCCTTCGTCACTTGATCATGGTTATAGAAAAATGTCACCATTTAAGAGAACACTGGACTCAAGTATTCTTTCTTCTTCTGCCTCAGTGAAGCAACAGCCAATAGGGGTGAAGGCCTACTGTGCCCATCTCAGCTTTCGTGACCTTGGGCACTGAGGTGCAAGTGCAATTGTACCAGAGAGGTGGTCAGTTTGACGCGAGAGCCCCCAGTATTTAGTTCCCAAGTAAATTTAGTACTCATTTTATCGACCCACTGAAGGGATGAAAGGCTGAGTCGACCTTTCCCAGCTCGTGATTTGAACATCGGACCCGTGGTGTGGAAGCACGACACGCTACCACTGAGTCAAGTATTCTTTAATATGTATTTATATCACGCACAAAATTTTTTGCTTCCCAAGTTATTAAAACTCCCCCCCCCTTTCATGTTCAGTAATATCCCGAATTTACGCGATAAGTGGGATCGAGTGAGAATCGCGTAAGTCGGGGTATAATTTCGAATATAAATACATTCAAATTATTTTTAGTTGGGGCCGGACACGAAAGTGAATAATAATTTAGAAAGAAAAAATATTCAATAAAATCTTAGATAACACAAATATAAAATCATAAACCGAAGTAATTTTGATGAAGAAGGTTTCATAAAATCTAACAAATTAGTCTGCCGGCTTAACAAATGTGCAACAAATTTTTTCTTCCGCCAAATTTTCTCGTAGCAGGCTAATAATATTTTTATTCCATGTTTTTTTTTGAAAAAATAAGTTCTACGTTGGAGTCAAAATTTTCTAAAATTTGTAACCTATTTTCAATTAAACTGAGGTCTTCTGTCGGGTTCCTAACCGTCATTCGATCTTCTGAATGAACTTGTTTTAAAGACTCAAGTTCTTCACTGTCTTACTCTTGATCATGATTTCTATGAGCTCATCAATTGCGAGTTCCCGATAGTGAACGTCATCATTATCCAAAATTTATTTGCCTGGCAAAATCGACAACTCTTGTTCAATCACATTACCGACTTCAGGAAGCGGGGAGTGAGTAATCGAGTTGTGGTAGCGCTCAAACAAAATACAAATGCACGAGATTTGAAAATCGTGTAAGTCCGGGTTCGCGTAGGGTGGGGAGCGAAAGTCGAGGTATTACTATATATTCAAATTTCTTCTTATGATTTGAGATAAGATGTTTTTTATAGAACTTCCATTGATATTAAAATATATACTAAGAACTTCATTTATAGGTTTTTTTTTTATATCAATACTGAAGGAGAAGGAAATTAATCTTTTTTTGTCATATATAAAAAAAAAATACGATTTAGGTTTTGAATTTTTAAATAAATCATCAAAATAACTTAAAACTCAAAAACTGCAGTTATTCTTGTATACATTACACTGTGTTATACATTACATGTTGTACACACATGTTATACATTAATTAGAAAATCGTAAAATGATGTGACTCTATACGGAGAATTTTTCTCCGTATTATTCTATATTGAGAATAATACAGAGAATTTTGAATGTAAAACAATTCATTTCAAGAAAAACGTAGGTAATAAAAACAATAAGCTAATGAAAAACTCCTAGTTTCCAGAAATCTTGTAATTATGAACCGTAGTCATCTGAAGAGCATGACATTTGAACTGAGAATGCACTCTCTTAAATATCTCTCTTTAAAAAATATTTTTTGTTAATTTATCTACATTTGCGTTCCATACCCTTTTAACAAAATTTACATTTGTGTTAATCCTATGAAAAACAATTGCTAGATTTACAATAGAAATACCACGTTAAAATATTTTGGTTAATGGTAAATATCTGCTACATAATATTTAATGAAGTTTACCTTAAAAATTTAATATGGAATTTTAATATGGTATGTAGAATAAATTGCTATCATTGATAAAAGAAAAAATACTATAAATATTATAATTTAAACATGAATATCTACGTTAAATTCTTGTTAAAATGGTTACAGTAATCTTTCTTATTCTAAAAATTACATTTTCAGTAAAAAAATCAAAACAGATGAAAATATTTTGATTACTAGAAGTATACTTAAATATTATATATAGTTTAACGTAAATCGTATGATTTAAAATTTGAATTTATGGTAATTATTCGAAATATCTGAAGTTTTACTGTTTTTAAAGGAAAACAAAAAGACTTTTTAATTATTTCTAAGTTTTATATATCTTTTAATGCTCAAATTTATGAGGATTTACAATTATAAAATAAACTATTTTTATTGGATCCTTTTTTGTTTATCTTACATTACTTTCAAAACGTAAACAACTGGGTATATAATTCAAACCTCAGCATACGAATCACAACAGATAATTTGAAATTGGAAAAGTTTGGAAATATGATGTTTAAAGAAAGTTTTTCTTTAAATTTATATATTTGAAGTTTAAAAAAAAGTAAATTAAAGGCTAATACCACATGTCTGATTAAAATGATTTACCACATGACTCAATTAATTATGTTATTAAATTGTCTCTCTCCTTGCCTTTATTTTTTATTTGCTTGTTTTATTATTTGTATCATAAATTTTTCAAATGTCTCAAATGTGCATTTTTATTACAATATTTAAAAAAAAATTATCTCCTAGTTTGATCAAATTTTCTATCAAATTGGAATTTTTATTTTCTTAATTTGCACAACAAAGCAAATAACTGCTTAGATAATTAATGAGAACTGTGTGAAGAAAAGTTTTTCTTTCTTTTCTCCAAGTAGGTAGCAAATAGCAGGTGAATTTTTCTCTTAATTTAATTAATTAAGAACACTCCATAAAGTTTATCAGGATTGAGCTAGTCTTACACGTAAAGGACTTATCACAATTCGTAAATCACTTACATATAATTAACTCTCCTTCTTTTCTGTAAAGTGCACTCTTCCTCGCTGTTATTTATTTCTTATACTTACAAAACAATCATTATCAGTAAACCGTAATACTTTATTTAACGCAAACTAAATTCGGATATCCCTACTTGATTATTTGCTTCAACGAATGATTACAATTAAGGAACAAAAGAGTTTAATTAATTATAATATATAAAAGTTTTTATACCATCAAGAATTTTTCGATTAAAACTATAAAGCAAATATGTTTGAGTTTTTCTTATAGATGAAATTCGCAATTTAGCAAATATTAATGAAATTTATATAAAAAATGTAATAAAATTCACACATAAAAATCTAATTTGATTGAAAAATCCTTTTGTATAGACTTGGAATTTTTCCCCCGCATGAAACGATCTATGCAATTACAGGGCTGAAATTAAATAAATCATAGCTCATTGTTTCTTAAATGTGTTTTTCTACAATTTTCAGATAAATTTATTTTTGCTACATTAAAGATAAAAACGTAAAATGTGTATGGTTCTCAATGATTTTGAAAAAGTCTTAACTCTTAAAAAATTTCCGAGTTTTTTTACAGATATATACAACACTTATAAAATATTCTTTTTTCCAAATGAATTCAATTTTTCTTTTAATACAATTGAAAGTTGGTATAAGTATTATTCTTTGATTAAAAACCCTTTTATTAGCCTAATTAATATCAATTTCAAATAATTATAGTGATCTAGTGACCTACAAAAATATATCAATAAAAACAAATAAAATGAATTTAATACTGAAATCCTATTCATCTATGGTCTTGATAAAGTATTAAAATTATATGAAACATTTAAAATTAAAGCACACGTGCCTAAATTAAAAAAATTACAATTTATGACCTTAACATTAGTGCAAGGATATATACGGATAAGGAAACATTAAAATACAATAATACAAATTTAAAAAAGGGCCTTTACGAAAAAAATAGATTCTGCAATAGATCTCAAATTGCAATACAAATTACTACTTTTTTAAAACTTAATCCAAGTTATGTCTTAGCATAATATGTCTTTTAAGGTATAAAAATACAATAAATTAATAAGAGATTTTGTCAAATTTTGTTTTTTTCTATGGATAAAAGAATTCGAACTTCTGATATGAAAAGAAATTTAAATGAATTATTTTGAAAAAAGTTATCAAAAAAACATAAAATTAATTTCAGTTGAAAACACGTTGAATAATTTCTATTTCATTGATGGAAGAGACAGACAACATAGAATATTAAAGAATATATTATGTTCTTTTGTGCGTGTGTGAAATAAATCATAAATTATCCTTGAAGCTAAATTTACCCTTAGCAAAATTCTATTAAAAACCTTTTGACTATTCTAATGAGTTAACCAAATTATAAATGCTTGGATTAGTTCAAAGCTCAAGTAGTATTCTTTCTAATATATTTGTTTTCAATATGCTGAAATTTTTCTCTTACCAAGTGAAATCACGGGCAAGTTAAAATGCTAAGAAATGATTTATGTTGAATATTTTTCTAAAATTTATCCACTAAAACTCTGATTTACACGGCCCAAAAGAGCTTACTTGAAACCGAAACGGATTATCAATCACAAATATATTTAGAAATCAGGTTGATATTTTTAAGAAGGTTTTCCCTTTGGATCATGCTTGTTGCAAAACGAAAAGCCTTCATAACACGATTAACGAAAAACATTTGCACTACCTCTGAAAACTATCGTATCTCATAATTCATCGTTTCATTAGATATTCCCCTCTGAGTTGGAAAAAGATTATTTTAACTGCATGGCGGATGCTAATCTATTTAGGAACATCTCGTTTTAAGAATTTGTAGGAGGAGAAAACACTGAGGTAAAAATTCGGTTGAAATGTTTGTTTAGAAATATAATATCGGACTAAATTGTGTTAGTGTTTAAAAAAGTAACATGAGGCTCAAAAGAGTAATAAATATAGAGAGATATAGAATTTATAGTAATAAAGAGATATGAATCTTTCAGCACGGAAGTTACACATTTTGCTAAATACAGCAAAATGTTGAATTAAACTACACATTTGTTATATTCTTATGAACAATAAGGGTCTAAATGTTTGCGATATTAAAACTTGTCACGTTTTCGGATCACTAATTTTTTTCACAGTACATTATTAAAGATATAAAAAGTTTACTTTTTGCCTGCTCCCGGCATAACCGAATGTTTTATAAAATTGTTTCAATTCGGTAATAAGCGAAAAAATGACAAGTTAAGTAAGTTAATTTCAAGAACTAAGTAATTTTTAAATATTTTTATGTGATATATTTTCCTTTTAATTGATTTTTTTAAGTTAAAGTATCCCTATACTTGTGATAACTTTTTTTTTTAAAAAAAAATGGAGATATGGGTTTTTTTTTGTTTTTAAATTTGCTTAATACATTTTAAGAAAAATATGCTAAGAAGAGAAAAATAAATTATTATTATTAAAATTTGAAAAATTGGTAAAATCTTATAAAAAAATAACATAAATGCGGCCCATTCTGTACCAAAAGTTTATAAACAGATTTTCAATCTTTCAATTCTAATTTATTGCTATGTTATTCATTTTTGAAATGAGCTTTAGGATAAGAGATATTTTAATTTTTACAAAAACTAAAGTACTTCATCTTAATTATTACATGAATTAACATTAGGGACTGTAAATTTTGTAATAAAATAGTGATTGATAAATCTGAAGATTAAAGCACTTTTATGTTACGTAGATCATACACAAAAAATTTCAGTTAATTATTTTCAAAACTTTTTTAGCAATCACTGGCCCCGTTTGAGCATTTAAAAAATACATTTCGAGTAAAATTCGTTTTAAAGTAAAACATCTTGCTTAAAGCTGCATCTGCATCTGCTTTTACTAAAACGCTTGTAGTTTTTTATCTAGTGAATGGAAAATAATAAACTTGGTATTTTTATAAAGCTAATAAGATGGTCTATAAAATGGAATCATGAAAAAATTGTCAATTTTTGGCAAAATTCACAATTTTAGGGGTCAGATACCTTAAAATACACCGAAGTTGATTTATTTCTTAAAATGGAAACGTGTTAATAATTAAAAATACGAAGCGTTTACTTGAAAGGAGCAACTGAGACCCATTCACGAAACATGGACATTTTCTTAACTTACTATGAAACTTATCTTTTTGTAAATGATAAAAATATTGATTACAAATACCAATTTTATTTCGAAGATAAGTCCAAAGCTATGATAGATGAAATTTATGCTTATTTTTTATTTTTGTAAGCCACTTATATCTCATATCACATGTGTGAAAGCTCTTTTTATAAAGCATTTATTATTTTTTTTGTCTCTTTACATTTCACATGTTTGTTTTTTAAAAATAGTGAAAATACTGTTATGTCGAGAAATCTTTATTATTTTAAAATCTTAGAATTTATTCAGCATTTGTTAAGTACTTCAGTTTTTATAAGTAAAGGCAAGTCAAAAATATATTATTAATATTTAAAATTTTTTTTTTATTTGAGTTAAAAAATAAGGAAAAAAAATAAATAAAGTCGTTTATTTGGATCACTTTATCAATTCATAAACGCACTCAGAATATTGATGAACTGTTACTATAATTTAATTTTACATTGTTTCTCCCCCTAGAATACTTTTTATATTGTCCCAACGTAAAATAAAATAATATTTTTCTGAAAAAAAATCCTCACTCAAATCTTAATTTTAAATTATTCCTAAAACGGTACAATTTCTCCCACCAATGTATTACTCAACCCTCTCCATACCAATATTTTTGAAATTAAGAGGGGGGAAAATACCCAGACAATTTTAAAAAGTAAATTTTTTACGCGTAATCCTGGCTACCGATTCAGTTATCCCATAAAAAAAAAATCTCTCTCCCGTCTAATAGAATGATAACCGAAGAAATCGGGATCAACTGATCGGTGATACTCCACTGATCAGCTGAGTTGCTAAGGTAACGAAGGGTTGGAAAACCGTGTCCACCGATATATCGTTGCGAAATTCAGGAGCGTTGATAGATCGGTTTAACTCTTTCGCTGGGTAAAGAGAGCGGGATCTTACAACTGCGTTATCACCCGATGGGGCGCGCCAATAGTAAAACAGCCAAGGAAACTATCACGTGACCTATGACGTCAAATGTACCCCGCACGGTTGCTAGGGGCAACTACGTCTACTGATATAATATTACCGGAGCATGCAGCTGGTTCAAGCTTTAGAGTTACATAGAAACCTTATGAGGTATTCTCACACCGGCAGAAAGTATGGAAAAGCAGTGTGATTTTCTAAGCCCCTCATAGACAATAGTTAAAGGGGAATGAGTAGCCACTGCACTATCCGAGCTTCGGGATCATCGCGTACACCTTTATTCGAACGCTTAACGGCTCTCACGCTAAATGTTATTGAATAGCTATCAATTTTTGATAATGAATGGATCATTACACTACATAGTGATTTCGTTTTCTTTTGCAATGTAATGGATATTCTCAATGGACTGAGTAATTTTTTAAAACAAATATCTAATGTGAGAATCTATAACTATTATCCGTTGACAGATCTCGAGACATAATATTTGTGATTTTTTTCCCCTCGAGAGAAAGTGGCTTTGAAATTTTAAAAAGAATAAATTTATATTTCAACCCTTTATAATATAAAATTAAGATCTTTATTTTTTATTATAATCCCTAATACTACAAAAAAATTCATTGTCTAATTTTATTTAATATGTGATAATTGTATCCATCTTATACAGATTTAAGTATTTGAGGTTATATTTTATAAGCTAAAACTTTTAAGAAGAGCAAAAAATGAAAGTTAAATAATTGAAAGGAAAGTCGTATTAATGTTTAAATGATAAATTTTGTTAATAATTTCAGTAGGAAATCCAATTTTTAATTAAATATATTTAACTAGTGTATGTATTTGTCACATTATAATATAATTAGATTTTTTCAAAAATCGGAATCTGTGAATTTTAAAATATTTAATGTGCTTCCGCGGAATAAATCTTGGGTTTTAATTTCTTGAATCACAAAATTTAACAATGCTACTCAAAATGCTGAAAAAATACAGTTACGAAATTTTTAACATGCTCGACCCTTCAGTGCATTTTTCCATAATTTAATTTTTTTCACAATTAACAAGGAGGAATTTTTGGTTAGATTCGAATTTAATGCAAACCTTAGCAATGTAAACATTTTTAATACACCAAACTAGTTTAAACTGTTTGTGAGGGAGAAAGAGTCAATGTATTTCGCATTTCTAAAATGTTTTGAATACAAGCATTTTTTAACTTTTAGAATTTCTTATTCAATCTCCAATAGCATACAACTATTTTTCAGGTCAGTAAAAATATAACATTAGCTTTTGCTTTTAAATGTGAAAAACAATTAAGCATATGCTTTCAAAATCAATATACATCTGAAACATATAGAAAACTTAAGGCCTACTCTACTAAATCATCTCAATTTATTTATTATCACAACTTAAAATTATTTTGAAATTTCAGTGGGTTTCCGAAAATTGAAAGTTTTGTTATAGGAGAAACTCTTTTTTTTTTTTGGATAAATAAATATTAATATTTTACAATTAGATTTATTGAATACTCATTCTCAGCTTTTTTGAGTCAATTTGGGACTCTTTTTAAAATACAAATTTTTGATCTCATATTTAGATGACTACTAGTGTATCTATTAAGTATGATTGTTTCAAAATAACAATTTGTAATTGCAACTTTGCTTATTAAATACTTGAACAAAATTTTTATTTAAAACTCACTTTTAATTAAAGTATTATAGAATTTTATGGATGAATTAATAAAATTAAATAAAACTTGCATATATTAAAATGTTTTGACTCTAAGGTAAAAAAAAATAATTTTATATATTAAAAATAAATGCAATTGGTGATTAATGAAAAAGTACAAATGGATGCATTTTGCGATAGATATATTTATATGAAAACAAACGTAAACAGTTATGTTATTAGCAGTTGTTTTCCACAGCAAAATGAACCAATTCGCCTATTCAATAATATTTTTGTCGCGGTCGTCTCTTATATCTCATATATTTCCTCAACAATGAAAAATGTCCTTTTATTTTAGTCATTTCCTTTTCCCCTCTTCAGGCAATCTTTGAACCGTTTAGGCTCGCATCATATTTCAAAAGAAATCAGAGTTTCTATAGAATTTTATTACAATGAATTTAGCATCTTAGCACTATTTAATGAATAAGTTACATTCACACTTTGTTACGAATAGAAATTCATTGCGTATGTTAGTTTCTCCATTTGAAGTGAGTAAAGTTTAAATACATTAGTCAAATATTTTGAAATTGGGGAGAATATTAAACATCTTATACATTCATTGAATAAGCACTTTTATTATTAATTTATAAATTTGATACTGAAAAGGTCCAAAAGCGTACGTATAAATATAATGTTGATTCATAGTCTTATTTAGGTGCGTAGAGTTTTCTATTACATATAAAATTAACTTTCAATTTCAGCATTAACATCGTACTGTAGCAGATACAATGATGATGGATCTCTTAGACCCTTGATGTGGTATTTCACTCACTTAATTTCCCCACCACGTCAGCAGATGAAATTTTGGAGATGGCTTTAATTTGAAATTGCCTACATTTTTCTGTACGAAGCTCTTTTCCGGAATCAGTGCTGGAACTTGCGGATCTCGTAATTTTGAAAATTGGCTTATGGAAATGCTCAAAGCCATTTATGTATATTCTGAAAAAACCTTAATAATCTATGACATATGCTCAAATGGTGGTAATAACAATATATATATTAGCTTCATATATATCTCCAGGAGAACTTCTTTAACTAGTTTTGTTTTTTCCTAAAGATCTTTATTTTTTATTGGTAGCTTTTCAAGAAAATAATGTATGGAAGGCGAAAAAACCATTGTCTATGTGGTAAAAATTAAATTCACTCTAACCCTTTAACTACTACCGCCTTACACATACATCTCCCTCAACCGGTGCGGTAAGTGCCCCTGGCGTGTATATACGTCTTTCCGAAATATGATCCTTTTCTTTGCGTTGCTATTAGAAAAACTATTCTGAACTCTTTGGAGGACAACAAAATGACCTCGACAGTATGTAGAAAGATTTTATTTAATTCATTGAAAGATTTGTGTATTTACACCTTTACTTCCCCCCAAAATACAACACATGCTCATCTATGTGAAAAACGGGAGCACTGGGGAGTGAATCGCTTAAATCTTAATGGGCAGTTAAGGGGCTAAATACATAAATTAAATTAAAAATTAATCTTAAGCCTATAAAATTTTCCTATGGAGCTAAGCAAGCGGAATTGATATATGTCAATCACAAAACTTTTATCTGGTCAATGATTATATTTTAATAGTTTACAGATACTTTTAAGACAATGTACATTTTTATTTTATGCAAAATTAGGTTCTGTGTTATGATGAACATATAAAATCTATAGAGAGATTTTTAATGAACTATTTAATAATTCATATCATTCATATTAATTAAATAGGATTATAGCTAATAATGGAATTGGATGGACGTATTTCTTGAGAATTTGTAATGTATATTTCACTACCTAATTACTATGTAGGTGAAATCATTCTATTTTGTGAAGCTTGAATCTGAAGACGTAAAAATGTTTAATACTTCCTTAAAATTAATTTTTTACAAAGTATTTTTAATAAAAAGAATAAAAGGAAGATAATTCGATATCATTTATTTATTACTAGAAAGTAAATTCCTGAAAATTAGGTTCAAAAAAATTTAGAGTCCTGAGAATATTTATTTACACTCTTTGTAAATATTATTAATTGGATTTATATATAATTGAATTGCAATTAAAAAATATAATAAATTCTTATTTTAGTATTGTACTAACTTCTTTAAAGATTTCGATAGCTCAATTGATAGTCACGGATCCAGGATTCAGTTATCTGAAAGAGATTGTGTGCAAATGAATTTGGTTGTTGCACGTCAAAACAAGTATGGCCTCAGGATCTTTAAGAGGAGTAGAGTGTAATTTAAAAGGGAAATATCAGCCTTTGTATCATTTTAAATAGAGATTATGATTTATTCTTCTGTGATATATAATCTCTCATCCACCAATTGCTTTGTTTTAAAGAAGCATAATTCAAAGCAGACATCTCTTTTTCAATTCCGACTATTAGCTCACTCTCTTCTTATATATATATATATTTATATATCTTGTTCAAATTTTCAATCGTCAATAAAATACTCTCTATTCATCCAATCAAGTTCAAATAATTTTTTTAAACTTGTAGTGGATGGCACTTGATGTTAATATAGTTTTTTCAAATATTAATTCATTAATTACCGGTTTGCGATGCCAACTTAGATTTGTCTACATTGTTGTAACAATGTAACTTTTAAAACAATGACAAAAGTTGGCGTCGAAAACCGGTTTTTCAGCCAAACTGACTAAACCGGGTGTATATTGTTACAACAATGCAGAAACATCACGCTCCTTTTTCAATTCTTACTCTAGTTCACTTTCTTCCTATATATATATCTAGTATTTCTATGGCTAAATCTATTCTATCATGACTATAGTTATCTTAGGTATATAACTATTTTTTGTATATTTTTGTAATATATATATATATATATATATATTGCTCAAATTTTCAATCGTTAATAAAATACTTTCTATTCATCCATTCAAAATAGGAATTAACTTAATTTTTTTTAATATTACTTGTAAACATATTATACTGTATTATAATTTTCTTTATACCAAATCTATTGAATTTGTTAAACGGATTTTTGCGATATTAGTTTTCTTTATTTAATGGTATTGGCTAGTTTAGAAGTGTGCATTTTCCTAATAGATAGTTATTTATTAAATGAAGTCTTTAATATCAATCATACCTAACACATATTGGTGATTAAAAAAGTCTCATTCCTATTCTATACATCATCTATCATTTTAGCAATGTCATCTCAGCGTTGTGCCCAAAGTGCAGTGATTTTTCAATCCTGATGAGTTTTTTACGTGGAGAGAATATTCATGAATTTCATTTGATAAAAGGCATTTTATAAGCAATTAACTGCTAACAAGAACTCAATATAATATTAATGATAGAACTGAAATTTTTGATGCGTAGGAACACTTATTTTGGCAATCACAATCACCTACTCAACAAGTAGATTAAACAGGTCTAGAAAAGGAATAAAAAAAGCACAAAAGAAAAATCATTAATAGAAATGGTTAGCTTTATAATATAAAGGCAAGCAATTTTTTAAATTCAGAATAAACTAAGCTATCAAAATGAATTTTCTGCTTAGCATATTTTATCCTTATACAATTTAACCCCAAAATAGTTATTACATCGTATTTAGAATTATTTTTTTTTGTTGAAAGAGCAAAAGAATATATATAGAAATTTTAAAGCAATATTTAAAAACAATTTTTTTCCAAAAATAATTTGTAGGTTACTGTAAAGAAGCATTATTTATCCATAAGTATTGCTTATAAAATCTTTCAAATATTTTTTTTTTTTTTTAATGTTATACGGTTAAAAGTATTTTTCTGAAATTTTTGATTCTACCATCTGGTCAGTACGGTGTAAGTACAGAGTACAAAAAAAAAATTATAATACAAATAGATTTAATTATAAAACTTATATTCCGTATGATGGTTAAGTATATATTTTTAAATTGAAATAATTTATTTGGAAATTAATTTTTTAAAGATGTGTGAAGTGAACTTCAGGATAGCTATTTTATTAGAAAATAAAAACAAGAAGTAATTTTTTTTTGTAGAGAAAATTATATAGTAAGTTAAAGCATTAATTATATAATATATTTAGAAATATTTTTCCTCATAAATATCAAAAAGTTTAAGAAATTTAGTAGACCGAGCGTAATTTTCGAATACTCATGAATATAACAGCTTAATGAATCAAAGAAATGATAAAGAAGGAACATAAAAAGAGATTGAAAAAGGTCAGGGAAAAAACCTCGCTATCCTAAGATACTGTGTGAACTAAAAGTTCTTTGAGAGAAAAGCTATTTCAAGCCAAGTTTGGAAATATGTACAAATTGAAACAACACTTACTTCTTGTAAAGTTCCAATGTATGAGAAAAAAAACCTTTAAAAATTATCGTGAAATCCGCCGTATAACGCGCCCTTTTAACACAAAAAATAATAACGAAATACACTGGTGTGCAAAAATTAAGGACGAAATCGAAAAATTAGCATATCAGCTGAACGAAGAGGCAGAGCGGACAGAAAGACCAATCAGGAGATTAAGTGAGGTGGTGTACGGTAGCACATGCGCAGATATGCAGGTAGACGTAATGGGGGAGTGTCTGAGTAGTAAAGCATGTTGTCGGTGTAAGATTAGTATTTCTGGCAAAGAGATTGCACACCGTATAGCAGTTAAAATCACACCGAGTTGCTGCCTCAGCGAGAAATGGCGAATAATCAATCTGTTAGACGACATCTGGATGCTTTTACCCGAGGTCGAATCATTGGGAAGTTGGAGGAAGGTCGCAGTGTGACAAGTGTGGCTGCAGAGTTCGGAATTGCTCACAGCATCGTTTCACGACTTTGGAGACAATTTCAAACTACAGGAACAGCTATCCGGGGGTTCAGTAGTGGTCGTCCACAAGGAACCACACCCGCAGATGACCGGTATATTGCCTTACAGGCCAGAAGAAACAGGCGGCAGACAGCGGGAGAAATCGCTAGACACACGACACAGGCGACTGGACGACCGATATTGCGTTTTACCGTGGCCAGAAGACTGCACGGTGGTGGTCTGTTTGCACGACGCCCTGTACGGTGTGTACCTCTAACGCCTGCCCATCGGAGAAGGCGTTCTCTGTGGTGCCGGGAATACCGGAATTGGAGAGACAATGAATGGGGACGAGTACTCTTTACAGATGAGAGCAGATTCAGTCTGAGTAGCGATTCTCATCGCATACTCATCTGGAGAGAGCGGGGAAGCCACAATCATCCCTCGAACATCATTGAAAGGGACAGGTATGGAGGTGGCGGTGTTCTCGTTTGGGGAGGCATCATGCTTGGTAGTCGTACAGACCTTCACATCTTCCACGCAGGTTCAGTCAACGGGACCCGTTATTGTAACGAGATTCTTCTTCCATATGTGCGTCTTTTTAGAGGCGCTATGGTTCGCAGTTCCTTTTCATGGACGACAATGCACCATGTCATCGCACAGTAGCTGCCGAACAGCTCTTAGAGAGTGAGGATATTGAACGTATGGATTGGCCGGCACGATCTCAATCCCATCGAGCATGTATGGGATTTTCTAGGTAAACGCTTGGCAGCTCGTACCTTACCACCAGTAACGATTCCGGAGCTTCGATTGGCGCTGCAAGACGAATGGGCAGGAATTCCTCAACAACTCATTGACACCCTCATTCTCAGCATGGGCAGACGCTGTCAAACCTGCCTAGCAGTCAGGGGAGATCATATCCCTACTAAAGACCGGATATTTCTTGCTGGACACCCATCACAGGGATGTTTCGGCCTTCAGTCGCATTGCGCTCCATGCTGCTTTTTCAATAAAGCTTCTTTTTATCCCTCTGATTTCTCTTTTAGTAAGTGTTGCTTACATTACTCATGTCCTTACGTATTGGGGATCTTACGGTATTAAATGTGTTGATTTGGAATGCTTTTGTACAAAGTTATATTAAAAAAACCGTCTCGTCCTTAATTTTTGCACACCAGTGTATATGGGAGCGCGTTATACGCCGGGTATAAAAATGATAGCTTCAAAAATAAAAAAAAAGAGTTGAACCCACACAAAAAAAAATTAGATTTCTATTTACATAAAAATACTGTTTATTTAAAGGAAATGATACACCTATAGTAAACCTAATGCTGCACTTAAAATGTAATTCTATAAGTATACTATTTTTTCAAAATCCTAGGATAATCTATCAAATAAATTATTTCAAATCATTACAGTATTGCACACATACATTTTAGATTTCTTCTTAAACAAGTGGGTGAGCGTTTTACAGGGAATATAACTAAAAATTAAAAACTGCAGCTTGAAAGTATAAGTGCGTGTTATACGCCGGTGCGCATTATACACCGGATCTTACGATAAATATATTTAACTTTTTTACAGGTGAATGGAATATCCACAACAAACAAGTAGATAATCTGTGTTAAATAAATAAATTCAAAATAGATCGGAAGATGAGGATTTAATAAAATTCTACAAGAAGAGCCAAATGAGTTCATGAAGTTAATTTTTATTGTTAGTTATAATTATAATCATACGCAGGAGTTATACTTAAGCATACAAAACATATAGTTTTCACTTCTTCAAAATCAATTCTACCTTTTCGCATTTTGATGCTTCACTTAAGATTCGAAATCCTCGTCTTCATTCATTTTCTGAGTGAGAACTGAAGTTAGTTTAACTGCTAATAGACGTGTTTCGACCATAAGCCAATCACTATGCATAAGTGAATATTTAGTAGCTATACATCTGGCTGCAGTCTTATAGTGTAAATTAATAAAGGGGAAGTAGCTGTTTCGCAACCAAATATTAGAAATTCGCTTATTCCTTAAAGATTTCATTAATATGAATTTCATGTGTACATATAACTCTAAGGCATTCCAGTATAACAGTAAACAGTTTTTCACCTGAGAATAAAAAATAGATTTATAAAATAATTTGACAATTGAATTCACATAAGCAACTTTATGATTTCTTTAATTTCTGAAATATTGAAAATCGTATTGTCATAAGCTTCCTTTGATAAAAAAAACAAAAACAAAAATAGCTATTTCAACAGATAAATAAAAAAAAACATTCTATGTTAATTTTGTTCCTCTATTAAAATAAATGAAAAGACAAAAACCATTCAATGAGTTAAATTAAAATTTATTAAGCATTCTAGAGCAAGAGAGTATTCTTGAAAAATTGTACTATTATAATGTAAAACATTTGCTTTGAATAAACAATTGATTTTCCTTGTTTAAAGTTGTGCATAATTTAACGACACAAAAGTAGAATTCGTCTTCTTTTATGATATATTTCTATATCTTTGTCTCAACTGATTTATATTTTGCTTCTTTGATATCGACATTTATGTCTGAAAACAGAAAGAAAGTAATATTTATTCTATTTAAATATCAAAAGTTCATCAGATTTAAAACTGATTCAGTTTTTATGACCTTGGGCACTGAAGTGCATGAGCAGATGTTTCGGTCAGGTGGTGAGTCTAACGAGAAACCCCCAGTGTTTAGTTCCCAACCAACTTGGTACTCGATTATCGACTCATTGAAGGGATGCAAGGCTGAATCGACCTTACCTGTCCCGGGGTTTGAACCCCGGACCAGTGTCGTGGAAGCGCGATAAGTTATCTCTAAACCACTGAGCTTTATACAATTTCATCCATTTCATTTTTCTTTTGTTTCTTGCTTATCTTAACTTAAAATGTCTCATTTGAAAGTCTTTGAACAACATATTTTGTTTCAGCAAAAAATACGATTGTAGATAATTTTCATAATGATTAAGATGTAAATAAAATGACTTTTTCTTTTTAATTAGAATTAATTACTCTATATTGTAACCCAAACCACTCAAATTGTTATCTAGATTTGGTTTAATTGGATTTATGAAATTAGATTGTTTTTTTTAAATTGGAACTTTTTTACGTTATGGCATTTTTTTATCCAATAACCTTATAGAACTTTTCTAATTTATTTTGTTCGTTAAAAACATAAGACTAAACCATATTTAAAAATTAGAATAGTTCGTGCGAATGCAATTCAGAAACAACAAAATAAAACCATATTTAAAAAATTCCAAAGGCAAGTTTTTCTCGTATAAGCAATTCGAACAGAATAACATTTGCTGCAAATCGTCGAAACATTGATTATGTAAATGAAAACCTAAGGCCCTTAATTCAATGCTATGTAATACGTCCTGAACTTGTTTTACTTTTTCTAATGTTAAAAGATCAGAGGTAGATGAAAAGAGTTTCTCTTTTCGTAATAAAGTTCGAATTTTATTCAGAATTACATTTTAAGGTCAGAAACAATACATTCAAAAGAAGGCAATGTATTACTTCTATAAAAGTGGAATGTATAGAGTTTTACTTGATTATTTAAAAATCTACAAATAATACAAGTAGTCTCTAGGGATACGAGTGACGTAATGAGAAAATTAATGGAATAATTTAGATGTAAACAGTTTATAAATTATGAAGCCATTTCAAGCTTTGTGTGCTGTCTTTTCTGTATGATTTTATGCAAAATCCTTGCTTTCAAACCATGTAACAAATTATGCCCAGTCTTTATTCTGAACTTTCTTTCTACATTTTTATTTAAGTTTCGGCAAAATCTTTTATGTATTAATCTGGATTACTCCCATACAAATATTTATAGAGGTAATAAAAAGCAACAAAGAAAAGAAACTCAAAATTTAGTTACTTTGCTGGGAAGGTTAAACAAGCAAATAAACAAAGTTTAGATGAAGCAAGTACGTGATATTTAACTTTATAAAAAGATGAATATTTTTCCTCGAAGAGTTGTAAACATGAGAACAAAGAAAGAATAGAAATATTTTGCTATTCTTGTTGAAAATTACGGAAATATTAATAAATTTTCTATAGCGCTAAAGGAATTTTAATCAAATCATAATTTTTTTATAGCATTATGTTAAGTTTTATTGAAAAGGTTCTATATCTCATTAAAATAAATTATAATAATTTTTGTTTTTTGTATGGCTAAATCAATATAATATATTTATTTCTAATTTTAAAGTATTAAAAAATAATTTTTGTGGAATTTTAAGCAGTTATGCATGTTAATAGTTTATTTAAGCTGTGGTTTTTTTTAACATATGACGCAAATGAGGAGTATTTAAACTCTAATAATAAATTTATAAAATTTTTTGCGTGAAAAGAAGAGCATGCAAAGTTTTTAAAAATGATACCATTAGAATTAAGTAACTCATAAAATAATAAATAACTCTACAGGTTCAAGAATATTAATAATATCAAGAAATAATAATAATAATATACATAAAAGAACAAAGTTGACTGTGATAAAAAAATCACGTGGAAATCTTTTTCGCCTAAACACCTAAGAGATTCTGGAAGGACGTAATTTTCAAGTTTCCTGAAAGATGGAGAAATGTTGTAGAACCGAATGACACCAATATAATTTAATAAATGTAAGATATATAAAATTTAAATCTCCTAAAGTTTCAATTTTCTTCCAAAACCGGTACGAACTATTCGGATAACTCAATACGGGAAACTTTGAACATGAAAATCCTAAAATATGATTCTATGTATTTGTATTATGTGAGTTGTAATTGTTCTTTTAAAAGAAAGTCACTTTTAAATTTGAAATAAATTAATGATTTAACATTATTACTTTTTAAATTTGTTCCCATAAGTTAATATAATCAGTGATATTTTTAAAAATATAATTTTCAGATAAATACTGTTTCTAAAAAAGATTGATATTTTGAAGTAATTCAAAGAACAGCAATTGGGTGTAACACAAAATATTTTCAAAATTCAACTCTTAAATAAAGCTAATTATTACCGATAAGGTATCCGACTAATTGCGACAACTTTTTTTCTTAAAAAAAAATGGAGATATGGGGATTTTTAGATTTGTTTAATAAATTTTAAGAAAAATATGCTAAAATTAAGAAAACAAAAATAATTTTAATTACTAGAATGAGAAGAAATTGGAAAAAAATTTACAAAAAATAAGATAAATGGGGCCCATTCCTGTACCAAAAGTTTATGAACAAATTTTCAAATTTCAATTCTAATGTGTTGCTATGTTATTCATTTTTGAGATGACCTTCAGGATAAGAGATATTTTAATTTTTACAAAAACTAGAACACTTTATTTAGCTTATTATATGAAATTTCTTAAAATAACATAGATTATATTAACATAAAGGACTGTAAATTTTGTAATAAAGCAGTGATTGATAAATCTGACGTTTAAAGTACTTCTACTATTATGCAGAACATACACAAAAAATTTCCTCAATTCATTTTCAATACTTTTTAGTAATTGCTGTTCCGTTTGTGTATTTTCAAAAAAACAACATTTCGAGTAAAACGCGTTTTTAAAGTATGACATCTTGCTTAAAGTAAGGGCATCTGCTTTTACTAAAACACTTGTAGTTTTCGTTCTAGTGAACAGAAAATAATAAACTTGGTATTTTTATAAAGCTAATAAGATGGTCTATAAAATAAAATTTATAAAAGAAATTTTGTCAACTTTTGGCAAAATTCATAGTTTTGGGTATATAGTCGGATACATTAAGCTATTAGTAACACTTCAATAAAATAAAGAAGCTTCATATACAGACCATAAGTTATATATTTCTTGCCCAATATTTTTTATTCCACGCATCTAAAGATGTATTTTATTTTATTGAATATTTTATAAAAAACTGTACGCTATAAATGTTTGTATATTCACATTAAATTTGTCAAAGTTTTTCGGGAACAAAATAATTGTGTTTAAATTATACTCTTATCGTGTGATTAAAGTGATTTAAAAAACATCTAATGTTATAAAAACAGGTTCAGCACCTAAAATTTCTTATTTATAAACTTGATAAAAATAAATTATTATGATTTCACTTGTAATATTTTGCATCATGGTACAAAAAAAGGAACATTTACTTAATTGCTTGATATAGAAGAATATTCACTGAATACAAATGGTCTTATCACAGAATACATCCAATAGCATTAGAATGAGAATCAAAACATAATCAACCGAAAGTAGAATTTCAATATAAATGAAACAATCAGTTTCTGAAAGATGAGTAATAGGTAATCAATGCATTCAGCGTCATTAGACAGCAGTTATTTAGTTTAATGTGCGCAAAACACTATCAATACAAAAACAGTCTGTCTCGGACCCAAAATAATTTATAAAAGCTTTAAAAAATAAATTTCTTTATTAAATCAGATGATGATGAGAGAGAGGAATCTATGACTATAATGAACATGGTTTATCATATTTTTGACTGCTTGTTCCTCGTTCTTTTTTCAAATTATCTTCTATGTAATGTTCTTATGATGAGGATGTCGTATCCATGACAGGACCAAATCAGACAGTACCATGGGCACACATGACTGTTCTGGCAATCTGTTCAATGTTATCCACATAGAGGTTTGTTGACGAAAAAAAGGACTCCTATTTTTGTAGAGTTGCAAAGAACAGCTGGACAGTAAAAAATACGAACAGGTGTTAGCTCTGTATCTAAACAGTTTATCCCAATTCCTATAAGTTCTTCTACCATGCATATCAAACTACATTCCTCTGTGATTCACCTGTTTTAGCCTAGCAGTAGTCTTTGTTATAAAGCGGTCTTCACTTATATTATATATTTGATGCTTTACACAGGAATTGACTTCTCTCTCAATTCGAAATTAGTGACAGCATTTGCGTCTAATAAAGAACGGTAACAAAGTTGTCATTATTACGATTTCTAGCTTCTTTCGTCAGTTTATCCGCATTTTCATTGCCTGAATGTCAACATGTGAAGGTAACCATTGGAGGATTCTCTTATTATCCCAAGGCCGCGGTGGCCGAGTGGTCTAGGCATCGGATCATGGCTAGCATGTCATGGGTTCGATCCTAGTACACTAAGATCCGCCGTGTAGGGGAGCGATGCACGTTAAATCTGTCGAGAGCTCAAACGTCCCCCGTCGGTGTGGTGTGGTAGTTAGGAGAGGGGGGGTGCAGCTCAGGTGTCATCCGCGTCACATGACGTGGTTCAAAAATTACGCGGACCGTCGCCAAAAGCCCTCGTGTTGCTAATCAGTTCGACGTTAATATTTCTCTCTCACTCTCTCTCTTATCCCACAGAATGTATATATGTAGCATCACGATTTATTTACTTATTGAAAATAAATTTTAATTAATTAGTTGTGTAAAAAATAGAAAATTTTGTTTATTTAAAAAAATAATATTAATATATATGAGTATACTTAAATTTTTCTTTCAGAGCAACTAATAGAGCTAAAAATTTCTTAACTAAATATCTTGGTATTTAATATATCTTTTAAATTTTTTATGCTTTTATAACATTTATTAAACTGTCTATTATGATTTACATAAGAACAGTAATAATTGGAGTGATTAAATATATTTATCTGCAATTGAGATATTAGGTAAAAGTATCATGTTACAAAAAATGTTTATGCATATTATTTTACTTTATATGAAAACTATTTTGCTTGTCACTAATGTATTCTAAAAAGATGTGATAAAATTTAATATGAATTTATGAAAATCGAAAATCAATAACTTTTACTACATTTTACTGTAAAGGAAGTAGCAGAGCTAACTTAATAGTGTGAAATATTATCTGAAATTGCATGTGCATCTATTTCTTATTGTTCATTCAAAAAATATTTCATTGCGAAGGAAATAATCAGATACTAAGAGAGTTGAGAACCGTATTAATATAAACTACTGTATTGTGTGTGGGAGCGTTTTTGTAATCTTTATTTAATATATTTCTGCCTATATTTAGTATATTTGAGGGTTTTTACAGAATTTTAAACATTGTTTATGTTTACAAATAAGTTACCTCTCCCTGGTAATTTTATCATTTTTAGGCCTGAAAACTTCATTTTTACACAATGGTGGAATTTTTTTCTCTAGCTATATCATATCACAATGACGAAAATAAAATACTAATAAAAATTAAGACATTTGAAATTCCTTTATTTTATTTTGTTTTTGTAACTAATTTGCATAAAATTATCTACTTGCAACTTAGAGCTAAATTTATTTGTTGAAATTAATTATGTAACAATAATAAGAATTTTTACATATATTATTTAACTTTTTTTTTTGCATTCTCCTTTCTTAGTTTTGCAGAATGATATTTTTAAGCATTTGCAATAAGTCTTTTATGCACATTTTTAGCTTACAGTCTAAAAGTACAACAAAGGCTAATAAATTTCATAGAGAACCATTAATAATGTCCATAAGAAGAGACAATTAGTAATTTAAACAAATATACAGTTACAAAATAAAACCATAGCAAAAGGAATAAGGCTCATATAATTCTTAACGTTAAATGTATATCCACCAGGAAAACTAAGGTTACAGTATAACGTATTTTAGCCTACCGATCAAATACATAATAGGATCTCCCTTCCAGACGAGAGTCGTTAGATGTTAGTACAATAGGCCATCTCATTATACCTTTGTAAAGCTCCTAATTTGAGAAAGTAATACTTATCAAGGGGTTCTTATATAATCTACTACTTGAACTTTATGATTGGTGATTAAAGAAGTATCATTAATGAAGTATATCTTTGTCCAGTGATACTCCTCTTACTTAGCCAATTACATAAATAGCATTCAGAAAATAAACTTTTCATTTGTTGATAATCTTTTGCTTTGTTAACTAGCAATATAATAAAGGAATAGTTTCTGTAAATAAAGAACTAAAAATATTACGAGTCCTGAAATTGAAATTTAAGTAAAAGAAGAATTGTTTTAGTAAAAAAGACGTTATATACATTCGTAACATTTTGCATCATATCTCTGCAAAGATTAAATGATAGGTATGCTTTTTGAGTGATTCCAAGATTTAGAAAAATATTTGGATGGAATCATTAGTTTATTTTAAACATAACAACGGAAACACGAGCAGATTAGCATATTTTACGAGTTTGTTTTTAGAATAATTTGTATATTTGCCCAAGATATAGAAGATGAAACGTTTTTTCTCAAAACTTGTCTTGACTTGACAGCCTAACCCAGCGTTTCTTCAAACTGTGGAGCGCACCCCCAAGGGGCCCGTAATAACTCTACGAGGATGGCGAAAAAAAATTATTAATTTACTGAAAGTAAACAAACAAAAAAACATTCTAATTTTTTTAAAAAACACACATTTACACTGATATAATATACTAAAAACGGAATCAGTGTATTTTATAATTAATTTAACAATACTAAATTAAGAACAAGTTAAATAATTACCAGTAAACTCTCTCTCTCTCTCTCTCTCATGGGCTTATCATATATAAAATAATACGCAAAAACTAACACTTATCTTGATAATGTGTTGGGTTTATAATTAAACTCTTAACTGCCGCATTAAAAGTTACGCGATTCACCATCATTTTTTCACGTAGGCACCCTTTATGAGATTGTTTTTTTTGGAGGGGAAAGGGGAAGAAACGTATAAATAAACAAATCCTTTGAAATAAGTAAATTCTTCGCAAACACTGTTAAGGTCATTTTATTGCATTCTAAAGCCTTCGGAATAATTTTATGGGTAGCAGTGCACAGTAAACATCGGTATTTCATAAAGACGTATATATACGTCAAGGGTAATTTTAGCTGACCGAGACGTTTATATACGCCGGTGGCACTTAAGTGGTTAAAATCGTATTGTAGCTGTAGCGTCAAGCATAGTTTTATTGAATTCAATACATTGTTATTGTATGGAGGAAGGACGATGAAAAATATGATTGAATATTGGGTCGCAAACATTGAAAGTTTGAGAAGCACTGGCCTAACCCGATAAGTGATTTAAGAAAGGAACGAAAAAAAAACCCTGAAATAAAATGTAAAAAATACTACATTTTTGTACAAATTGCATGATTCACGTATACAAATCTTTATTCAGCTTAAAATGAATTATTTTAACTTTTTTTCATGAAAACTAATGTAAAGTCCTTTTTTCTATTGCTAATCGGAGGGATGATAAGAGAAAAAAAGAAAAAGAAAAAATTGTTGCTCATCTGAGGAAGAAAATTGAAATATTGTGTTGAAGCAGACGTCTGGTTTTGCCTTCCGGTGCTTTTCACGGAGAAGTTGGATAAAAAAAAAAGAAGTGCAAGAAAAAAAAAAGGTCTTCTGAAGAGTTCGTCTTACGTATGACCGATGAATAGCTCCATCGACTAAAGCAGTTTTTCTAGAGCGAGTAAACTCTTTATATTTCCTTGATGATGGGAGCTTAGGAAAGATTCGTGTTAGGAAAGCAAATTGGATTTATTGTACCTCTTGCATATACATGCCAATACAATCTTTGTCATTCTGCAGTAACTTTTTCATAGTTCTTTCTTTTTCGTGATCATACAGACCTATGTAAATAATCTGTTTGACCGTAAGAGAAAGATAGATTTTCCAAAGTAAAATACTTAAATTTTTTCCCTTAAGTCTTTACTTACGATTAAAGTACCTTTATATTCTATATTAAATTGGGAAAATAAAAATAATGAAGGGAAAAAATGCAACGTGAATGTTGAAAATGACATCTGAAAAAGAAATTAATTTCTTATCTTTACATATTTAACATTTTAAATTTATTTCACTTTCTATTCAAATATTTATGTTTTCCCCAGAACATTAGTTGTACAATTATGCATACAAAAATTAATAAATTGAATAAGGTGGGTAACAAATAATAAGTTCTAATTAAATTGACTCACATTAAATAAAAGTTCTCCCTCTCTATTCTTTGATGAATTAATGAAATTTTAGAACATCTCGATATTATTTTAAAAATATTCCAATAAATATCCTATGCTAGTAAAACAGGTAATAGTTTTCCGGTTAGTAAACTACGGATAATATTAAACAAATGTTTTTTAGATAATTTATCTGGTAGTCTTGCAATAGCTGAAACTAATTGTGACCGCAAAATTATTCTTAACTTGTATCCTGAATTTTGAAGTTACTTTTCTATATTTGTTAAAATTTTTATTTCCCTCAACTTTGAAAAAAAATGTTCTTAAATCATCTGTTAGAATTACTCAAACTGGAGACAGAAATTGAATATTTTTGGGTTCTAGCTTAAGATATACATAATTTTTTTAAAAAAAGAATAATTTTAATAAATTTACTAAGACAAAAAAACATTTTTTTTTGAGTTTTCCGGTTTATCTATGAGTATCTTTAATGTATTTTGTGTGATTAATGTTTTTAAATCACATTATTAAAAAAAAAAATTATTAGTAAGCAATTTATTAAACTTACAGGAAATATGGAAACACAGTTATCTGAATGATTCGCAAGCATTGCAAGAAATAAATTTCAACATAAAAAAGGCTGTTTGAGTATTTCTAAATCACCAGTACGCTAACTGTTAACAATACATGGAATCATAGAAATGTATACCATTTTAGGAAAATCATCTTACAACAATAAATAATTTTGCGAAGAAGAAATTCTATTCAATGTAAAATATCTTTCTAAACTTATGCATCCGTTTCATATAGAAATTAAGTATACTTGTAAAAAATTATCAAAATGAACATAGAAATCTCTCTGAATGACAAGAGTGGTTAAAAACTTAGCATGGCAAGATTTTAGTGAAAGACTAAAGTAAGATATTACTTATCTGACAGTAGCAAGGTAATCTTGATATAATATATCAAAAATTAATGTGTAGAAGTTGAGAGTTATATATATATATATAATCTCTATTACATAGAGAGAGAGTGAATTAGAGCTACATCAATGTCGATGTACTGGCGTGTGCAAATTCGAGCCTTCATTGCCGATGAACAGGAGTAAGCATAGGTGTATTAACCAGGCGTCTGCTTTGGAGGTCCAGATGCAGCAACGTTCGCTGAACAGTAGTTTGGGAGACTGTTGGTAGCCCCTTGGTTCGTCTGGGCGGTTAGTTTGCTTAACGGTAGCACGTCTATCCCCCGAACGCATCTCTACAGCCGTCGTTCACCTGCCTTTATCGTCCTTGTTTAGTTACATAAATAAAAGAAAACTTAAATTTGGTTTATAATAAAGTTTGGATTTATTTGGTTTATTTAAAGCATTCTTATGCATCAAGGTAGTTGATAATACTTAAAAAGAATTAATTTTTGATGTCAGTTCAAATATACTGGCTTATATTGATGATATTGACGTTATTGCTCGAACCACACCAGCTCTCAAACTCGCATTTATGGCATTAGAACAAAGTGCTAAAATAACTACTTTATTTGTAAACGAAAATAAAACTAAATATTTATCTTGCGATAAGTCTGACTTACAACTTTGTCATATAGTAATTGGCAATTATAAATTTGAAAAAGTTAATAGAATTACTTAATTGGGAACAAAGGTAAATAATAGAAATGTGTGAGGTAGCCCAGAAATTTATAAAAGGATCATTGCTGAAAAAAGATGTTTTTATGCCCTGAAGAATTATTGAAAATTCAGCTTTCTCAAATTGAGAACTAAATTGCTTCTTTACAAAAATCTTATAAGATCTCTCCTGACTTATGCAACAAAAACTTTAGCATTGACTTAACATGATGAGGAAGCTTTGCAAAATATCCGAGAGAAAGATCTTGTATGCATTTTCTTTGTGGGGTTCAAGTGAATGGATCATAGAGATGAAGATATAATTTATAAAATTTACAAACAACCTGATATTGTAAAATTCATCTAATTAAAGACTTAAATGCGATGGTCATCTGGCTAAAATGAAGGAAAATCTTTGCTGCAAGAAATTCTTTCTTGCGAAGCTCATGGGAAACAGACATCGGAAAAGGCTAAAAATTAGAAAACCGTTGCCAAAAGTAGGCATGCCTGGAGGAGACTTCTGGCAAAGACCGGGGCCCACCCAGGACTGTTCAGCCATTGAAGAAGTTGAAACTATAGCAAAACAATTTTAAAAAATTAACATTATTTTCATACTTATTTACAGCATGAGTTCCCAACCCCTGGTCCGTGGTCCAGTACTGGTCCGTGGATCAAATGGCACAGTGTTGCCCAGTAAACATAAAGTTATTTCTATTTTATTTACTATGGTGTATTTTTATTTGTGCGACTTCCAGGTTAAATGACTTTATAATCATATTTAGGTTTAATTGCGTTTCATTCTGAAGGCATATTTAAATACAATTAAATTAAAATTATTGAATCAAAACAATCTAAAATATAAACAATCAACATCCCCCAACCCCAGCGGGCCACCGCAAAATTATCAAACGTTGACCGGTACGGGGTGATGGAAAGGTTGGAAATCACTGATTTACAGGACAGCAGATATTTAAACAAAAAGAGAAGCTATTTAGTAAATAAAAAAAGTCTTTATATATTGATAAATTATTTAAGAGAATTTAATGTATTTTTCTATAGTTCGTTCTCGAAAAATATAAACTAAGGTTGAGAAGCATAATACAAAAACCATTCAAAATTCTTTTACATCCCATGCAAGCATTTTAACAAGTAAAAAAAATAGCAATTGTTTAATTCATCATTATAATAGAAAAGAGTTTAACAACTATAAAAATAAATATTCTAGTAGCTCTGCATCGGTAGAAGTGCACCAGAAACTTTCTCTATACTGTCCACGAAACAAGAAACTGCATTGATTAATCATCATAATGCAATTTCTTTTTCCTGTGAAGGTTTTTTTCTTCTCTCGGATGAAAGGAATTAAATTTTGTCCTTCATTAGAAGGATTTCATCTAAGATATGACATTTTGTGATGAAAACAAATTAATGCTTTGCATTTTTGTGAAATTAAATTATAAGGGCACTTATTTAAAATTTAAAATGGTTTAATAAAGTTTTTGTCTTCAGTAGCATTTTTTTACCCTCAACGTTTCGAAAAACTTAAATGTTAATCAATTTGCAGTCTTGTCAAAATTTTGGATGTATTTGCAACTTTAAATCAGACTTAATTAAATTTTTCTAGTCAGATATGATATTATGAAAGATATGGCGAAGTTGTTTACAGCATTGAAAATGCAATAGGCATAGAGTTATGAATGACTATTTACCTTCTTTTAAAAATATTAGTAATATTCATGTTTTCAAGCCTAAAACTATTTTAGGAATTATAACTAATGCCACTTAATTGTGGATATATGCGGGAAATCTTAAGCAAACTGAAATATTTCAAATTTAATAATTAATATAATATTTTCTCGAGCAGGTGATTGATATATAACTGAAGTAATTATTTGTAAACGCGATGGAAGCATTTTTGATTACCATCCTTCATTAGTCTTCTAATTATAATTGTGAATGTTGTTATGGACTATCTGGCATGTAATAGGAACATTTTCGCTGCAATGATAATCAATAAGCGATCCAGGGAATAGGCGCTGAAATCATGGAGGCCATTGTACTGATTGTACCTCCCCGTTGCTTACTGCTAGCCGCATTTTCTATGATTCCGGATGTGATCGAACTGGAAACTTACAACCTGAGAAAAATTATTTTCCGCAATGAGCCGCACTTCGATATGATGAATAACATGATCATCGATGATATATATCTAGAAACATCTAAGACATCGGTAGGATACTGACATGACTGCCATCTTCCACTAATCATATTGTGATAATGTTCACAATAGTATAAAGCACGAAAGAAAAAATAGATCAAATTAAATAATTTTTACAAGGTTTACAGTAACATTTATTTCCTGATTTAAACTAAGTATTTACGTCATTATTTAGAAAGCATTGTTATGATGAACATATATATAAATATATATATATATATATATATATATATATATATGCATATATGTATTCCTTATATTTTAAAACATATATTTCATAAAGGGAGTAATTTCTGATGAATAAGTCATGTTTCTGTTTATTATGTATTCATATGATTTTTATATTACATATCCATACTTGTAAATTTTAAATTATTTATTAAATTACCTTAATGGTAATTAATGTTAGCTAATGAATTAAAATTGAATTCTTAAATATTTGCAGATGAATAATTAACATCAAATAGAGTAAAAATAAAAATTATTGCTTTGATATCCGATATTTACTTATCTTTGATCAAGGTTTCAGAAATGCGCATTAAAATTTACTAACTTTTATTAAATAATTAAATACTAATTAAAATAGGGCCTTAAAATATTTAAATATACTTGAAGTTATAAATGAGTTTTGGCTTGGCAAGTGATGAGAAAGGAAGTAAGGTCTATTGCAAACTTTTTAGTGTTTTCTACTGGGATTTTCAAACATTATTTCAAAGAGATATTAAAATTGAATTAAAAAACTAAAATCAAATTAAATAAAGTATTTATATTAAAGAACTTTGATATTTATTAGCTTTGGCATTCTTCCCTAATTAATTAAGGCGATTAAAATAATGTATTAAACAAGAAAAAAAATTCCTGAGAACATTGTCAACAACAAATATGATTTTAATTTAAATAAGAATATTTTATTATATATTATTAATAATTGAAATTATAGGAATTTTGTAATGTGTGTAGAATTAAAAATTATTAATAAAATATTTTTGTTTTAACATTAGTACTATTCAGAGGGTAGTAAATTTTGATGATAAAACTTAATTATTTCACTACTCATTACGTTTTTACAACTTTCGGTTCATGCTATTTTAATTGACAAGGAGGGTTCTCAAATTTTAATTCCTGGTCTGTGTAAAATCATTCTTAGCGAAACATTTCATATATTGTTTCTTATTCCAAGGTTGTTTTAACTCATTAAAAATTAACTGTTATCATACATTTGAATCCATCAAATATTAAAAAGCATGGTGAACAGAGCTTACATTTAAAATGCAGTTCTGTAACCCTAAATAGAAGAATTTTGATATCCTTGGCACAAATAAGAAGGTCTCATGCTTTTAAATGAGGTCAAATGACGCTTCATCACGAAAATGACAAAGAAAACTTTCAGTAACACAAAGTGTTAAACTCGGATACATTTTAATAGGAATTGCAAACGACACGCTTAGAATAATGTATATTTCCCGGAGTTTAACAAGATCTCTTTGGAAATACTTTTATCAGAAAAATGTGGTATTTTGATATGAGCTGAAAGAATCTATTGAAGTGTGCTATTTGGAGATGAACCTTGTGGTACGATTATGTTTATATATGATGATGCGAGTTGAGAACAATTGCAGTTGGATATAATGTTTATGATAGATAATAAATATTTCAGTCATGTGGTTGCCAGATTGTTAAGTAATTATCTAAGGATTCAGACTACATATATGCTGTTATGAAAGGATAATACCATCTCAATTCAAAATCATTTTCGACATTTTCTGCTTTTTGATTAGTAAGTATAGAGAGATATTTAAAGTATAAGAGTCCTAAGAAATCAAAGTTTTAAAGAAACATGTTTTGACTTATCAGTAATAAAAATTACAGAAGTATAATATAGAGAAACACGCAGTCCCACAGAAATAATTACATGTAAGTATATATTGAAAATTTGTTTTTATGGGGAAAAATTACATCTAAAATTGATAGTTTATACAGTTACTACATCATGGAGTCAAAAAATTTAGTATCCAATGATTTTCTTTTGGAATAAAATTTTCGCAAAATCCCCAAATAAGTATGAAACTTTACGATTTTTATTTTTTGGAGACAATATTAAAGCTTGAAAAGGGTGAACGTTAAATTAAAAAGGACCAAATTTGAATTGATTTAAATTCTGTCATTTATGAAAAACAAAATATCTGTGAGTACAACAAATGTGTTAAGAAAATAACTCCAATAAATGAACATTATTTAACGATATACCCGAAATAGTTTTTATTATTCTTGTGGTGAATTACAACTACACTGTGGTGTAGTTTGAAATAAAAAAATGTTTTATTTTTGCACTAAATAAAATTTATTATTGTTATTAGTAGTACTTCAAGAGAACTCTATCACGAAATCTTTTAGTTTGAACGTCTAGCCTTTTGTTTTCAGTCTGTAAAAAGTTTACTTTTGTTACAGAAAGTCCCAATTAATTAAAAAAAAAGATTTATTTTTGTATTTTTTTACATAATCTGAATAAACAACAACAATCAGTAAGAGGAAGAGATTCATTAAAATAAGTTGTCGCGATTCCTCCTCCTCGGGTTGGTTGAGGTGGAGATTTCGCTGATCTTCGAGGTTCTCGAGAGGATCCAATCGCAATCGTGATTGAGTCGCCATTAAGTTATCCGACTACCCTAAAATTGTGAATTTTTCCAAAAATTTACAATTCTTTTTATGATTTTATTTTATAGGCCATCTTATTAGCTTTATAAAAATACCAAGTTTATTATTTTCCGTTCACTTGAACAAATACTACAAGTGTTTTAGTAAAAGTAGGTGCCATTACACTTTAAGCAGGATGTCATACTTTAAAACGCGTTTTACTTAAAATGTGTTTATTTGAAAATGCTCTAACGGGAACAGTGATTACTGAAAAAGTTTTGAAAATAGTTAACTGAAATTTTTTGTGTATGTTCGGTATAATAGTAGAAGTGTTTTAACCTTCAAATTTATCAACCATTGTTTTATTACAAAATTTACCGTCCCTTATGTTAATATAATCACTTGTCTTAGGCAATTTTATATAATAACTAAGATAAAGTGCTCTAGTTTTGTTCTCTGAAGGTCTTTCAAAATTGGTACAGAATAGGCTACATTTATGTTATTTTTTTGTCAATTTTTACTCATTTTTTCCCATTTTAGAAATAATAATTTATTTTTCTCTTCTAAATTTTTTTTTCAAAATGTACTAAATAAATCCAAAAACAACAAAACAATCCCCATATCTCCATTTTACTTTTAAGAAAAAATTGTCGCAAGTAGTCGGATACCTTAAGAGGGACTCGAAATGATGGTCAATAGATATTTACATTAACTCACTTTAATTAATTTAACGTTAAACCTTATTACGTGATATATAGACAAGACAGTTAAGTAGGAAAAATAACGTTAATAAAATATCTTTTATTTAAAAATATCTTTTAATTTTCAGAAACTCGCCAACTAGAAATTCAGGAATAAGCGACTGTCATTTAAGCCATACTATCGTGGCAATATTGTCTACCTCTAATATCTATTCTTTACCTCTCTGACTATTTATATGCTATTTAGTAGGGACGTTCATTTGTGGCGTTGAGTTGTTCTAGCTCAAAGGGCCAATTTGGCTGGATGGGAAAAAACCCGAGTTAGAGAGGATAGGCCTGTCAGACAGATCATTGTTAGAAAGTTACATGAAAAAAAATTGTTGAAAATGAAAGCAGCGTTTGATTGTTATCCGAATTCAGTAATTTATTAATTTATTTCCTTTATTAAGCATTTAATCATTAGGTTAAATTAGGGTCTTCAACCTTGCAAGCTCGAGAGCCAAATTAATAAATTTACTATTACCCGCGGGCCACTTCAATAAATTCACAGTGATCTGCGAGTCACACGATAGCCAATAAATATTGTAGTCAGGAAATTTATATATAAAAAAGAGGGTTGTTTTACAAAACTTCAACTGATTCTAAGGGAAGAGGTCAGTGGCGTAGCAACCAATGGGTTAGGTGATGCCATGCACCGAGGCCCTCAAGCTCTGGGCGGCCCTTGGAGCCTGACCACCAAGCAAATTGAACTTGCGATAATTTCTCTCAAATTTAAGATATAAATATAAAAGTTTTCAAAAAAAGCATAACTGTAATTATGGCAATTCAGTTTGTAATGCTTGTCGGTTCCTGCTTCCCTCTAATCCCCTTTGTCTACTCTTAAACCCGGCTAAATATGTGGGAGGAATTGAATAAACAGTAGACATGATTCACTCTAATTATTTTATTGTCACCAAAATATCAAGCAAGCACAATAATAATCTAATTAAGATAAATGATCAGATAGCAGAGCGCGAAAGTGAGACTCGTTAGCCTGGGGAAATAATACGGACCCTCAACTGATTCCACGATAACCTATACAAGCTCAATATAAACTACGTCACGCACAAATAAGCTAAACTTCTATTTAAACAAGGATCACGATACCTGTACTTTTATGAAGTTGAGGCCTTCGATGCGATCCTTATCCGGATTTAATCACCGTCGAGTGATACTCTCCTAGACTTCTTCAATTGATAAACTTCGATTTGCACTTAACAATTTCCCGATCCTCCACTGACCAACTAACTCTCAAAACTCGGAATACAGAATTTATATAATATACTTAATTTGCATAATCACGTTTCTTTGCTTCGGTGAAAGTTAGTTGGTAATATCATTGCCCCAGAAAAGTCCCCGAGGGGTTAGTTATAGACGTGTATAGATCCATCACATAAGTTGAAAGTAATTTTGAACTTGCAGGGAATTCCCCTAAATTCTTTCACGTATTTGCTTAATGTTGCGAATTTTACTTATTGAAAATATATATTATTTTAAATTTTTTTCATTTTTCTATAAACTGTTACTTGAATGTTCCATGAAAAATCTTACCATACTTATTATTACATCTTAAAAACTTACACAAGACGCAATTCCTTCTTAATTACATTCTAATTTAAACAACAATGACTCATAGTACGAGTAAGCCAGTTTCCTGTTTCTATAACTCGCAATCTTCTCGTATCTGCAATAGACGGATGTAATTTTGTCCCCCCCCTCCTCTGCTTTTTTGCAGAGTTTTTTTTTATGAATAGTTATAATAATATTGTATTATATTTTCTTGTTCATGCATATTTTTTGTATCATTTCCTGTTAATCTCGGTGGACCACTTTGTAGCTCTAAGCCATAGGTTCCCAAACTTTTTAGCCTCATAGACCCCTTGACAGGTTTTTCAGTGTGTAAATTTGTGCAAATTTATCAAATTAAATGTGTTTTTGACAGATGGTATAGAGCTATTTACTTTAAAAAGTAAAATTTTTTAACTGTAATAATTATAGAAGAGCTTAAAACTTAAGAAAACACACGTTAGTTAATTTAATTAGTTAATTAAATTTAATTAATGCATAAAATAACTGACAGCAACAAACAAAAGTTTCTAGAGGGAGGGAGGAATCTGAGGATATAATAATAAATTTCAACATTTGGCATCAATCTTACCAGGTTTTAACACTAAATATATCTCCTCGGTTAATAGTGTCCAGTATTTTCTTCTTTCTTTTTTGTTTTGGAGATTGGCAACAACCAGACAAACAATTAAAAACTTTCTCAAGATATTCCATAATATGGAATAAATAACAGGTATATCTTTTTAAAGCTAAAATTGTTGTAATCGTTTCTAAACTTTACTTTAAGATCTTCGTTAGTGCGTATTCCTAGAGCTTAATTCTTATAATCTGACATTTTTTTTCAAAGTGACCATATGAATTCATTGTCTACTGTGGTACTACGATAGTCAAAATGTTCTCAAACCTAGTTTCAAAATCTAAGAAAAGGGCTTTTAAATGTTGGCGACGTCCAAAATTATGCTCCTTTAGCTAAATGCTGGCAAGAAATTCTGAAATGGAGTTTGTTTTAATAAAATTTATGCTGTCGCCTTGTAACTGCAATTAAACCTCATTACATTTAGTAAATAAATCTGGTTAATAGGTAAGTCTAGTTTCCACTTGATTAAATTTCCTTTTAATATTAGTCACAATCTGGTTTGATGAGAGCCACTATCGTAACACCCATTTACTCCTCATGGACCCCCACATTATTTTTTTGCTGTCTTGGACCCCTTGCAGATCATCATAGACCCCCGGGGGTCTATATAGACCACTTTGGGAATCACTGCTCTCAGCCCTCTGGTGGGTGAGTTCGATCCTCCCAAATAAATAGCCAGGGATACCTCAACGATGTTGTTTTGTAGCATAGCATTTCATTTCTCCTGCCTTTTAACGTCAGTAAGTATATACGAAATGTAAGGCATAAACTATAAAACTAAAATTAGGGGTAAGAAAAACACCCAGTGGTGCGTTTAAGCGTGAACAATGCCAAGAAAAAGTAGATAGTAGACAAAATATGTAGCTTTGTACATTTAAAATATTCATATATTTTTAATTTTTTCTTGATAAATTCCAACCAAGATAGGGCCCTCATTTTGTTTTAGTACCAGGGTTTTTGGATTCCTAGCTACGTCAGTGGAAGAGAAGGTGTTTACAGATTTGTATATATATATATATATATATATATATATATCGGTTTGAAAAGAGTTAAATGGAAGTCGAAATAAAATACTCTGTGAAAGATAAGTCTACCTTTTTTCCGAAGATTTCTGAAATTTTATGCAAATACAGCAAAATTTTTAAAAAATTCGTCATTTTCAGAAAATTTTATTTTAAATGGATATCAAACATCAATGAAATGTTTTAAATATCAAGAATAACGAAAAAAAAGGACGTTTTCTTATGGCAAAAAGCAGACAAGAATTTTTTTTTTGAAATCGTCTCATATTTAAATGAAAGACGACTAAAATGACTTCAGCGGGCCATTCGTGGACCACGGGTTAAAGACCTCTAAGTTAAATAACACCCATTTTTAATGGCAGAACTCCCTGCACGCTTTTTATTTAGCAATATTCAGCCATCTTGTTTTTAATAAGGCTCAAAATGTCAACATTAAAACAAAAGGTAAACACATCAAAATACAACTGGAATTATATTTACTTCATATTATATATAACGTTCAAAGTTCCAAAAATTGTATTGAGAATGAACGTTCATTTCGAACTAAATGAGGTTGTTTAAAGCTCTTAATTCCATTCTTCGGCTGCAGGCTCCAATTTTATTCGACAATCTAAACCTCTGTCGTATCGTGAAAGCCATTTAAAAGATTAATATGTAGTTTATATTTATCTTTATCGGTGTGGGTTCCGTTCTGAACAACAAGGTGAATTTAATGTGAATTTATTTTTGTTGTGTATATTGTTCTAGAAAAAATTGATTTCATTCGACAAATTACGAACATCAGTGATTGTATGCTTTCTTTTGGTGTCATTGAATATAACTTCTTTTCTTTTTGAGATTGCCTTTTTTGATTCAATAATGTTTGTTCATTCAACGACTGAAAAATAGTGTTTGGTACGCTTAACGTATTGTACAGTACGAAATGCTTTATTTAAGCGGATAAAAATAATTTAGTTCCAGATATTAGAATTTTTTTCTAAAATGTTTTATCGTTTTATTTTCTTAAGTTATCCGACTATCCTAAGATTGTGAATTTTGCCAAAAATTAAAAATTTTTTTATGGTTTTATTTTATAGGCCATCTTATTAGATTTATAAAAATTGTCAAGTTTATTATTTTCCGTTCACTAGAACAAAAACTACAAGTGTTTGAGTAAAAGTACATGCCATTTCTTTAAGCAAGATGTCATACTTTAAAACGTGTTTTACTCGAAAAGCGTTTTTAAGAAAATGCTCAAACGGGGAGAGTGATTGCTCAAAAAGTTTTAAAAATACTTAACTGAAAGTTTTTGTGTAATATCAGTCACTGTTTTATTAAAAAAATTACAGTCACTTATGTGAATATAATCACCGTTTTTTTACGTAATTTCAGATAATAGCTAAGATAAAGTGCTCTAGTTTTTGGAAAAATTAAAATATCTCTTATCCTGAAAAGGAATAACATAGTAGCACATCAGAATTGAAAAATTGTGAATCTGTTTATAAACTTTTGGTACAGAATGGGTCGCGTTTATGTTATTTTTTGTAAATGTTTACAATTTTTTACCATTTTAGTAATAACAATTTCCTTTTCTGTTCTTTTAAGAAAAATATGCTAAATAAATCCAAAAACCACAAAAAAACCCGTATCTCAAATTTTTAAAAAAAAGTTGTCGCAAGTAGTCGGATACCTTAAATATTTTGAGACTCTAACAATATGTATGCATTTTATTTCATTTTTCAGAGAAAATTTGCATGAACGGATAGGACATTACAGAAATTAGTTGATGAATGGAAAAATATTAAAAAAAACTCATGAATTTTTTCGTTGTTCACTGAATCAATACGAATTAAGTGAAATAGTTTTTTGTAAGAAAGTAGAATTTGTATGAAAAAGTTTTATTTCTGAATTTTCTTTGAATTTGTCCAGGTGCATGCCTTTATTTATTGTGTGCTCTTCAAAGGAACTTTTTTTAACACGCTTTTATAAGTCTCACCTGTATGTAACGGAATCTTTGAACTCGGTTTTTACCCACTTTAAAAGGTCAGGTTAATTTGAAATTTTTCACACTTGTCCAGGCCCGATGACAATACAATAATTTAATAATTTTGCTCCATTGTCCTGATCAGAATTAACGATTTTCCATTTCCAGATTTAGCAACTTATTTCAGATTTGATGACTAAAAAATTGTTACAAGCCTAAAGCGAAAACGTGAATAGGTATTCCAGCTTCGAAAAAAATATGAAGCATTTATGTTTAATTCATAAATGAATAAATGATAGTTTAAAAAACTAAAAAAAAACACGCTTTTGCTGTAGATCGAACTAAAAAATGAAAGACAAATTATAGTTTAAAAAAACACGCTTCAC
The DNA here is from genome assembly GCA_019973975.1 of Trichonephila clavata. Taxonomy (NCBI): domain Eukaryota; kingdom Metazoa; phylum Arthropoda; class Arachnida; order Araneae; family Nephilidae; genus Trichonephila; species Trichonephila clavata. The sequence continues at coordinate 223,048 of BMAO01015517.1, read as the reverse complement.
AGTTAATCAAACTAAAAAGTAAAAAAAAATAATTCTTAATATAAGAATAAATTGATTTATGAGAAAATTAATGCCATTGTGTTAAAAGCGTGGGGTACTCGATATCAATTGTTATAATTTTTTACTAGTTCTATTCCGAAATGCAGAGTTAGTGTAAAAATGTACAATAGTATAAAGCATGCCATGCTTTTACAACAATTAAATTAATTTTCCCGTTAATCATTTCATTCTTATGGGGTCTCAAGAGTGTTAATTTTGCCTGATGGGTGAAAATATAAACAATTTTCAAACAGGTATATTTCTTTTAAATTTAAATTAAATATTTCGAATCTCTTATGCATTATTTACAAAAGATTATGGTTTCAAAAAAAGTAAAAATTTTTGAAATATAATCATAATTTTAGGTATTTTAAGCATATGCAAATAAGAAATAATTTGTAATAAATATTAAGTAATTTTTGCGTTGCGTATGCTATTTTCTAAAACAGTAGTCTTTGATGCAAAAAACTTTATAGAATTTTAGAGCGTATCAACTCTTTAAACCTTACTAATTTAAGAATAATGCATCTTTTGTATTTAAAAATATTTGAAAAACATGGAAATTTAAAAAAAAATTTGAAAAATTAAAATTTTTTTTTTTTTTTATAAAATATAAGTTATTATTCTATTTATTTGAAAATACTGCAGTGTAATAAGGATACATTTAACATGATAAATCAACTTATTGCTAGTAATTAAAGCTACTATTTTAGAAAATAGCATGCGCAACGTAAAACTTATTTAATATTTCTTATGGAAATATTTCTTATTTTCACATACTTATAATTTTTAAAATTATGATTATATTTTAAATATTGTACGCTTTTCTGAAGCCTCATTCCTTTATAAATAATGTGCAAAAGATTCGAATTATTTAGTTTTAATTTCAAAGAGTTATATACATTTGAATATTGTTTGTATTTTCAGACCTCTAGAGAAAGTTAACAGCCCTGAGACCCCTTATATTAAGAATTATTTTTTAGTTTTATTAACTATAAACGCGTGTTTTTTTTAGTTTTTTTAAACTACAATTTATTTTTAAAATGATCCTGATAATTGTATTTCTACTCATTAATATTTTGATTAATTTAGGAATTGAATATTGCTTTGCCATTAAATTAGAAAAACCAGAGCTACGCGAAAACCAGGTGATGTGTACGTTAGCTTAGATGATGCATGCAATAATAGTAAATATTTATCGCTCTTTGCTTCTCCGTATTCAACATAAATATCCAAAACTCTTTCGCAATCAATTTTAGTCCTTGAAATTCCCCAATCACACATATCCCCTAACAACACGAAAGTCTAAAGATGACCATTTTTATTGGACCTGGAGATAGCATTCCCCAAAATACATTTCCCTTCCTAAAAACTCATGAATATATAAATCTGATCTCGGGCACAAAAATTTATTTTCACTAGTCGTAGAAAACTGCACTGCTACTGAATCGCGAAAATTCAAAATATTTCGTAGAGAATGACCCTGAAAATAGCAAGATGGAGTGTAATAAAAATTCAATCTATGGTATCTGCAGAAAGATCCTAAAGAATCTTGGTAAGCTAAATTAAAGAACCACAAACAACTTTCAAAAATATCACAAAATAACTTTCAGTAAAAGTCAAACCACGCAGTAAGAATTTATGGCCTCTACAGAGTAGTAAATTTCAGAAAAAGTTTGGAAACTGAAAGCCTGGTTGAAAGCCAGGGCATATGTAATACGCTATAGCTTTTAATAGGATAATATTTTGCTTAGGAACACGATAAGGTTTATTATATAGATACTTATCCGTATGGACTTAATGTTATGTATTAGGGTAAAAACACATTACAAATTATTTATAAAGATATAAACATTTTTTTAAAAAAATAATTTTTCCAAAAATGTGACAGTAATATTAAGAGAATTTCTGGAGCTCAGAGCTAAGAAAAGGTAGGGAAAAAATTTCTTTAATTGATAATGCTTAAGTTCTTGTAGCAAATTTTGAAAAGGATTTTAATATCAAGAAGATTAAATATTTCATGTTTGGTCTTAACAAAAAAAAAAAGTAAAGGAACTAGCAGTATTTCTTAAAATTTTAAACAATGATAATTTAAATGTATGGCATGCATTGAATGTTATTAAAAATATTCATAATTTTTCAGCACATAAATTCAATAAATAATGAATAAAAAACTATAATAATAAATAAAATAACTGATTATAAAATTGAATACCGCACTTTTCTTTTTATGAATAAATCTTATACAAACAAGAGAAAAATATAATGAATATGAAATATAAATATAATGAATATTATGAAATATATATATACAATGAATATTATGAATAAATCTTATATATATACACACAATAAAAGTACCTTGAGACAAACATGCACACTGTGTGTGTGTGTGTGTGTTTGTCTTAAGGTACTTTTATTGCATCCCAAAGCCTTCTGAATAGTTTTACAGATAGCAGCTCAAAGAAAAGAATCGTATTTCAGAAAGACATATATACACTAACAGGACACTAAACATACCGGTCAAGCGAGACGGATATATACTCTTGCAGCAGTAAAGGGTTAAGGGTTATCATGAACTTCCAATAAAGGTACATGTGTCTACACATACATCGAATAATTTGCTTAAGTAAACACAGTCACGTCGATTGTGAAAAGTCGATTCTCAAGTCTAGCTAGAGAAACAAATATGCTTATTTTAATATGCGCATCTGAGGTCTTAGTAACAGCGGTCACTTTAAAATGTCTTGGCGGTCCACCGGTCGATCGCGATCGACTTAATGCCCAAGCCGGTTCTAGCGCAATGGTCGGCAACCTATGGCACGCGTTTCACATTTGCCACGTGGAACAATTGTCTGTGGCACTCTGCACTGCTCAACAAATTTGTCAATTTTTGAGTGGATGGAAGTTGATGAATTTCTCTAATAGATCTTATTTAACAAACATCTCTTCAGAATTGTGTACATTTACGGAATTACGGAAAAATCTGAAAGATTTTCTAAAATAAAAATCTAAAGATAAATCTACAGCTAATTAGTGAATTATTGAATTTCATTTCTGGAGAGATTTAATCGTTTAAAGAAAGAAAATTGTTGGCCCTCTGCCTTCCCCTTTTGGTTCTACATATCTATGTGAAAGAATTTCTTCTCATGTGAAAAATATTTTGAATTCTCACAGAAATTGTTTAGCATCTGAATTCTAAGAATCGTGTCAAATTTCACAAATTATACCCTTTATTCTGCGATAGGAAGTAGAGTGGTGCAAGCATTATGTTCGCATTAAAATTTTTATTTAACTATAATGAAGGGGAATACTTATATTTAATGTTATCAATTTCTTATTTTAATAAACATGTTTAAAAATACATAATATATGTACAATTCAAATTTTTTAAATTTATAGGTTGAAGAAATAGCTATATTATATGCTGTTTATTTTTATGTTAAGAAATGTATTTAAATGATGCAAAATTAATGTATAATACAAATACAAATCGATATTATTGACCTCTATTCTGCATGAATCATGGGAGAAATCAAATTGTTTAAAATATGTCTTGTTGTTTGGCCCACTGAATAATATTAGTAAATTGGTTTGGCACGCCACAGCTAAAAGGTTGCCGACCCCTGTTCAAGAGTCTACACCACGCTCAATCCTTACCATCAGGTCTTACCAATTTGAATCATAACTCATCTGACCGAAAGCACATTTTCCCAATTTCCTAAGGTTAGACATAAATATATTCACAAGCTCTATAGAGATGCTACAACCATAGGCGTGTGCAAAATTATATAATCACGTCTTCTAAACTGTGAGAATACAATTTCAGTTATCATATAACTTAAATTAATAATTACTTATTTAGTGAACGATTAAAACTCTTTACATTGATGTAAAACAATATCTAAGGGCTTAAGATAAATAATATTTATAATAGAATTTTTTAAAGACAATGAAAATAAGCAAGAAGTATGTATGAATTATTAGAGAAAAGATTCATTTTATCAATTATTTTCTAAAGCAATGATTCTCAACAACTGCGCCGATCCGCTTTTTGTGCCGCCAAATTCTTAAGAAATTCTTAATTGAATTAACATTATATCCCAAATTAAGGCATAAAAAATTTTTGATTGGGTTCGTAATCCATTTGTGATAATGGGTACATTTGTACATGGATTAACTTTAAAAATTTTAAAACTTTTGAATGAGTCAATTGATTCATTTTGGAATAAAATTAAAGGCGATTATCCCATAATTGCCAAAAAAGCTTTAAAAATATTGTTACAATTTTCTACATCTTATTTGTGTGAATTCGGAATTTTAGCATTAAAAAATATAAAAATGAAAAAAAAAATCGAGTCTTTTAAGTGTAGATGACGAAATAAGAGTGGCATTAACATTTTTAATACCAAAAATAAAATAAATTATCAAAATTATAATCCTCAAGCTCAAATTTCACCTTAAATGCATTGTTATAATTAATTTGTAATTGATTACTTAATAAACATTTTGATCTCTTTTTCGTGCATATTATTTGATTTAACATTAAAAATTATTATAAACTATTTTACATAGCGTATTACAGATAAGTAAAATTCTTTTAAACTTATTTTATTGTTAGCGTGCCGTCAAATTTTGAAATTGACGAAAGTGTACCGCAACAGAAGAAAGGCTGAGAATCACTGTTCTAAAGGGATACCAAAAGTTTGCTTTGTATGAGTTGCTGAATATTAAAAATAGAAATATAAGGATTCAGATAAGGGAGAAAGAGTTATCCATTGAATCTTAGATCACACAAAGTGAATGTTTTACTCTGACGCACTCTTCTCTTTCCTTTTATGTCTTATTCTTCTAAATCGTTGCAATGAAAAATACATATTTCATTCTTTGGCATGAAGGATACTTTCTATTGAGCTTTGTGCGGTCAAAGGAGAGTCAGCTTCAAAGCCAGCAGTGACGTCAATAATTCTCAATCTATTCCGTTTGAAGGAAAAGTGAATAGTAAATGATAAATGACGCAACTCGATAGTTGGAGAGAGGAGTATATATATCCAAATGATAGAACTAAGAATATACTCTCCTCGATAAAGCAAGAATACTTTAAAGTTTTCATTTTCCACTCTTAGATTAAAAAATCTTTTTGCTTTGTGTCACAAACACTGTTAGTATACTTTTATCTTTTCGTGGCCATTTATTTCTCTTTTGAATGTCTCGCAGTTTTTTATTTTATTAGCAATTAAACAATAGCATTTAAGGAAATGTATTTTATTTTGCTTTGTATTTTGTTTTATGCTTCGATTTAAATTTTAGTGGTGGGAATAATATTTCTGATGGAGCCCTTCACCGTCAAAAAGAAAATTAAATTTAATGATGATTATATGCCATGAAAAAAGATGAAAAGCATGTTGCAATGCACAAGGGCACATCACATTCTGGTAGCAGGTCCTCCTTTCTTGTTCCTTTCTGCCACATTTCCTACATTGTCTATAGTTGGAAACCGTCTTTGACATATGATTTCCCACACTGTCTCAGCGCATATCATTCAGAACTACATACTTCTGTACTTGGAAGCTAGGAGGACGTCCTTTCCTTTTTCTTGAGAAATATCCATCTATTAGTTGATGAGCTAATGCTGTATGGAATGCTAGCTGGTCTAAACTTCTGTTTCTTTTGTTCACTTACTCCAACATGAAGCTATTTAATTATGAAAAGGTCAATAAGAAAATAAAAGATACGATGCCACCATTTTACAGATCTTATTTGGTATCTTTCTTTTCTTTGATCGAAGCGATCAACCCTCCGATGACATCATCACATACCGTGACAGCTTTGGGATAAGGTACTCCTTATTTAGTACCATCTTTTTTGTTCGATTTACAGATATCATAATCACTAGATTATGTGCAGGAGCACAAAACTGAGACGGGAATTAGTCTTCCCATCGTTGTAATGGAAAGGCTAATTTTTATAATGGTTCTGCGCTTCTCTCACAGGTGTATTTTATAAGATCATATGTAGAAATGAAATAATCTTCCCAAGGCCCCCGAAAGGGTTAGTTAATGCGTAGTTTTCATACATAAAAAATATTTTTCTTTCATCGAATGAACTTTTTTCTACGTATATGTTGTGTGATTCATTAATTTTTGAAACAAATCATTTAAATAATAGAAATTACTAACAACTTTTTTCTCTCAGTTAACTTATCAGACCCTTCTCTATAACAAAACTTTTCACATAGGTTAATGCAAACTATGTAGGCATGCAGAAAATTAAGTTATACAATCAAAATCGTTCGCTCATTACGAAAAAAATTAACCCAATCATAATATTAATGATGTTAATATATTGATAAAATACTTAATAACGTAAAAAACTCATAAGTATATTTTGGATACAATGGATTTCGAGTAAAATGTTCTTAACAATCAAGTAAGGCGGTTTAATTAATTGTCTCTAAAATAGACATTGCATTTAATTTTTTTAAATCTTATGCATTTAGGCCCTTTGAATCACTTTAGATTCCTGAACAAGAACTGTTTGTTAAGAAAAAAATACTTTAAATTAATATATAATATTGAAATCTATGCATTAATTTAACTATCCTAAATAAAAGTGCATTTACAGTTTCTTAAGTATTTTAAATTTGACTTCATTAAATATGCCTTATTTCATTCTTAAGCTTATTTACATATTTTTATTTAAAAAATTGTTTTAAAATACTGCTGAATTATACTATGAATTCATCAGTCAAATAGTTATCTTTTATTACCCCTTTTCTTATGTAGTTGATTGGATTTTAAATAATTTACACATTTATCGCTGCTTCCAACTTACCATTTAATCAAGCAATATATGTTAAGCATGCTATAAATAAATACAAAAAAAATATATAGAATAAAGAAAGTATTTATATTTTTATCGTTTGTTGTTTATGTGCTCTGTAAGTTCAATATATGTGCAGTTTGTATAAAAAAACATTTATTTTTATGTATATTATCCTAAATATAACAAGGTGAACGAATGGAGTTATTTTCTAAGCAAAGGATCATACGAATACCTATGGGTCTGTAACCGATAACTAGAAAATTGTTCTTATTAATAAGTTGAATGTTTTCTCATCAGCAGATGTAATTTCTTACTTGATTCATACACTAAATGTATGTAAATTAAACAATAACTTGATGCAAAAACGTATGAACAATTTTGAACTTAAACAATTCTTCAGAAAAATTTAAAGAAAAACAAACTTCCAAAGAAAAGTTATGCGTAATAGTTATAATTAAATTTAAAATCCATATATCTAAACTCGTTAATTAAGCCTTTGAGAAATGTTTTCCGCGTAAACAAACTTTCTTAGGATAATTTTTCGAAAAAAAATTCTTTGGGCTATAAAGTACCAAAAAAAATATATGTAGCCCTTTTTTTAATCGTAAAAAAAAATGCGCCTTTAAATTTAACATTAATAAGAGCATCTTGTTGAATTTTCGTAGACTTTTAAAACACACAGTCTGTTAAATAAATTAATGAGTTTTTTTGATAAATAAAACCTGTGATATTCTGAAAAACTAAGTGTTTATATATATATAATGTTGTTTTCATTAACACAAGTGTAATAAATCTTTCTGAGTTTTCTGTTAATTACTCTTTTTCTACTTAATGAAGAAATATTCATCCTTTTTATATGCTTTTTAAGCTAAAAAACATTTATTCAACAAATTATAAGGAATGCTTCTGAAGCAGTTCATGTATCAAATCTCAAGCGATCATGTGATAAAAACTTTACATGAAAAAGGCACAATATGGCTAAAACATTATTTAAATGTTTGGCAACATCTTTAATTACAACAAGTTATGTATAAATTAACGTTCAGTGCTTTTCTTTCTTTTTTATAACACAAAATTCATATATTACGCTTGATATTAAACTAAATTTTAGTTTTTAGCTTAGTTATAAAAAAGTAAACTTTTCTGCAAAACATCATGTCTTCAAATTTTCTTACATAATTTAGCTAAAATACGTTTTTTTGATAATGATGGTCTCAAAAAATTTGCATTTTACATTGATACAAATTAAAAAATTTTATACGAAAATTTTTTAATAATGTATACTTTTTTAAAATTAAAAAAATATTTTTTTGGATACATTTAGTTTTCAAATGGAAAAAAAGGTAGTGAATGTAACAATTCAATTTTTTTCGTTTTGAAGTATATGCTGCTTCTGGATCATGGATAAATTAAATAAATTTGTAGAAATAATCTAATTTGCTACACTAGTACTGTTTAATTGAATTTTTAGTAAATTTATCAGTATTTTTTTAAAATACTCACTAACATTTGTCTTTTATTTCATGTTATTTGATTTATATTTAATTCATGTAACAATATTTTCCAATAATTCACTATCAATAAATTGCCTCTCCCTTGAAAAACTACTTTCAATAAGAAAGAGTTAAGAAATAAGAACCACAGATTTAAAAAGAAAATTTCAGAAAAAAAGTGTAGTACTAAATGATTAAAAAAATTAAATTAAATTTTCTGAAGCCTTGATTTGTATGAAAACAAGATTGTGCAAACAAAAATATGCTCTAAGCAGCTTGAAATTAAGTTACAAAAGACAAGCTCACAAATAATCAATATTAAGTTTATCAGGAAATATTAATCAAAATAAATATTCATAAGTTAATTTTGCTGTTCTTGTACAAAACAGTTCCAGGGGTAACGTAAGAATGTTTATACTGGGTCAATTTTATGTGATAAATTCATAACCGTTTCCTACTCCGAAACATGTCAGATTAAATTAATAATTTATATCTCTTTTACATCGTGAGCATTAATAACTTATTTCTATTTCTCCCAGCACAATAATCCCTTGGAAAGGCCCAGGGTTACAATGCGAGTTTCTTAATTAATTATCCACGTTGAAAACGAAGACGTTAAATGGATTTAGCAATAAAATTTATTAATTAATCCTGGTCTTCATTTGAATTCTCCATTCGTACATTAATATATCAAAGACAAATATGCTAGCAGGAAGCGAAGCAAAGGAAAGTTTCTTAGAATAAGTTTAGAAAATTAGATAGAGTTAATGCTTCTTCAAACTATCTTAAAAAGTGTTGTTCAAAAGTAAAAATAAATAAAGGAAAAGAATGACAGTTAAATAATAAAAGAAATACATTTTAAATCTAAGTTATGTTGTTAATTTGTGTTTAATTAATTGCGTAATTAAATATTTAATTCAATCGATTTAATTAAAAGCTTAAATATCACGGGTATTGTATTAAATTTAATTAAAAATTCATTCAATGAAATGAAAATTGTGGCTTTCTTTTTATAATCAATTAAATATCTTGTAAATTGTGTAATCAAGATATTACGACTATCTGATTACACAATTGAAAAAAGATGGGTAGGGTTTTTAAAAACTATGTTCTCTATATTTGATACAAATCTGATTGACTGTTTAAGATTTTGAAGGGAATTATATTATTTTATGCAATATTTCTAGCTAGTTTAATACTTAAGTACCAAATAATTTTTTAAGTTAATGATGCTCTAATGGTTGTGTTTAGAAAGTAGTAAATCAGTAAAACTTGAGTGCAAAAATGAATCTTATTAATATTACAGAGAGAGTTTCCTTTATTTATTGTTGCATTATTTCGGAATTAAATTAAAATATTCCTTTAACACGCTGAATAATTAGAAATAAAGCCTTTAAATATTTGAAAAATATCCGTATTTTTTCTCATATTTTAAATAAAACATTATAATATATATAAACATTGCAATATATAAATGGGAATTATAGAAGTGGATTATAGTTAGTTAGAAAATTCAATTTATTTTTCTCGTTGTCTTTCAACTTCGGACAAAAATTACATTAGTATTTATTAGATATATAAACCACTGTCATTCTTCAGAATTTAAAGTAAAGCATTTTTAAAATAGTTGGTATTTATAATAATCGTTTAGAAAATTTTCTTGCAGCCAATTTTTCGAGTCACAGATGCAATATCTTTTATAATTTAGAGATCTGATTCAAATGATAATATTTTAGCTTTATAACAACTTGATTTCTTATTGAAATTTTTAGTCAAATCTTACAAAAGTGTTGTTAAATACCTATTAATTCCTCTTTTATATAAGTCCTAATAACTACAAGATTTATAAAACGTAAAATACTGAAAAATACATGAAGAGATACATGAAGTTTACAAGAAAAAAGCATGATTAATGCTTCGGGAGAAAACGCGAAAAGAGTGAAAATTATGTGAATTTGTATTACTTTATTGTGTTGCATAGAAATATTTACAAAGTTAAGACTTGGAATACCTCAACTGAAGAAAGAATCCTCACAAATAAATCAACATAAGTTGTACTCTGTAAGCCAACTAACCATTACCTCCCTCTTCCCTGGGTATTTCATGACATTGTTAGGCAATACATGCTTTTTAGGTTATTTTTATCTATGTTCCAGCATTACATTTCCGATTGTATTGAAAAATATTTTTATAGCTCTTGTTTCTTGATTTAAAAACGATAGGACATTAATTATTAAAGGAAAAGATTATTTACCAATTTCACTCCTGAAACACCCTCGATTTCCTTAAACTCCTTTTTAGTGAATCTCTTCTCAACAAAAGAAACATGCTTTCCAAATGTCAAGTATGTAAATCTGGTAGTTAAAGGATTTTTTCGTATGTATAATACCCACGCAACCCAGTTAGGAGTCAATTTTCGAAAACAGTGTTATTATATATATATATATATATATATATATATATATATATATATAGCAGATCCCTACTCAGTAAAAGAAAAGTGCTCACCAAACTCTGTTGGTAATACCAACTCTGTTGACTTAATAGTTCAAAAATGGGAACTCTTCGCTATAACGCCTTTTGACCTTCGAAATTTCTCTAGATTTTCGCAAAACCCAATCTTACCGTATCTCTACTCAATCAAAGATGTTAAAGAGATGTCAAGATGAACGAGCGAGTTGATTTTCTCTTATATATATATATATATATATATATATATATATATATATATATATATAGAGAGAGAGAGAGAGAGAGAGAGAGAGATAAGTATTTTTATAAATTGTTTTTTCATAATATTATACTTCAAAATCAAAATCATATAACAGTAACAATCAATTTTAATAAATAGAAAAAAAAAAAAAACTGGAAACGGAAAAAGAAACATTTAATTTTAACTAATATATTCCTGCTCTTTCTCGAAAAATAAGTTTTCTTTGAGTTTAATGTTTTAAATGCTCGTTAAATACATTTCGCAATCTTCTAAGATGTTGAATTTGTAGTTCTTAGACTTATTCATTGAATTGTTTTAAATCACGAAAATATAAAATATTTAAAAATGGTAGCTGATAAGCAGATACATTATGGTAACTGATAATCCTCATTTATCATTGAAATCCTTACAAGAACAGAAAAAGAAATTAAAGAGAAAAGACAATGCTACAGGAAGCATTCTAAGCACAGAAGCTTTTTTTTCTCATAAAACTTACATCTACTTTTCTTCACGATTTCAGCGTGATTCTTTTAATTTAACGATAGATATCGTCTTCTTATGCAAACATTCCCTTTTTAAATATTCCCTTTATTTTTATTCAATTTCTGTATTTGGTGAAAATTCTTCCTTTCAATTTAACCGACCCTGATTCTTCGTGTTCCTTTAGCTGTACAAACAATTTTCTGTTTACGTCACGCAAATATTGACACTTTAACTCATTTCCCCTTTATTATATATGCTGACATGTTCAAATGTTTACTCCTTCTTCTCGTAGTAATTACAGTTTTCTCCAAGCCTGTTAGAGTTTCACATAACAGTCGTAAGGAAACAAACATAACCGAAATTCTGTTTGAAACTACTATTATGACGTTACACGCAATCAGCTGTGGCTTTTATCACGAAAGGTCTCAAATTCTTATGGTACGTAGAAATAATTCGTTGCTTTAAGAGTAAAGATGACGTAACTGCCGAAAAACTTGGGATAACTTTATTAAATAAGTTCCATATGATTTTTCTTACTTAAGATTTAATTTCGTCAAACTTTTTTTGATAGAATTTTGTAAAACTTTAGAATTCTCAACATGATAAAATGTATTCAAAATATTTTATTTTACAGTACTTTAAATTATATATATGTTACCGTTAAAGTGTAAAATCCGTTATTTGATAGAATATAACTAGATATTTCATAAAAATAACTAGACAAGTCAGTTGAAGCACATAAAATTATTTAATTCTACGATTTAACTAGGTATTCTATGGAATAACGATTACTTGATCGTTAAAGTACGAAATACAGCACTCGAAAGTTCTTCGAACCGGTTCTAGCTGCTTTGGGGAGGATATTTCCATTTAGGAACTAGAAATGGCCGGAAAAAACAATTATACTCTAGATATCAGTTCAGTATATGTCAGCGAGAATTAATTTCCATTGAAGTAGCTCCAAATATTGACACAACGCTTCAATCTTTTGCAACAGAAAGCTGCAGTACTAGACAAGAATTTAAAATATACTCGTGCAAAAAAAAAAATGTGTAATAGTAAAAAGTGTGCTTGTTTCAAAAATAATAAGCAGCGCAATTTGAAGTGCATCACAGCAATCCTTCCTCTAATAAATAATGAACAATAAAAGAAAGGTATCTCATAAAATTTAAGTTAATATTCTCTTACATTTTTGTTTTAAAAAGTTTATACAATGTTTTTATGAAGCAACAGTTTTTCTTCCCAGCATGTATATTTTTGTTGAAAATATTTAAATATAATCTCTTTTTGCAGCCTATTCTTTTTTCTCCTTTCTGTTTAACTAATGTTAGCAATATGAGCAATAATAAATTATATCATCTGTTTCCCTTTATTATTAAACAATTATTCATTTGCAAAAGGGATCAACTGTATTTTTCGAGAGATTTTAGCTATGATCAATTCATTTTTAAAATAACTTTGAAGTTGTTTATTTTTTAATTTAACGGTCTACCCTTAGTTGTGTTATAAAACACCTAGTTATTTCATAGAATAACTAGGTAAAATATGAAATATTTCATTTATTATTTACTTTAACTGACTTGTCTAGCTATGTCATGAAATACCTAGTTTTTCTATGAAATAACTGAATTATACACTTTAACGTAACATATATAATTCTTTGCAAGAAAAAGTTTAATTCTTTCACAAAATTTAAAACTATTTATTTATATTAGTATAAAAATAAAGCAGCTATTTAAATTAATGCACATCGAAAAAATAATTATGAATCATATTCTTAACATTAATTTGATGCATTGTCACTCTTTTTATTCATTCAAATGAATTACAAATAATTTCCATACCTTTAAAATGTAGTACAAGTCAATTATTTAAGGCATTTTGAAGAGCTAAACAAAAAGACGTCAAGAAAAAAACACCATTAAATAAAAATTAAAGGAAAAAAATGTTTTACTCGAGGAATTATAGGAATCAATTCATTTCATAAACGCAACAAAGAGCTTAGAAGAATATTTATTTATTTAATCATTTGCTTTAATTTTCTTTTCAATCCGTTTTCTTTTCATTTTTTTTAATTTTAAGCTACAAATACATTCTTACACATAGAAATATCAGTTTATGCCAAGTTATGAATAATAGACAAAGTAATAGTCCTGTTCATTCATTGATGGGGGGGAGGGGGGTTATAATTTGTTCCTTTCTGATTTTTCAATGAGAGTCAAAACAAAAAGAAAACGAAACCTGTCAGAATATTACATGAGACAAAACGTCTGCAGTAAAATAAAAAAAGCACAACAGTGATGCCTCTGAAAATGGAAAGAAGTCGCCGTTTCCTGCTTGTTTCTTTCGCAGCCCCAAGCATTTTGTTTCAACAAATTAGTTTAATTTATTTATTTATTTGCACGTTTCAAAGTTAGTTTGATTTTATTAGTTGGTAAATTGTTAGTTTGATTTCATTTTGTAGTGACACTGTCTAGAATTTCAAGCTGGATTACCTTAAATTGTCTAGATTGCCTAGATTTCCATAAATGTTTAACGTATCTTTAATTCACATATTAGTATATATATATATATATATATATATATATATATAAACACCTTTTTCATCTTCCCAAATTAAAAGATAATTTATGCGGCTAATAGAAAAAAAACATAACCATAACTTTTCAGAATATATTACACGACATTCTGAAAGTTTCTTATTTTGTTATTTTCTCCCCTATTTTCCTTAATTATTAAACAAAAATGGATTTCGGCAAAAAAGAATAAGCATATTTCGCAGAATGAAGTCGGAGATTTTGATAAATGATGAATAAATGCATTAGGAATGATTTATGTCTAAATTAAAGCTACCGTCTGTCTCGAATCTGAAATTTTGGCTGTAATATGTTTTTGTTTATCAGTTTACTAAAATATTCTCGTAGTTTATAATATAAAAACGGTAACAACATATCTTATTGAAAGTAGATTTTATGTTTGCACACACACTCTGTTATGTCAGCTTCAAAATAATTAAGGTTTAGAGCTAGAATTAAATTTTAGAGATTTTAACTTAATTATTTAGAATAAACGAACATTTGATACAATTAATAATATGTAATTGTTTAAATTTATTTTTACTGATGAACTTTCATTTCTGTCCTTTATTTATATGTCAGTAGGTTTAACAAATAACCATTATCAGTATTTGTGTTTTTTGCCAGCTTTTATGGAATGAATTTTTTATTTTTCTTTCAAAACTACTTCTATTTCCTAAAGACTTTGAGATTTTTGAAAAAAAAAATATAATCAAAATAAAATTGTTAAATAACTGAAACGTTTTCTAATGAAATAAGATTTAATTTTGATATGGGTCTGTCGAATACTGTGCTTTAGTTTTTTTTATTTTTATTTCTAATGGCAGATTATAAACAGTTTCAGCAAGTATAAAGAAAAAAAAGGGGGGGGGGGGGGAATACAAACAAAAAGAGGTGATGAATTTTCATATTCTGTCCTTTATTTATAAGTCAGTAGGTTTAACAAATAACCATTATCAGTATTTGTGTTTTTTGCCAGCTTTTATGGAAGGATTTCTTTTATTTTTCACTCAAAATACAACTAATTCTATTTCACCCAAAAGCTTCGTGGTTTTTGAAAAAAAAATATAATCAAAATAAAATTGTTAAATAACTGAAACGTTTGCTAATGAAATAAGATTTAATTTTGATATAGGTCTTTCGAATACTGTGCTTTAGTTTTTTTTTATTTCTAATGGCAGATATTATAAACAGTTTCAGCAAGTATAAAAAGGGGAGGGGAATAAAAAAAGAGGGGAAACAGAGTTTATCAATCTAACATATCTCTAGCCTCCCAATAACGCTCGGTGAGAAATGTCTCGTACAGAGCAGGGAAGTGTACAAGATGTGCGGAGTCCATGACCTCTCTAGAGTTGCACAGAGTGCATTTCGGGGAAGGAACAACTTTGATCCTATATAGATGGTTCCACAGCCATTTATGTCCTTGGCTAGGCGAAATTCAGCGACCGCTCTTCGCCTTGTGTCATTACGCAAATTCAGGATAGCATTCCCCCAAGACTTGTGTGGGAAACACGGTTGTAGAGGTAGGTCTTCCTGAGCATAGGCTTTGATTGTTCTTTTAATCAAATTTTTAATGGAATAGAACCGGGGTGGGCATTACGTCAATCACGATCGACCAGTGGACCTCCAAGACTTTTTGGGGTGACCACCTAAAAGTTTTACCAGTTGATAATTATATACGGAAAATTCAAGATTGGCTGACAGTACGCAGACTAAGCCTTCTACTGACTATAACTACGAAAACTAACTTTAGATAAAAATATCTTATTTCTTTAATGTGTTTTGAATTGTTTCATAATAATTGTATCAGTTGATATAATGATATTTGGTGCTATTATTATTAAGTTTGTATCGCGTTTTGGTTCAAAAGCGGTTTTAAAAGTGTTGTTTTTTTTATTTTAGTTCTGTAGGTAAGTACATATTCCGTACTTATTATTAAGTTATAATAATAACCTCTCTTCCTACCTCATCACACCTATGACATTGGGCAGTAGCGTACACAAGAACTTTTAACCGGAAAGGGATCGATGATTGAAGGTCTACGATACGATTCTCGTATCATACCCCAATACGCAGCCAAACATATTTTTTAATTTTTTCGATTGTAGGGAACAAAAACAGCAAAAAATAAATTATTGAATAAATAATTAACATTAATAAATAAAAATTACTAATATCAAATATTTGATTACATTTTACACACTGCATACATGGGACTATAATGAATCGGAAGAAAATGAAGGGTTATGAGAGGGAGGGTCCGGACCCGTGGACCCCTCCCCCACCTTTGTGTGCGCTATTGACACTGGGTGGATCGCAGCTCCTTGAAAATATCAGAAGTACTCTGAAAAATATCCTCACTCTGGAAAAGTCTGCCCATCCCTGGAATAGAAGGACATAGGATGAGAAACTTTTGACATGGCAAGAACACCCTTTTCAGCTAGAAAGTCAGCTTTCTCGTTAACTGGAATTCCACAGTAGGCAGGAACCCACTGAAGTACTATTTAGTTTTTCCAAATCTCGATAGGTTTTAAAGATTATGGTGACAAGGTGACAATCCAATACGTCCCTGTGTTATGGGATTGTTATCAGAAAAAATAGCCAACAGAGCATCTCTGGAATCGCAGAGGATTGGATCGCAGCTCTTGTAAATTTTTCCAAGTGGCACTGAAGTTGTGACAGAGTTGTGCGAATCACAGAAATCTCACCGTCAAACGCAGGACCTTGACCCACAGGGATGTAGAAAGAAAAAATTTAATGCCCTAATGCAGGTGCTGGAGAAAACTCCAGCACCTGCATTAGGGCTATCAGACAGGAGAGATCCGTCAATAAAGTTCCGAAGCCACTCTGGTTCAGGGTAAAAAATATTTAATACTTCGAGATCAAGGGCTCTCAAAATAGAGGGGTCTGTATTATTTTTAGTTACCTTTTGACCAGGTCAAGATTAATCCGGAAAAGTTTCAATTTCATTGGGTTTTATGGAGGAACGAGTTCTTTAGTTCCTCAATTTTGATTCATTTGAATGTGCGATAAAGAAATTTGTAATCGAATAAGCTTCTTGAAATCAATGCTTGAAGATACCTTCGTTTGTATGTATTATTAAATTCTATCCCAGTGAATTATAAAAAGGCGTATGGTTTCAAAGTAATATTTTCAAAAGAAGTAGAAAAAAATAAATGAAATTTTTTGTTTAACGCTTTAATGGATATATTGATTCCCTTACACGGAAAATAGATCTGCATAAAGAGAAGCACATTTTTTTCTGTTTCCAGATACCACTTTATTATCTGTCATTTAATGAGCCCTATTTTAAAACAGAAAGCATTTTAAAAAGATTGTCATTCAGTATGACGAAACGTGGAAGTATTTAATTCCCTAAAAGTCAAGTTTCCTTTAATAATTAATTAGATACTAAAACTGAGTTAAAAATAATGCACGTGTATAAATAATTCATAAGCCATAAGCTGTCTTTTGTGTGAAAATTTTATTTTCATTACCTGTAAATTCCTTTACATATCAGCTATAAAGTTCACGCTTTAGATGAGACTTAGATGATAAATTTATCAATACTTCAATAACAATCAAACAAAATCCCCCTCGAAGCCTTGTCTTGTCAATTTAAATGATCTTAAATGAATAACTCAATAATTTCTGACAAGCAATCTAAGATATTGAACATTTTCTGTCTCACGCATACTAGACATAACCTTACTATGAGTTTTAATATTGATTTCAAAATGATGTCACACATACACTGTATGAGTGTTTTATATGCCTATGTTAATAATACACAATAAAAGGGTGTGATTTTGGTATGAAATTGCTTTTGTTTTAATGTTATCACTTATACATTTTGCATAAATATTATACTTTCTGTGGGGTTTTCAAATAAGCTATTTTAAGTACTTCTTTCCTTACAATTAAAATAATAATTTCAAAATAATTAAAAATACGATTTTTTTTCCAGCAAATAACTGGAAATCAATATCATGCCTTGATAGTTCAAATAGTCATTTGTGGTTCACTATTCTATTTTTAATTTCGAAATTAACAGTTTAGCTGTTTTATTCTAGCATTTTTAAAATCTTGGAATTTGTGACTGAAAAAACCAACAGTGGGTTGAACTGATAACTTGAATACTTATGCAATTTAAACTTTTTACTTTTTGGATTATAGAAAATACTCCCCTTACCCACACTCTACCACACCCGCGGTTACAAAATAATATTTATTTAAAAACAACAAAAATTAGAAAAAAATAGCTGTAGTAATTTTAAATGAAATCGATCTTTACTTAAGTGAGACTATTTTAAAATAAGCATTTCAGAAGTACAAAGAGCTGTTTTTGAAATAACTAAACTCTAGAAAACATTTGAAGCTTGAATCTGAATTTTTAAACACTTTTTTTGGAAAAATCTACGTATTTCTTGGAATAACTTTAACTAAAAACATTTGTTTTATTATTTTTTAAGTTCCTTTAACAGATATTCTTATTAAAATATTAATAGGTTATACATTATGAGATTAAGATTTTACAATCATTACGTGTCTTTAACTTTATTTCATATTATTCAAAATTCCAAAACTTAATGCTACATATATAATTTGACAAATACGATTTTAGTAATTTTATTTATACATTTGTTATTCAATTCCTTCATTCAATTTTTTATAAAATGATTATGTGAAAGTAACATTTTCTTTTTTATAATAGCAAAACTACATTCGACATTTTTTTCTCAACTCAAACATTTCGGCGAAAATATAATAATTAGAAAATTCATGGGTAGTTGAATTTCCATTAAAATACTCTAAGGCTGATCGATATTTCATCTCGAAACTCTTTTAAAAATTCGATTTTTCTTTAAGTTGTAATTAGAAAATTTTCTTGATTAGCATAGCCAAGTCTCGCGTTTTTAGGACAGATTTACGGTTCAAAGCAGTTGTGTGCAAGTATGTGGAATATCTGGCTTATATTAGTTTGCGTGAGGGTAGAGGTTGTTCAATAAAATTAGCATATTGATTTGTCACAGGTACGTTGTTATTCAGAGCACAAGTAGCAAGGGATGTACCATTTTCAGGGAAATTTTATTTCATTGTAGGACGAAGAAAATACAACAATGCATAATTATTCAGTTACCCTTTTTTCCTATTTTGTCAATGTTACATTTTTATTGGCTGTGTTCTTAATTGTATTTTTTTAACAGTTCTTGCCGCTCTAATGTTTTGTTCTTAATTTAGATAGAAGTTACGTGCATCCTTCAATATGTCTGTTTTAATAAGATACTTGTAAGCTACATTAAGTACCTTTTACTTTTTAAAAATATTTGCTTAAATATAAATTATGTTATGGTATACTATTTCTAAGTTAAACTTTATTTAAGCTTTATTCTTCCTTTTTGACACGATTCAAGTTCACGAAATTTTATAAAAGACTTGAAACAATTTTATGAACAGGAAATGTTTGCGTTGTTATGATTTATCAGGAAATAAATCTTAATGTCATAAAACATTTTTTATTTATTTTCTAATTTTTTAAATGATGTCTGATGTGAAAGTGAGTGTTTTTAATGCAGACTTTCTTTAAATTTTGTTGTCTAAATTAATTAAACTTAAACTGATACACACAAGTTTGAGATTTAAACATGTCTTAAAACGCATATTTTAGGGATATTTATAAATATTGATATATTTTATTATTATTTTTTATTAAAAAAAGCAAAATATTTTTTTCGCGTTCACGAAATAAATCAAAGTAGCATCTTTTAATTTTGATTTGCATTGTTGGATGGATAGCTGATTTTAAAAATGAAAAATGATTGGAAATGAAATTACTTACTATTTAATGTTGCATTTATGTTTATGTATAAGTAAATCAACTCGACATGTCTTATGTCTCGATATAAGACAATCAACTCAACATAAAGTAAATCAACTCGAGTGCTGTACGTATGGTTTAATTTATTTTCATCCTGTGAATTTAATTTTTCCAGAGTTTTGTTAGGAGACTCTATATTTAATTTATATTTCAAAAAATAAGAAAAAAAATTGAATTTATTGAAAATTTTAGAAGATAGGTTGATAACTTAACTATTAGATATTTATAGTTTACAGTCATGCATTGAAACAATTCCTGTCTTTTAAATTTGAATGATTTTCTAAGTAATTTAATATCTATTTCTCATCATTCACTATCTACAATTAATTTATTAATATTGATTTATTGAAAACTATTCTGAAATTATTGTTGCTTTTCTCATAATTGAGAGCAAGTTTTATGTGAAAAATGGTTCAATTAATAAACATGTTTGTGGAAGTTATAATTATTGAAGTAATTATTTCATGATTATAAACAAGATAGTCAAACTATCTATAATAGTTGACTATAAACGAGAATGACCGATATTTTTTAATTTTATTCATAGTAAAATACCAAAAAAATTGATTTAATAATTCTACCTTTTTCTGAGAATTTGTATATTGTAAATCTGTGAATTAAAAGAAGTATTTAAAGGCTATTAAATGTATGTTGTTGAATTAACGACTATATTTGTGCAAAGTTTCATCTAAGCTCTCTTCTCAATATAAACAATGCGTTTAAATCTAAACATTTAAGCCTTACAGTCGGACCCCGATTTAACGAATTCATCGGGATCGAACCTTTTATTCGTTAAATCAGAGTTATTCATAATAACGGAATAAAAAAATTAAATTTTTTGCACTTATTTTTTTGAAATTCTATAATAATCAGCAACGCAACAAATGTCCATAGTTAGAAATTACATACTTTTTATTCAGCATCCAAAAATACTATTACAGAATTATTCCCAGCCAGTTAATCGGGAATTTTAAAATAATGACTAATAGATACTTGACAATCTTTTTGTTTTTTAACTTTATGTAGAGAAGAAAATACAGAGTCCTTTACTCCTCGCTACGTTATTGAGTGCACAAAGCAATACGTTTTGGTGCACTCAATATTTCGAAGTAAAATCTGCGGCGGGGCAGACTACAACACGCGATAATGAGGTATATTTTCACAGTTTCCAAACAATGTAAAGAATGAGAAAATGAAACAGTTTTGATAGGAATTTCATTGTCAATTTCTGCACAAAAATCACTACTCATTTATTTCCGACACTCTTCCATGCTTAGCAAATTTTCGAAAACAAAATTTTCTGCACACAAAACCGTACGTATAATAAACCTCACTTCTCTCGAGAAAGAGAGCAAATGGTAAAATTTTTTAAGATATCCCCTGCATTGTGGAGTGGGACGAGATGAACGGGAATTCCCTTTCCAATTCAAAACTCACGCGGTAGATATTATTCATAACACATCTACACCTGTAAAGTCGAAAAAAAAAATCGGTTACACCCTTCGATGCTAAAATTTGTAACTCAGAAGAAAAGTCTTTTTTTGTTTCATGCAAAAAGGATGTAATTTGAAAAAAAAATCAATTTTTTTCTAATCTAAACTAGTTAAAATTTTTTTTTCTGGTTGTTGAAATATTGTGGTGATTCGAGGTCCGACTGTACACACACACACACACACACACACACACACAACACACACACACACACACACACACACACACACACACACACACACACACACACACACACACACACACACACACACACACACACACACACACACACACACACACACACACACACACACACACACACACACCACACACACCACACCACACCACACACACACACATGTATATATATATATATACTCAAACTATACAGTCACAAAAATGAAGTTTCATTTTTCTATTTTAACACAAATTTCAATCTAAATTAATTAATTAAATGTTCCTCTTTTTATTAATATAATTTTTTACTTATAAAGTATTCCTATGTTCCTCTATGAGAATAAGTAATTAATTCAAGTTTATATACTTTGTAGATTCTAAATAATGATTATAAGAAAAAAAGTAAAAATTTTTTAACGCTGCACTCTTTAATTTCATTAAAAATAAATTTAGTCACATAATATACTTATCTCAGAATCGACTTATTTTTCCATAACTTTTCAATAATTGTTAGTTCTTTAAAGTTACCTTTTGTGTTTGTTTTTATTTTTCTATGATGCTTATGTCATTGTGACAGGTAAAGGTTTTTGATTTAACTTAGAATTTAAATTGGAGATTTTTCCTCAGATTAATGGGAATCTTTCACATGCGGCATAAATGAAAAATATTTAATGATAGAAAAAAGGGGATACAGAGCTACAGCGTCAATGCTTTTTCACTGGCAGTCATCAGCATGTTTATTTTGAAAATTATAGTCTTTAGAGATGAAAATAAATTATGTGTCTCGATATTTTTCTTACGAACTTATTTTAGAACTGGCGAAAATTCGAATGGCGAAGAAATTCGATTTACGAATTAAGAAAGCAACCAAATTGAAACAGGTTTTTATAAGCACAATGAAATTAAAAAAAATTAATAAACATAAAAAATCTCTCTTAATAAATGATAATAATCCCTAATCTTCTAAAATAATAGTTTTTCTCTCAAACTTCTTTTTCTGAGTGAGAGAATTTTCTTAAAAAAGAAATTTGATAAAAAATGCTATATGTATGGGCAATTTTAATTTATATATATTATTTTTAAACCTTTCTTTACTGATAAAGATTAATGAATCCAAATATTTCAAATATCCAAATATATTAAAGCAAGACTTAAATTCGGTTCTATGTACTAGGGAATTAAAGCTCTTGTACCGTAAAGCAGTGTTTATCAAACTGTGGCATGCATATTTTTCTATTGATACTCAAGCTACACGAAAGAAGTAAAGGAACGAAATTCTGAATATAAATTCCTGCTATACAAACTTTTTACTAAAACTATTTGTGCAATATTTAGATGACACTTTAGCAAAAGTGGATTCAAATATTTATAACACGAAAATCAAAACTGGCCATTAAAATTTTTTTATTAATTAATATAATTTTCATCTTATAGTAAATTCTTACGTAAAAACTTTTGAGAAATTTCTACCTTAAGACAAAATAAGTCTACGGCATATTTTGGAAATGAAACTGTCTTGTCAATTTTTCCAATGTAAAAGAGTATTGAATATACCAAAAAAATTTCTTTCTAATCAAAATTTTTTGTAGAATACAAATCTTTAGAGTTGTTTCAAAAAATAGTCCATTTTAAGTATTTCTTGTTTTGAATGTAACTTTAGCGAGTTACTTTTTTCCAAGTATAGAGAACTATTTTTATGAAAAAAAGTTGCTATACAATGCAAAATATGAAACAATTGCGAAACGTAAGTTTAAATGATGAATTTTAGGAATTGGTCTATAGATCTATTGATAATACAAGTATTAATAACTTCAAATTATTTAATTACTTTCCCTGTTCGAATTATTTATACTCACAAATATAATCCTACATAATGAAACATCAATGATAAAGAGAAAAAAGTCGGGAATTGCTATTTATAGATGCTTTAAGGAATATTAGAAATTTGATTTTAACTAAAGAGTACATTAAACCAAAGACCATTGGTGTGGGAGTTGGTTGAAGAAAGGGTTTAAGGGTACATGTTACGATTTACACAAAACATTTTTAATTTAAGTATTTTCAAAATTTTTTTGGATGCCTCCTATGTGTTTATACCAACTATGTAAAACAGATTTTGTGCTCAAAATTTCATAAAATGCTAGTCATTTAATTTTTTAAGAAAAAAAATTTGAAATGATTTTAAAATGCTACTCTTTCTACAAAAATTTACATACATCAAGAAATTTGATTAAGAAGTACGTCAAACTATGTATAACAAAAGTTGGTATGTGTTTTGCGATAACATGATTGGTATTGGTACAATACTTCCCTTTATGAATGCTTATTGAAAATTCCTTAGAAAAATGTATAAATTCTGAGTTCAGTTATTTTTGAAAAAATAAGTATTGTTTTGAATCAAAAATGCACACCAACTTTTGTTACATGTACCATTAGAAATAGATAAAAAAAATCAGAGCATTAGGCACAATACAAAACAAGCCTTAGCATTTTAAATGAAGACAAACTAGTTATTTTATCTTTCTGAGATAAGTCAGTATAAAGTTTTAATTTGTCATAGGGATGTGAATAAAAACGAGCGTAAAAGCTATCATAATTCTGCATTTTTTAAGTTTATAGTTTTCAAATTTCGTGAGGTTATAGAAAAATATATAAAAAATAATTTAATCTAAAGGAATCATATTTGATTTTTTGACCGATTTTTGTCAATTGGATCTTACTGTCTCCCTTTAGGAAATCATAATATACAACAACGATATCCAAGCGTCTTTGATCACGTTTGAGAGTAACTGCGCCTTATATACATATACATATGCATGCATGCACACATACATATATATAGCCAAAAATAAAGTTACTTATCATTTACTTATTTTAAACAATGCACATTCTTTCTTAAACATTACATTACAAATTTTATGTTTTTAATTAGAACTGAATTTGAACAATGTGTGGTAGCTTCTTTTAGAACATTCAAAGGTATCCCCCCCCAAGTCGTATCTCTTCATGTCTTCGTACGTATGCATTTTAAAATAGGTGCATTTATGATGTTGAACTCCCGCGATGCTAGTGAAACCCGGCACAGCGGTTACGAGATAACGTGATACAAACACTTGCAAGGGATAGCGAGGTTACCTCTTTAGCGTACCCCACTTTGGTAACTTTTAATACAGAGGATTTCACACAAATGATTTTACCAAGCTGAGAATAATTAATTAAACATTTTTGTGAATTAATTTCCTCTTTAAAGATAAGAAGAATCAAATATGGATGCCCGTAAATAGAAAGACAGTCATGTTGAAAGTTGATTGATAATTTATTTTTGTCATCCATCTATTTCGATGGTCAACAAGTAATGGTCAGAAAAAAGGAATATATATTATTATTATAAGAGAGTGTCAACTGTGTACATTTGACAGAAAACTGAAAAGGCTCAAAAATGTAAAATTACAATAGTGAATCAAACGTCTTTTGAGGAGGTTTTTCAAAATTACGAGGTCTGTCACCAGTAGACCTCGTATTGCTTCTAAGAGTGATGTTAAACAATGATTAAGTAATCAGTCAATCTAATAAGAGTTTTTGGTTTAAACACGTAGAAGTAAAAAAAATATATAGTTTAAAAAAACTAAAAAACACCCTTTTATAGTTAATCGAACTAAGTTGTAACTTAATCTTTTAGTCACCAAATCTGAAATTAGTCGCCAAATCTGGACATGGGATCTGAAATTAGTTGCCAGATGCGGGAGAGGGTGTCTGAAAATGGGAAATTGTTAATTTTGATGATCCTGATCAGGACAATGGAACAAAATTATTAAATTATTGTATTATCATCAGTCCTGGATAAGTGAGCAAAATTTGGAATTAATCTGACCTCTTAAAGTGGGTAAAATTGAGTTCAAAGATTCCGTTACATAGAATTAAAGCTTATAAAAGGGTGTTAAAAATAGGTACATGCTACATTTTTCACAAACATAAATTTTGCCTACTACTTTTTCGTAGAGAAAATGACTACTTTCCACATCTTTATTTTTTCAATATAGCCTTTCTCCCCTTACATAATTGCTGTGATTGGAGCATTCAATAATAGAGGAATACACATGCTGTGTTAACATCTGTCATTTATATGATGTCACCGAATGAGTTTTATATTTTAATAAATAATAAAATTATTCAAAGATAAGCATGCTTCTGATGATATTACGCGTATACGTGTTTCTTGTGGTAAAACTAATACAATTCTAGAAATTTCATGTATCTCAATGTACACAATAATATAAATTTTCTATTATTTAATATTTATGTGTAAGCAACGAACATGCTAATAAATTTATTATATTTGTCTAAGAAGGGGGAAAAAAGACTGTCATTAATGAAGAATGTAAAATTGTGCATTTTTTCACTTTGATTATAACCCCCAAAATACGAACATAGCATTGTTTCAATTCGTAAACTTATTCTCCCCTTTTGGTAGATTCTAGAAAATGTAGAATCATATTTTTCAACTTGATATTTCTTTATACCTTACCTCCGGACATTTGCACAAATAGAAAAAGTTTATAAAAACAGGAACTTGTGTTTGTGTAAGAAGGTTGGTGGGAAATAATGTTATTTATTTTAAAATAAGGTGTTTTCAGTTGAGAGTGAGGATCAAGAGGTGCTCTATTCGATTTCAAACAAATACTTTTCAAGCCTGCTTTTAAAAAGAAACAATGTAGTAAAATAAGTTTTACACACGAGTAAAGAGAAAATAGCATTTTTTTATGATCAAAAACCTTTTATCCACCATTTTCAAAATTCATAAATTATTAATATTGTAATTATTAAAATACATTTCAGATCGATTTTTATTTAGATCTTACTAATAATATTCATGTTATGACAAAAGGGATTTTTTTCATCTGAAGATTTTTCATTATTGCTATTATAATTACCTAATAAGAAAATCAGTTGTAATTGAAAAAAAAACCAATCTTTAAATAATTAACTAAATATATTAAATTTGTTTTGTGTGTATTTTTCAGATAGAGAGAGTATTATGAATACAGCCTACAACATTAAAGTTTAATAAGAACATTTCAGCAAATATCTGAAAGCAAAAATCGGGATTTTCGGAATAAATATTGCATTTTGATTAATTCATTTCTGTTAAAATATATCAATGAAAAGAGGTATATTGAAAGTTTGTAGAAAAAGTTTATATGAAATTGAAAGAAAATACATTTATTAAATATGGTGAAAAAATTTCTTTACCAATTTTTTAACAAATTTTCATCTATTATTTAAGTTTTTTTTCTAAAATTCCCATATAAAATCACCTTTTAGTTGGCTAATTAGGATTTGAGAACAGCACGAGAAATATAAGAGTTTTCTTCGTTTTTTTCACTTGATATCAACTGAATTTTCAACCCATATATGAAATAAGTATAAGAAAAATGTAAAGAATAGGTAAATAAATATTATTCCATTGGTTTGAAAAATAATTAAATGGAGCTCGGCTCTGTGTATTTATTTGCCTTCGTCAGGAACAAATATTTTGCTGAGTAGCCTTGATAATCCATGTAAGCTTGTATAGATAGTATTTATTTCAAAAGATATGGATCTTAACGCTTTGAATTCGTTTGATAGAATATATCATTGGTATGTCATAGCCATAATTGAAAAATCACAGAAAAACCTTTATTTCAATCACCAGAAGGAATAAATTAACACTAAGGTCATAAACAATTTATTACAGATAATTATTTTACGTTTACATGAAAATTATTTTGCTTGACATTGACACTTGAGCAACAGTTTTTCAATCTAAAATAGATGTGGATTTCTTGATAATTATTAATCTAAATACTTTTTTTTTCAATTTAAAATTTGAAAAGTTAAAAACTTCATACATCATTGTAAAATATTTGATGACGATTCTTTTAATGAAGATTTAAAATCTTCTTTTCTCTTTCATTCTCGAGAGGCTCCTATCAATCTCTTCTACGTTCCGAGTTTATCGTTTAACACCTGCAACAAAAAAGAAACATTATTACTACTGTGTAGAAACTCAAATCATAATTAATACATAATTAGTTGAAAATTGAGAAATAAATGCAAAGCATAAACTTACCTAAGTTTGTACTTTGTTAATTTCCTTGTTCTGTGGATTCATTTATAGATTGACATGGCTACGCCTTTTGAAATCTTGAATTATAAAATCTTCTCCTTACCTTTCACACATTTTCCTCGTAAGTCTGAAATTATTTATGCAAGTACATGATTTTTTGTGCTCTTATGTAGTATCATATATACGCTACGGAATGTTTCACACATGATTGAAAATACTGATGTAAAGTAAACTAAAAAAATATCTATCGCAAATGACGGAAACTCCTATGCAAAGAATATTCTTTTCATTTAACATAACTATCGTACGTAGTGATCTGGTTTTTATCATGAATAAAATGTTGAATATTAAAATAAGAAGGAATCAAGCAATAATTAATAAAATAATAAACTACAAACTAATTCCTGCTTTTATTTTTTTGTCTATGAAACATTACGATGTCTGTTAGACTCATAAAAATCATGCTGCATTTATGACCATAGCAAAAAGTATCGTTTTTCTTACCCATTTTCATTAAAGCTGATAACACGAAGCTTTTGCAATAAAAGCAGGAATATTTCAAGGAAAAAAAATAAAAGCAAGAAGGTACTTACCGGGGCTATGGGGAGAACTCCCTTGCATAACTGCTGGAATAAAAATTCCGTAAGTTATACGGTAGGAAATATACCAGACAAACAGATATGTTAAATAAAAGAATATGCAATGCATACATCATTTTATAAATATACATATATTATAAAAAAAGCAAAATGTTTATATTTATACACAAAATGATAAAACAAATAATATTAATATTTCACCCTCTCCCCCCCTCCATTCAATGAAAAATAATTCATCTCATTGTTTTATTTCTTTTTGTAATTTTTTTGTAGGAAGCACAGATATGAAAAATAATTTTACCGGAAGTGATTAAAATATTTTAATTATTTTGCATATCTTTTCATTATAAAGTTAAAAATACAAGAAATTTAAAATTAAATAAATGACTTCCCCTTTGTACATAGATTATTAAAAATTGTCATGTATATGTAGTACATTAATATTATCTTTATGAAAAATGGATTATTATCTTTTATTCATAAGAAATTTAAAATCTTGGTGTTCTTGATTATTATTTCAAAGCTTATTAATGAAATTGATTACTTTTTTTAGAAGACAAAAATTAATTTTTCTTGGAAATAATCCATTATATATATAACTATAATTAGTTTAATCAAAAACATATTATTAACATTTTTCTAAGATATTAATTCAAAAAATAAAGTAATTCGT
Source organism: Trichonephila clavata (assembly GCA_019973975.1). Lineage (NCBI taxonomy): Eukaryota > Metazoa > Arthropoda > Arachnida > Araneae > Nephilidae > Trichonephila > Trichonephila clavata. The sequence continues at coordinate 193,995 of BMAO01015517.1, read as the reverse complement.
GACGATGAGGCACAGAAAAATTAAATAAAAGTAATTCAGACGGGAATTAAGAGACAAGATTAGTAATGAAATATTTTTTGATATATATGTAGAAAAATATTCTAATTTTCTTTTCACATTTAATTTAAGCAACAATAACGGTACCGGTAGAAGGTTAATTGAGCTGCTAAATAAAGTTTTGAATTAAATGTTTCAGAGGTGAATGCAGATTTTTGTATTGGAATAGATTTTGAAAGTAATAATAACAACTAGAAATGAGTTTGACTTTATAATTTAAAATACAATTATTGTTACAATATATTGATTAGAAAACAATAAGGCAGAAATTTTCTGCCCAGGGCTAAAATAAAGGAAAGAAAAAAACTATGTGACTAGAAATTAGGAACTAAAAATAGTGCAGCCCAAAATGGATTGAGAGGGGAAAAAACATTTAAAATTCAGAGAAAGAGAGAGAGAAAGCTAGAGAGTGGAGAGGGAAGAGACAGAGAGAAAGCTAGAGAGTGGAAAGGAAAGAGACAGAGAGAAAGCTAGAGAAGGAAGGAAATAGAGAAAAAGGGTAAGAGAGCTCGAGGGTGGGAAATAGAGAAATAGAGAAAGGGAAAAGAGAGAGGGCATGTCATACCTCCCTGTGATAAAATTAACACAAGAAAAAGAAGTAAAAATTTGACATTGGAGAAACAAATAATGAATATGAAAATGCTAAATAAGCTAAAAGATGTTTTAGATCTGAAAATTATTTTATTTTTAAAAATGATTTACTTTAATAACTACATTGTTTCTCAATACCACATTGTTAACAACAACGCTGCAATAGTTATTGTAAAAAACCATTGTAAATTCTAAGTAAAAGAACTATTATGCGCATTCCCTCAATTTTTCTCAGAAATTGCTGGAAAATTTTCTTAAAGATAATAATTAAAGCATAGTTCAAGGTTACTTTATCAACAATTGAAAATATTCTTTGAAAGGAATATTTAGTAATTCAAATTTTTTACCTAAGATAATTTTTTCATAATGGATACTCCAGTTATTACAACTTACAAAAAATTTACGCATGAGCCTTTTCAATAAATGCATTTTCAAGACAACGCATTCGAATGGACATGCTGATAATGTTCTTATCATAAACCATTTTACACATTTATCCTATCTAAAGCACTTATAACTTTGTATAGAATATGTTCTTATTTTACAATTAATAGCTTTTATAATTTAAATTACATGCAAAAATTTTTGCTGAAGTAATAGTGCTATTTCTACACATAATAAAATTAATTAAATGAATTGTATCATAGTCTTTCTCACTTTTTTTCCAGCATAACATTATGAAATTAATTAAACTCACCTAAAATGCTGAACTAGACAAAAAATATTGTATCAGATTAAAAAAATAAATATCTAAGTGTAAAATTCAGAGCCTATAGTAAATTCATGATTAAAACACATTGAAGTAAAGAGCGTACATAAAAAAATTATCACAGTATTTCTTATTTAATGAATAATTGTTATAGATGTTGGAAGTTACGAAAAGACGACGAGTAAAAGTATAATTTAAGGAAAGTTGTGTGATTTAGAGAGGTTAATAGATATATAGATAGAGAGAGAGCCATATATATAAATAGAGAAGATAAATTATTTTTTTGTAATAGGAATAAAGAAAAACTGATAAAAAAGATAAAGAAAATCTTCTTTATAAAAAAAAACTAAAAAAATGTTCCCATATACAAGTATTGCCATTTGAATATGCTTTTTAAATTTAAAAAATATGTTGAGATAATATAATATGACATATTGTGGGTATTGAAAATATATGAATATGAAATAAGTAACTACGGAGGAAAAACTATATATCTAAAGATCATTTTCAGGAACTGAAAATTATTTCATTCTTAAGAAATGAAGAAAGTAAGAAATTAGGTTATAAATAATTTCAAACAAAAATGATGCATATTATAAGCCGGAGCACAATGAAACGGAGATACTGTAATGAGAAGAAAATATAAGAAGGAAGAAGGTTCATAAAAAAAGTGCATCATTAGAGAATGAAGAGATCAGATTTTAATGACATGAAAAAACTAATGAAAAGCGGAAAACATGTCATAATAAATTGAAATAAAATAAAACAAAATGAATGCAGTGTTAGTGGAATGTTTATTATAGAATAAGGAAAGGCTTACTATAATTGATAGGAAATAAGCAGCCTTCATTGTATGAATAAAGTGAATAAGGGAGAATGCTTTAAAAATGAAAGCATAAAATAAGAAACGAAATACATTTAATTATCTTAGTGGAAAAAGAAACTGAAGTCCATGAAGAGAAAAATCATTAAAGTGACTGTGAGGTGAATAATTTAATAAACCTTATTTTGATGGTTAGTAAATCTTCGCAGATAGAGCGAAAAAGTGAAAAAGTGAAAAACGTAAAATAATATAGATCAGATTGTGCAACAAAAGAAAGAAAAAGAAGCAAAGAAATTCATAATCAAATAATCTTGATTTAAACGTTTTAAACATAAGGAACAGCTTCAGCTTAATGAAATTATTTGATATCACACACACACACACACACACACACACACACACACACACACACACACACACACACACACACACACACACACACACACACACACACACACACACACACACACACACACACACACACACACACACACACACACACACACGCACGCACGCACACACACACACACGAAGGGAACTTCCTAAAGAATGTTAAATGTATATATCGCGATCTATAAATATTGATCTTGAATAGTCAAATGCTGAAAGATAATTTACAAAGCGTACAAATATGGAACTGATATTGTTGATCATAAAAGCACAATTTCTTATGTGTTTGACATTACAGATAAATGTTCTATATTAATGCCGCCCAAGCTACCATTATACGAGTAAGACGATCATAGGGTAAAAACGAAATGAAATGTGATTATAGGAAACACGGGAGAAGCTAAAGAAACAATCGTAAACAGAAGAAATCGATGGCGATTCCTCAAATGAAGCAGAGTAAGAAGAAACCAATGCAAGGGATAAGTTACAAAATCCACAACATCAGAAGAAATAAAGAAAACGAGAAAAATAATAGAAGTTGAAGAAAGATTAAATCACATGAGTGGAGAAATCAATCGAATGAGCTTCAGGAGAGGATGAATCGGTGAAAAAATGATAGGAACATCAAAGAGATCTAATAAAAAATATTCGAAAGAGAACGATGAACTTAAGTAGTAAGGTTATGAAATAAAAAGGAAAAAAAGTCAAAGAGGGAAGTAAGAAACTGTTTTTTTTTTTAAAAAAAGGTAACTGTTCATTACACAAACACACACATGCAATTTGTTTTGATTAGAGTTGAATTTTATCTTTAAATATTGAAAAATATTAAAGATTTTACTGAATTTCACCATATTACATTTAGGAAAACATGTAAGAACAATAATACAAATACTATCTAAGAAAATTAGATTTCATTTAAAATCTAAACTTATGATTTAAGTGTAATCAGGAATTCGTGTGTTATTATTTCTTGCAAAATTCTAAGACTTTAACTACAGAATAGTGTATATATATTCTTAGGCGAATTACTCAGGGGAATAATTATGAAAAAATAGTCCTGTGTTATCAGAAAGCAAAGGCAAAAAAGTGAAAGGTGTGCACAAGAAAAGTGTACACTGTACAATCGCATTTCTTGTAAAGAAATGTGTTTGTAACAGATGAGGAAGATAGTAATGGAAGGGTCTTTCATGGCAAGTACGTCTAAATTCTTGAAAAATATTTTAAATAAATTTTAAGTAAAATATTTTCAGACGAAGTTACACCAATTCTTATTTTACATATATTATGCGTTATTAATTTTACATTATTAAAATAAATTTAAAAAGTATTTTTTTGCATTTTTTATTTATGAATTTGATTTATATAGATATTTAATCTACATAAATCAATAATAATATTTATGTAAAATAATGTTAATGATATTTATGTAAAATTATAACATAATATATTCTCTTGTCAAAATCAATATAAGATTCTATATTTGTCCATAAACATTTTTACATTCATATTGAAAGCTCAACTCAGTGAAGAAATGACATTAAGGCTATTGAAAAGTTAAATAATTGCAGTTAGAAAAAATATGAAATAACGAATCAGCCAATAATTTTTGATATTCAAGAGCTCTTTGTAGATGAAATTACAAGGATTTGTTTTGAAATAATAACAATAGGAAGACAAACTTAGTTTAAAAAAACGAAGAAATTAAACGTTCATATATTGACTATGGATGTAATGTTTGATTTTAACTTTAGTACATTAATGTTTTAAGAAATATTACTAAATTTTATTTAAATTAAGTATGAAAGCAATTGTAGATGCAAGAACATTAAGAATCAGGGATGTTAGGTAAATAATTGACTTCTTACTAGATATGTAGATATGTCTGTGAAAAGATGTGTTATAGATATACTTTTTTGATATAGTTCAGTTTCATAAATTTCAAAATTAATATTTATCTGAATAAACTATATATAATTAAACAAATAACAATAATAACAATTTAAAACCTTTTTTCAAAATTTCATTTGAATGTAGTTTTTTATCATCGATAAAAAAATGTATGAATCTGAATGGTGATGTACATAAAATTAATACAAACGTTGTAAAACATTTACAACCCTTTTGGGCAAAATGGAAATGCCAGTAAGAGTAGTAAACTGAAAAAAAAAACAAGTAACAAAAGGAGTGAAAAATAGAAAATAATAACACCGCTTCTCTGCTGGAACAATAAAATTTATTGTTTGGTGAAACACAATACTTTAAAAGCTTTTAAAAGGGTATCGATTTATATTACTCTATCTAGTCATAATGAGATGTTAAACAACATTATAGAAGAAAGCATACACAAAAATGGAGAATGGTTAGAAGATAGTTACTCCTAAAGAAATGTATGTATTCCTTAGAAGAGAGATGTAAATAAAATGAATCTAGCAATGCAGCCTATCAGAGGATCGATAATGTATTGATAAAGGGATATAACTTTTTTTATAGTACTTAGGAAAAAGAAAAGTATATCCTTTACATAAGGCTAGTCAAACAAGGCAATTTATTTATGTCGCCTTTAGAAGGAACACGAGAGGGTTATAAGTAATAAAATTCGTAGAGTTTTGAGCCACGATGAAACTAATACCTAAATAGACAACCTTCCCTCCAAATTTTCCCACCTCACCAGTGCTTCTCAAACTTCCAATATTTGCGACCCAATATTCTATCATAATTTTCATCGCGCCCCCCTCTATACAATAACAATGCATTTATTGAATTCAATAATACTATACTTTGATTCTATGGCTACAATACTACTTAAACCTCTAAGGGCGTATATAAACATCTCGCTCAGTCAAAGTGTTATTTCCCCTGGACGTATATATACGTCTTTCTAAAGTACTACCTTTCGTGCACTGCAATTCATAAAATTATTCCAAAGGCAATGGAATGCAGGGACTTGACAGTGTTTGCGAAGGATTTACGTATTTCAGTGAATTTACTTATTTATTCTTTCTTTTCCCTCCCCCCAATACATCACATACGCACGCCTACTTCAAAAACAGTGGCATTGGGGAGCGAATTGAGTAACTTTTAAACGGCAGTCAAGGGATTAATTGTAAACCATACAAATTCTCAAGATAAATGTTAATTTTTGTACATAATTTTGTTTTTGACAAGATCATGGTGTTACTGGTAATTATTAAACTTGTTCTTAACTTAGTATTGCTAAATTAATTATAAAATACATTGGGCAGAGTACTGATATATTTATAAGTGCATTATATCAGTGTAAATGTGTCTTTTATTTTTTATTATGTCAGAATGTATTTTGTTTGTTAATTTTAGAAAATTAGTAATTTTCTGAAATAATCTTTAGTTTTAAAAATCTCAACAGATTTAGTGTCCACCAGCCCCGCTAACTGACGAGTATGTATTTAGTGGCATCAGTACTCGATCCCACAAATGCTGATGATGAGCCTGCGACCAACCATTCGGTTACCTCTTTTACTTTAGTTAAGAACTGAGCAGGACATGTCCTAATTTAATGGCGGATATTTTAAAAAAATGTGCTAATGAGACGAGCATAAAAGCAAGCTTTTGAAAAAAAATATTTATGTTATGCTTGGAACAATTAACAAATTTCAGCTGTTGTGTGTCTGATAATATACTTGCTTGAAACGAAAATTTGTTTTTACAAATATTAAATATATTATACAGTAAAATATTATAATCTTCAGTACTAAAATTATCCAAAATAAAATTAGGTAATTTTAGAAGACTAAGATTTTTAAAATGAGATGTATAAAAAATAGATATGAAATATATTTTGACAACTCAAAGACACAATTAAACTTGAAAGATACATTATATTTAGATGTAAAAGAAAACTATTAAATTCTTTTAGGGGAAATTATACATATAAATATATAATACTTTAAGGTCATTGAAGAAATTTATATTTACATGTCATGAAGATAATTTAATTGGCTGAAAATTTCGCAATTGCGTAATCGAAAGTTGATAATCAGAATGACTGTAAATACAGTTTAAAAAGTAATGATTATAGGAAACTGGAGAGTGTACTAGAGAAAAGGATAATTTTTTTCTTCTAAAAACATACTCATAGATGTAAAGGTCAACTTTTTTTCACTGGTTCGTAAATGATATTTAGTTAATAATTCGGGCAACAAGGAGGGACTTGATGACGCTTATAATTACGATCGAGAGCTTAAATGAAATCAAGCGGAAAGAAGTGGAGAAGCGATTTAAATTATGAAGATGTATATGGACGTTCGTAGAGCAAGATACAGCATTAAATCTAGTGAGGTAGAAAATAGGAAGGGCCTTAAGAAGAAGAAAGCGGCTTTTGATTACCGATCCCCTAAATATTCATTATTAGATTAATAAATGCTAATGTGATTTGATGTGTAAATAATAATTCACTATTGATTAGATCTTTGTTCAACTCATCAAAAAGCTCCCCTTTTGACATTTTCCTGATGGTTGAAACAAAATGATTCAAATCCTATTACAAATGTGTTTTAAGTAAATTATTGCAGCAAGTAAATAATAAAAAAAATATCTGCATTGCATTCTTGGTAATGGTTGATACATTTTATTTAAAAAATCCTTCATGGTCACTGAAATAAATAAATCTTTTTAAAGAAAAAAAATTGAAAACTATATTTTAAATCGAATAACATATACATATACACAAATAAATAAAATTTAGTGTATTACTTGGACTTTATTTTAATATGTATATATTTAAAATAGATTATTTAAACACAATTATAGAAATAACTTCATCTGAAAAAATACATATAACCATAATACATTTAAAAACCAGTATCAGTGGGTTATTATCATTAAGGATTTTCACTTAATTCATTTAAAACTGAATAAGTTTGAACTCTAATTAAATTATATTAACTAGCATCTTTGAATAGTTCTTTTTTCTTATACACGGAAGTTCCAAGAATTCTGAAAGAATAACTTGAATGAATAAGAAAATATATTTTTATTTTTCAAAAAGCAGATTCATTTTTATACATAAAATTATATATGTATTAAAAAGTTGAAATTTCTTTAAGGTTTTAAAGGTAGTTAATAAAGTGTTAGGGTAAAAATTCATTATTATATTCAGAATTATCAAACGGATGTGATTTATCAAGCTTCAGTTTGACTCAAAGCTGTTGATTCTTTCTTAGAATGAAATATGCTTATAGTTAATACAGAATTATTTATGAACAAAAGTAAGAGAAAAAATGTAAAAGGTAACATAAAAGCCTTTAACACTCTCTCAAGTAAATTTTACTTCATGGGCAAATATTATATTCTTAATTTCAATATTCTTTTACTTCTTCTTATCATATTCGAACACTTTAAAATAAAATAATCAGAAAATATCTTCAAAAGAGAACACAAAGATTAATGAAAAATGATTAATTCGAGTCAAAAGAATCAAGTTCGAAGAAATTCTTGCACAAACTTTTTGAATTATTTTCTAATTAAGAAAAACACACAAAAGTAAAAGAATTTAATAAAATACAGTACATATTAAGCGCAATCCTAGAACATTAGTTTTACAGCAATACTGAGATAATTTATCGAAGCGTTTAAAAAACCAGTATATATATATATATAAGCTGTCTAGGTTAAATAGCAAATTATGCATACTTTTCCTTTCATTACAAAACTGTAGAAATTAAGTTGATTTTGCTACTGTTTCGATCTTAAAAATCTGTGTTTAGAGTATCATCATCGTTATTCATGTCTAAAGAATTAATTTTTTGTGTGCATATAATTTACGTAACCGTGTTAGATATTATGCAAATGCTCCAATAAAAGCAAGGGTTTCTCTCTAAAACGTTCCAGTTAACAAAATCTAGTACTTAAGATGCAATTTGCTCAAATCAACCATGTTCATAACAGTTTGTATCCTAATGTTAAAATTTAGCTACAGACATATATCGCCTTTTATTGATTTCATACATGCCTTCTCCTCGACTTACGACTTTTTAGCGCGTTTTTCACGTGGTGGAACAAAAGCGCTATTAGGACGCAAATTTCGCCTTCGTCTTCGTTGCTTATTTTGTCGTAACTTTTTCTCAGCCAATAAGCAACCAATTGACCTCGGGTTTTTGGCATTTGGTCGCATTTGTGCCCTAGATGAGCAGAATCATATTTAAATTTCCCCATAGTTTTCCCGAATTTTCCTACAAATTTTCCTGAATTTTGCTAGTTTATAACAAAATTTTCTCAAATTTTACCTAGTAAATTTACTGTTTGCAAAAAGTTTCTTAAAAAAATCTACCTGAATTTTGGAGGAAATCAAAGATTTGACTAATGCAAACGGTACATTAACATATTTGAAAACGGAATTTGACCTCGACATGCTATCACCACCTGAACCAACAACTGATTATGGCACTACTATCGATGCAATCTTTGGAAAATTGACTGACTACACCATCAGTGTTTACGTATACGAGTCATTCTTTTCATTCCATAAGCCTTTGTTAGTTAAGCTAAATAAACTTTAAGTAATGAAGTAGTTAAGTTATATTATTAATTGTATATACTTTTCCTTGTTAAACTTAACAGAATAAATATATAGAAGAGAGTTTTATGCCTAGACAAGGAGTTAAGTCACCTTGTCCGGGCTTTTGTAGCTTCTGTAAAAAAAAGTTTTTTTGCTTTTTTATAGTGCTGATACAGATTTGTGTCATTATTTCTTTTCAGCTCAATATAAGTACATTTAGAGGAGTGGTACAGTACACACACTACTTTCTGTTAGTAAAAAGTTCAATAGTTGCATTATTGTAAAATACAACATGTGAAAAACGCGCTAAAATTACTTGTCCATGCCAATGATTGATATCTTGTTATTCTTATGACCATAATAAATAAATAAAAAAGTAAATAATGAAAGATAATTAGATTGGAAGGAATCTCCCCCTCCCACAGTTTCCAGAACATATTACATACAATAGAGTACATAATTTTCCTACTATGTGCAATGATTCATTTCATGTCCATTGATTGAATTTTTGTGTTTTATACCCTCATATTATAACCAATTTTATTGAAAATAGTACTAAAAAATACTATCAACTCTAGATAGATCAAATCTTTGACAATACGAACCTCTAAATAATTCGAAGTATATACTCAGTCCCTACAAAAACTCTTGATATTTCGAACTGAAACAATACGTTTTGTGCATTCAATATTTCGAAGTAAAATGTGTGGCTGGCCAGACTACAAAACGCGATAATTTGAACTTATATTATAAAACTCTGGACAATTCGAACACTCACAATGATGTACAGCCCTGTAGCAAACAGGTTGGAGTTTACAAGTTTTGCGTTGTATTGTCTCTCCTGTAACGCAACCCCTTTGATAACCACTGTCTTCAGCCCCTTCTTTGTGTTTTCTGAGTCCTCAGGCGAAAACACACTTTTATTGTTTTCCTTCTTCAAGAGGACAATAGATCAACCACCCCTGTTGTCAGTCTTCCGTATCTTTCGTTTAACACGTGGCTTTCCTACACATGTGTTCAGGAAGGACGATCTGCTATTGTGAAGAAGAGATGCGCCCGTAGGATTGTGTATGAATGTATTGAATGAATTCTGTAATACAGGATTTTTAACTTCTGTGTAATATGTAACTTTTAAAAAATACTTTTAAATAATTTTATACATATGTACAATTGATGTTTTATTACATAGTTTCAAATTTAAATGTGTTAGAAAAAAAATTTCTCTTCGTGTATTTTTTGGGAGTTTTTTTCATACCCTCTTGATAGTTCGAACTCTTGATAATTCGAAGTTTTTCATTGATCCCTTCAACTTCAAATTAACGAGAGTCAACTGTATAAATCTGATGAATGACCAGGACGAGTTGGATTTATGATCTGTAAGGAACGAAACTCTGCCGAGGAGATCCTGTATATTTAACATTCAGTTGAGCACGATTTGCTTTATACGGATAAATTTTTTTGAATCATTTTTTTGTTTCTTAGTTTATAGATTGGGAAGATTCTTTTATTTAACCTTTTTACATTTAGTCAATTCTCTTACCTAACTGACGTTCTTGTCCTCCATAAAATTTAAAAAAAAAAGTACTTAATGATTTATTTCTACTGCAAGATATCTGGATATAATGTCTCATAAAGTTGTTATTTTTACTGGTTTATTGATTAGAATTCTATTTTTATTATATTTTATTATAAGACGTTAATTCTTATTTTTAGTGCCATTTGTAAATGTATTTGTTCTATTCTCTATTTATTCTGCTTTTCCCACATTTCTTTTTTAAAGTGTTTGGGCAAATGCTTAAACACAGTTACAAAGAACTGAATTTTCTACTTTAGTATTTAATTGCGTATTTTAAAGCAGTCTAGAGGAAAGTTTGAGATGACCTAACTGGAGAAGAATAATTACTAATGCCTTGTAGCTATTTGCAGATTTGAATTAGAGTTAGTTTATTTAGATTTGACAATACCTAATTTGCCAAACTTCAGTTGGAACGAACTCATATATCGTATTTTTTTAATTGGATTATTCTATTTTTTCAATCAAGGCTTAGTTTTTCTTATATCTTATAAAAAGTTTCTCAAAATCTTATTTTGACTTTTGTGAGAGAGATTTTTTACGAGTTTTGTTAACTGATATAATTATACAAATAAATATCGGAACTCACATATGGTTATTAAAAAAATGTTCTTTGAAATTATTATTCAAAGTTTAATGGGGACATATAAAAAGTAAATATTTTGTAATTTCCCTAAGTGAAATAGTGATATTTTTATCTAAACAAATATATTTATTTCACAGTAAATAGCATTCGAATAGAATATATATATATAGTTTCACAAAATGCAACAAATTAATGTTAAAACTTATTGAGTATTACATAATGAAATCTATGGCACAAAACTGATTATCAGTCGACCAGAAACAAGGGAAAAGTATTGCCTCGTTTAACCTTTATAATAGATTTATAGATGCATAGAATAGCAACTATGGAACTAAATGCACTAGAAAAAGTCTGATACATATAAAAGAAAGTGTAGTACAATACCTCAAATAAAAATATATGCGATAAATTTTATGAGCTAGAAATCACGTAATGCAGAAGAATTTAAGCCGATTGCTCATAAATTTATAAGGATTAATTTGTCGAATTATATTTTAATATTCATGATTCGTATCTGTACGTTTGGCAGAAACATTATTAAAATTTCAGCGTAAGAGTAGTGGAATATTTTGTTGAAAGTTTTGGCTTTTTTCTGGATTGAACTTCTGATATTTTGTGAGATAAGTTTTGGAACTAGATATTTCTAATATATTTATTCAAGAAAAGGCGCGAATAAATGGATTTCAGTTATTTAATTGCTAAGAAATTCTTTATAGAATAGTTTAATGATTAATTAGTAATGATGAAGATTCATATCGAATCACACAGACTTTTAAAGTTTCCATGCGAATTCATTTCTAGATTTCGTGTGATTATGAAAAATACGTTCTGAGTATAAGTAGGGTTATTTTCTAAATTAGTTATAAAAGCAGAAATACTCATCTTTTAGAACTTTGTTTAAGAAAAAAATTTTAAAAAAATTCTAGATGATGCAAAAATTATTTTTAAATTAAAGTAAAATGTTCTTAATTTAAAAAAAATTCTTTTAGGACTTAGGAAACTTTCTTCAATTTAGAGTTAGATGAGATGTTGAAAAATAAACTTATTTGCGTATTTTTGAGAGTCGAATAAGAAAAACTATCACACACAAAATTGAGAATAAATGTTAATTATTTTAAATTTCTACCACCGATATAATTTTGTGTCCTTCTATTTGAGTCAATCCATCTGAAGGATAGATCTCGGTACCTTCTGATTCGTAAGCACGTAACATACTACTAGACCAAAATGATCACCTAAGTTCGGAGGCTGTTACTGGCTTATGTAGATGATGCCGCTACACATCTACCGTTGTAAGTCGCTTAACATAATGAAAAATCAGAATTTATTAAATTTTGATGCATAGTAAAATCTTCAATATTAAATTCTCACACTTCAGCTTTACAGAAATAAAAAAGAACTATGAATATAAACTTACAACAATTTTGAAAATATTAAGAATATATGAGTAAACCACATAAAGAAATATTTGTATTTAATCTATTGTTGTTTTGAAATGCAACAATTTTTTGTATACATGAAAAAATACAATCCAAAATATGCTTTTGAATTAATGTTAAAAAAATAAACCTATGATGTAGAATTGGGATATATTAACCCTTTTTTACAAACTACTACAATAAAATAAAAATAATTACATTTAATTAAGAAAACTGGACAATATTATATAATTCTACCATCTCTTTTATTAAATTTATTTCGCTACTATTTCATTTTCTTACTACTTAAAGAAAGGTTATTTCTCATACTGAACTTTTTAAATATGTTAATTCTCAAAAATAACAAGAATAGGATTAAACAAAAATATCATCAAAATATGTATTTAAGACTTTCAATGACATCTAATTTCTTTACAACTTAATATTTCAATAGAAAAAGAAAGCTCGCATATTACAACATTCAACAGAACTGAACATAAAATTGTTATTATTTTCTTATGCATTAGATGCTTAGATCAGGGGTGTGGGCTAACATTTCTAGGGTACGGGCTACTTTTCTAATGTTTTAAGGTGTTGCGGTTCACCCAGTGGCGTAGGTGCAGCCATTCTGTACCAAAATTGCATGTTTTCTTTTCTTAACACTTGTTTTCGACATTATACCTCTATTTTAAAATACATTAGAACGTGGTTTATCCGAATCAATTGGGACCAGACACCGTTCGGATAACCGGGAACCGAATGCGATCCATGCAGTATATGAAACCGGACACTATACGAATATTGAAAATCATCACTTGCGGGAAATGTGCTTGAAAAGAAAAAGCAAAAAGGTGTAAAATGTCGCAATTTTACCTTTATTGTGGAAAATAATCACTTATTTTTCTCTGTACCATTGTACATCGTCGCTTTTTCGCTGCAAGGTCTCTGATTCTCTTGGTCCGGATATTTGACGCTCCGGATGATAAACGTTCGGATAAACGACGTTCTACTGTATGACAGATTACTTTTTTACTATAGAAACACAAAATTGTCAAGTTGAATGCTTGAAGAACTATGAGCGATATTGCTAGACCGTGGACTTATTCATTGCAGCGAGCCAATGAATCTGAAACCGACGAAGGTACTTACATTTCTTCATTTCCGATTCTCGTGCCATCGCGGAACATCAACTCGATCAACTCAAGCCAACAATTAACTCGAGAACCCAATCCCGTGGAAGCGCGGGGTGTGGGATATCTCAATAGCCGATTCCGTGCTATCTCGGGACGAGCTAACAATCAACATTTATTCTCCGATTCAGCTGGAGTATGGGGAAAAATTAAATTCTTCGGCTCACGTCGCAATGATACATTTTTTCCTTTACAGCGTCAGTGAACGTGTTTAACGTCATCGTTTACGTCCAGTGAAGGTACGTCTGTCTTCTACACATTTATCGAATTATTTATTTCAGTAAACACAGTTCAATCGATTGTGAAAAGCTATTTCTTCAGTCTAGCTGGCGTCGGAGGGTGCCATAAATATGTTTCTTGTAGTACGCGCATCTTAGGTCTTAATAAAGGCTATAACGGGATCGATCTATTCGAGTTTCTACTAATCCTCTTGCAGAAAATATTCTTTAACTGTGATATTAGTTTAAAATCCACTTTCCGTAGATATGACTTGGTTTATGCAAAATCAACCTCTATTTAAGTTCCAGTTGTTGAGTAGATGAGGTATTGGTTAAGAGTTGATCGTAAGCTGAAATCCAAGTGTTAGCGACTGGTGGTCGCGTATCTTAAGATTAATAAAAGAAGGAGAAATCACGGATTAGTGGAAGGTCTCAACATTGCAGTTGAATGAGCTAGCAGGCTACAGCGTGGATCATACAAGAGATTTAAGCCAGGTAAGTACCTTACATAATTTAATCATCTAAATTCGGGATACGATTTATTTTCCCTGTGCATTTCATAAAGTGTTAAAAGTTGAGAATATGAAATTAGTTATTCTAATATCATGTCTGCTTCTTCCTCGAGTCCTCTCGCCCCACGACCTCCGGGTCGCGATAAGGTGGTCACCCCAAAATGTCTTGGTGGTCCACCTTTCGATCACAATTGACTTAATGCCCACCCCTGGCTTAGATTGTTTACTAATTTTGCAGAAGCTTTGCAGGGGTATCGTCGATGGACCTTGTAATCTTGAACCGCTGTCAAGTGACACCTGAGCAGTGAGGACTTTGAGTTATAGCAGATTTAATGTTCATTAGCCCCTCTACGCGATGGGTCTATTAATACAATTAAAATTGCCGGCTGGGCGGTCACGCACGTGACCACTCAACTATCACATCAGCTTTGTGGTGGATTCAGAAGTAATCTATAGTTCCGTCCGACACGAAGTTGAGAAAAAAAGGATTTTTCGGCAATGTGCTACTAATATAAGATAGAAATATTAATAAAAGAACGAAACTGATAAATAGATACAGTAAAAGAACTAATAACAGATTCGATAGAATTATCATTAAAACTTCAGACCATGAATTAAAAAAGCTAATACTTTTTTTTAGTTTTCCTTTCATGGAAAAATCTGTGCTACTTTAGCAGTTTTAGAAACATTATTTCACCTTTCTACTGTATTATCTATAAGCTGACCTAATACAAACATAATAAAAATAATGAAGGCAGAAGGGAAGTTCACATTCCTGTCAAGACATTCCATATTATTTAAATACGATTACAGCAGATTTGAACTAAATTCTATAAATATTTTGTGTGTTACTTCACTTCACTTTAGATTGACCCCTCTGCCTGGGTAAAGTAATTGTAGCTGTAAACACAAGTTGTGTTACCCCTAAATAAATGAATTTCAGACAAGAAAATTGTATTTTATGTCTTAAATGTCAAGTTTGTGTTATTGTTTCTAATACCATCTGATCAACTCTGTCTGACCGAGGCCCATGAAAATTATAGTGTGGTAAGGACTATTTTATGCCTGTTGGTAGCTGCAGATTTTAGCACCATACAGGTGACAGACCGATTTGACTCGTTCCCCCCTACTTTTGTGGGAGAGCACAATGGGTGGGGTCAGGGGCCACCCATCTCTCTTCCCCTTCCATCAACCTCTCGAGAGGATTAGCGGCTGGACGAATATCTAGAGTGCTCCCCATACCGGCACAGAGACACGAAGCATTTACAAACATCTATGCCTTCTCCGGGATTTGAACTCAGACCCTACGGTACTGTAGTCTGCCTCACTAAGCATGAGACGGATCTATACGGTCTTTTATTAACCTCTTCTTTTTTTTTCTTAAAGCAATTTATTTATTTCAACCAATCTTCACCGAGACCAGGCGTGATTTATATAAATAATATATATTATATAAGTTTGGTTTTTTGCGAGTTAAGAAGCGAAGTAATAGTTAGTGAGAAGCCAAGTGAATTAAAGATCGAGAAGTCGACACGAAATTGTTGACAAGTATAGCTAGCCTGATATGTGTGGATATACGCGAAGAGAAGCGGATTGAAAATAGTGAAATTCATTATTACTGAGCGTGGAGTCTTCACCAATTCTTCCAGCCATTAAAAGGGTCTGAAGTCGTCACGAAGGAACCACCGCAGTAAAACATAAGGTCAGTAATTGTGTTTAATAAAATAAGATTAGTATCGTGTGGTGTAGTTGTAATTGTGCGCGTTTAAGCTTTCCTAGATTCAGTTGAAATTCTGCAGTTTCCGCTAGTACTGATACCCCACTTCATTATTCCACTCTCATTTATTTACCTTAACTTGATTTGTGTTGTGTCTAAACGTATTTACTGATAAGCATCAATAAATCTGTTTGAATTGCAATTATGTCTTTTGATCATTTAAGTCCGTCTACACATCCAGCAGGATTTTCAGATAGACAGGGGTGTAAGGGGTGTCTACAGGTCACCACAAGCACTATACCGGATGGACGATTGGGATACTTGTATAACGACCTATATGTAAAAAGCTAATACTGTAAATTACTGTATTATTAATACTTAATACTGTAAAGAAGGAATTGACAAAAAAATACATAATTTGAATTTGAATGAATGAATTAGAAATTTATTGATTTCGAATGCATATTGAAACAATGGACGTTTTTATGAAACAAATGCTACATTTTAAAAAATAATAAAAAATAATAGTGTCTGTTCAGCAAAACATCTATTTAGTTTAAATATAATTTAAAAATGATGACATTCTCAAATGGCCCTGCGCTTAAATAAATTTTAATAGAGGTATACCGTGTATTTGGAAAACGTCAGAATTTGAAGCAATAAAATTAAAACTTTCTTATCCCATTCAAGTATTTATAGTTAAAATAATCGAATAAGATATCAATTTCTAAAAAATACATATATAATTCTAAGACTTCGTCAGATCTTTAAAAATATAATCTTTATAAGTAATAAGTTGAAATTGCTACTTTTCTAGAAAAGGAAAAAAGAAACTTCTAAAAGAAATATTAGGGATTTCCTTCTTTTTTATTCTTTATGGTTACAACTTTTTCTTCATAGACTAAACCAAAAAAGAGTGGAAACTTGCTTCTTGGTGTTTTCTTTTGAAGTATATTTTTCCTCTCGGTTTTTTTCCCCTTGGTTTTTTCCATGCAAGGATTTTACTCCTTAGGAATGTTAGAAAAGTATACCAATTCAATTTCCCTTTTTCTCCAGTAAAGCAAGGTGTTCGGTATTGGAAAAAATAAAGGGGAAGGAATGTTTTATCCTGAAAAAAAAGTGTTGAAAAAGAGAATAAAAACATGGAGGAAGGCCTGGAGATATGCGGATTTGGTGACGAAAGGAAGTCCTAAGAAGAAGCTTTAAGCTTAAAGACAAGAGATGTGACATTGGATGAGGAAAACTTCTGTTGAATGGAACAAAAAGAGCCATAACAGTTATTTAGACTTCAAAGAGAAATAATCTTTATTTCGAGCCTACTTTTGAATAGATTTTTATCTCAGAGAAATATAAAAACCTATCTCAACACTATTGCTAATCGCATTAACTTTTTTCTTTTGACTACTTACTCTTCTTCTTTGGCGCGTAAATTTTTTTTTAACTAAAATGGTGCACAAAAAAGGAAATTTAATAAGCAAAACATATAATTTCAAAAAATAATTTGTAATTATAAATGTAGCTAATTATGTAACTAACCTTACTATTGTTTAAAATTAATTGTAACGAAAATAGAAATATCTATTTTTGTGTTTATTTTAATTAGCCATTCTTAAAAATATAGTGAAATAGAAATGACCCCGTACTGCTGGTATAAATGGATTTAAGTTTAACCCCTTAACCGGTTTGACCGTACGCTGTACGGGTACTGATATTTTATGCTTTCTATTTTTGATCTACATGTATTTTTAATTCTTATAGGGAGATTACTTTTGCAAGCCTTTTTGAGAGATATAGTTTGTCTATGGTACTGAAGTTTTTCTCATCCAGGATTTACTTTGTGTTGAAGGCGGTAATTTTTCTTTGAAGTTAGGAATTTAGATTCTCGAAAACTTTCGAAAAGAGAGAGAGGAAAAGAGATAGCACAAGACAACGGTCAGTTTATTGCTTGAGAAGAAATGAAAATGGAATTCTAATTTAAAAAAAAGCCGATATATTTCTGTTCCGATTGTAATGTAAGGCTTTGTATTACACCATGGTTAAAATTGCGTGTATATATATATATATATATATATATATATATATATAGAGAGAGAGAGAGAGAGAGAATAACTAGAGGTATTTCATGAAATAACTAGACAAGACAGTTAAAGTATATAATAGATGAAAAATTTCATACTTTATCTAGTTATTCTATGAAATGACTAGGCATTCTATGAAATAACTAGGTATTCTATGAAATAACTAAGGATGGACCGTTAAAGTGAAAAATTAAAATTTCAAAGATATTTTATAAGTTAATTGATCATAAATAGCTAAATTCTCTCGAAAAATACATTTTATTCTTTCAGCAGATGAATAATTGTTAAATAATAAGGAAAATCAGATGATATTATTTATTAATGCTCATATTGCTAACATTAGTTAAACAGAAAGGGAAAAAAAGAATATGTTACAAAAATAGATTATATTTAAATATTATCAACAAAAATACATGCTGGGAAGAAAAACTGTTGCTTTATAAAAACATCGTGTAAACTTTTTAAAACAAGAATGTAAGAGATCATTAATTTAAATTTAATGAGATACATTTATTTTACTTTTCATTATTTATGGGAACAAGGATTGCTGTGGTGACACTTTAGATTCCACTGCTTATTATTTTTTGAAACAAGCACACTTTTTGTCATTACACATTTTTTTTTCTACACGAGTATTTTTTAAATCCTTGTCCAGTACCGCAACTTTGAGCTGTTGTAACATACCGAAAAGCTGTGTCAATATTTGGAACTCCTTCAATGGAAATTAATTCTCGCTGACATATACTGAACTGATATCTAGAGTAAAATTGTTTTATTCGGTCATCTCTAGTTTCTAATCGGAAAAATCCTTCCCAAAGCAGCTAGAACCGGTTCAAAGAACTTTCGAGTGCCATACTTCATACTTTAGTGATCAAGTAATAGTTATTCCATAGAATACCTAGTTAAATCGTAGAATTCAATAATTTTATATACTTTAACTGACTTGTCTAGTTATTTCATGAAATACCTAGTTATTCTATGAAATAACGAATTTCAAACTTTATATATATATATATATATATATATATATATATAAATATAACGGTAACATATATATAATATATATAAAAGTAATTTTCTATTTGAATAAAGAAATTCTAAATAGTAAGAATTAAATTTCCCGTGAATATTTATAGTTTATTATTATAAATTTATCTTTTTTTTTCTAGTTATATAAGTTACCTCCATATATTCTAATTTTAGATAAACTTATTCTCTTAGTTCTGTTTTAGTTGTAGTAATTTTTTTAATATTTAAATACATTTATAATTCTAGTGTTCCTTAAGTAATGGTAGTATTTATACGCTCTATTTAATTTTTTATTTCTATTTTTTTTCAAACTTTTGCTAAGTGCTACTATTTAGCCATTAACATGTTTTGAATTTGTATTTGGGTCCAGAATCTGGCAATAACTTGTTTAATGTACTCAGATTTAGCCTATGCACTTTTGAGTGCAATTTTTAGGTAAGTTACACTTTTCTTGTAATAATGGATTTAGATATTCTACCCAATATTTTCAATAGGTTTTTGCTCAGTATTATTAACAGAAAGGGGGAAGTTTGGCTGGCCAAAAAACATATTCAACCTCAATTTTATAAAAATTATTTTATATATAAGAGCTGTACTAAGTAATGTATATAATACTGTAGCATCCATATATTTATATATTTTTAAATTATATTATTCTAATATATCCCTTATAATATCTTATGTCTGGGTTTTCTTACAATTATGATTTTTCTCACTTTTGATGATTATTGTGATTATTCATCTATAGTAGAGAATTTTGACTATATATATATGCACACACGTACACAAAACCCTCAACCATTAGAAAAAGAGGTATGAGCTTGAAATTTTTTGTAAGTATGAGAGAAATTATTTTAAGATATATGAAACTGTCTGAATAGTATGCAGAGTGTACTTATAAAAAGCAAACAATAAATGATTTTTGTGTTCCTCAATTATAAAATAAAAAAAAGCAGGAAAACTTTAAAATGGAAAATTGAAATAAATTCTTCCATTTTCTAATTCTATTAAGTATTATGCTTAGTTCTTTGCAATAAAAAAGTGCCTTTTTTTAAAGCATTTTGGGCAAAAAAATTGATTGGTTAATGAAAACTTTTCTAAGTATTGTTTACATTTTTTTCTGTGATAAATACATTTATTTTCTGCAAAACTTTTATTCAAAGATAGTTTTTTTAAATTCCTAATTCAAATATTTTAAGTTTTTATCTTTTTTCTTAAAGTTTAAAGTTGTTATCAAGAATCTTAAAACGAATTTCTGTGAAATATCAATAAAATAAGAGGAATGGGATCCGATTTTTATAAAAAAGATAGTCTGAGAGTGTTAGATCGTTTTTAACAAATTATTAATTCTAATCTAACCTTTCTTCTAATATTTAAAACTTAAAAAAATATCAATAAATCAGTATTTAGCTCTAATTGAGGATGATATAATCTAAAATTGCATAATTTAATTCTATGTTGTAAGACATTATTGCATACTGTATCTTGTAGATGTATCAACTACGAAGTTTTAAAATAATACCTATGCTCAAACATAAATATTTGCTTAGCTGATTAACTGACAAATAATACATTGTTAAAATTAATGATGTATAATTATAATAAATAAAAATAACTATGTTCTGAAATTTATCAATGAATTTTATTTTTATCAATGATTATAGTAGCAGAGTATTTTCTTATGAAATAATAAAATTCTCTTGAAATAATAGAAATAACTCTTGTTGCTTAATTTATTAAAATATTTTCTGTAATAAGCAAAGACATCCGTGAATTTATCTGTATTGTATTATCTTTTAACTAGTTAAATGCATACATGTACAAAAGTTCTAACACCTTTTCAAATTCTAAAAGTAAAAAAAAATGATGTTAAATTATGTCATATTTTACTGAGGATTCGTATCTCCTTCAATTGAGTGCAGCATTTAATGCAAGGATCTTTAAGATATTTATAATCTTCGTTAATATTTATGGATGGTTAAGATAGAAGCTTGGAGTTACTTAGTACAAGAACCTTACTCGTAACAATTTCAGAATTACAAATGTTGCTAACCCTAGAAATCATAAACTAACATCACCATAAATGGAATGACTAACACTAACTGTCGTAAAATAATTTTAGCAATCATTCATCTAACTTGATGTATCATAAATCATTTTTCTTTAAGGTATAAAAAGATAATTGAGCCTTAAAAGGATAAAATTTCTTTTAATATCATTCCAATGCGTTTTATAGCCTTGTAAACGAGGATTAGATTTGTAACGTTGTATTCAGTATCCAAGCAACAGATAATTTATCGTATATTTAGACACAGTGCGATGAAATATAAAATTCAAACTATAAATATTTATAAAATCTTCTTGGTCTACAAATAGCAATTATTATTTAAATACTATTATTAAACAACCCAAATAAAATATCATAAAAGTAGGCGATCTGCACAATATTTTACACAAATCTGAAATATTACGTGGTGGTTATAATTAAACTTTATTAAGGTCATCCTGTAACTAAAGCGAGTGTATGGATTCCTACTCAATTTGTACATGGATTATACACAAATGCAATCAAATAATTTAGCAAATGCTCTTTATGGGGTGCTTTGTGTGAAAAAATGGTAAATTTAACAAACAAAATGAATTACACGGAATGCATAAGCAATTCAAACTATTCAAAACAAAACTTAAAGCTATAAATGTAAAACCGAGAAAACTAAGGTCATTCAATGGTTCTAGAAAAAAAAATTACCAGATTTACATATGTGCAAAGAAAAGAAAGCGTTGTGCAAAACAGGTCTGATGATAAAACATTTACAGAAGTATTTATGCTTCTCTCCATTGTTTCCGGCCGTCCCTATGACGATGTCACTATTTGAACGTGCTTTACTGGTAAAGCCTGTGAAGGTTCTATTTGAGCTCCTTCTACTAATAATCCTTTTGGGGAATTTCTGGTCTTTAAAAAATATTTTATTATTTAACTCCACTTCGAAGAAGAAAACATGATTATGCCAATTAAGACTACTATATATAGTCTAGGTTTTCAGGTTAGAGAGACATAGGAGAGAGATAGGCTAGACTGCTATCGGAGCAGATATTAACCAAATTGAATGTAGATCACGGATATTTAATATTTGATAGTTGAATTACTTAAATTGACGAATTGTCACTGAGATTGAATCGAGATTAAATTGATAAGAATTCATTCGCCTTGAGTAAGTGTGATTAGTATTACAGTTTTTTCGCTTACCTTGTTTATTGTCGGCATAGTGATTAATTGGGGGCATCTCTTAGATTGGATCGATTGAATTTGTGTGGTGATTAATACTGTGAATAAGTTAGATTATTTTGTTGTTCTATGGCTAGTGTTCCTTCCAATCCTCCTACACCTTTAGACTAGCAGGGGAAAATATTGTAAGCTGTACTATGAAAACAGAGGGACTGAATTCTTCTACTGCGGTTTGGGAATTTCGCTGCCTGAGGAAAAAATGGCATGGACCAATCTCTGGGGATCATGTCCGGGTTATAATAGAGGTATATAAAAATACTGGGAACTTGATTCAACTTGAAACAGCCCGTAAAACAGTTTCACCGGTGGTTGTTGAGCGCTATGGTAGCTTTTGTGGCTTTATCACAAACATTTGGCTCTGGAGGCAATAGTGTGTGTGCAGAATCTTGAAAGTCAGTTAATCTTTTTAGCAATTTTTGATAGGGGCTTTGAAACACATTACATTTTTGCCTATACAAGATTCGTCACACCCAACAGATGCTTGATACGAACAAGTCACAACGGATCACATTCTCTGTTCCCTTTCTCAACAGAATGGCTGATGATTTGTTACCATCATGAGATATCTAGTAGAGTAACGAGGATAATTTCTACCTGAAGAGGACAGTTAACACACAGAACAGTCCCATTTGGGTTAAGCGAAATTCGCAAATGCACTGGAAAGTCCCCAATGTTGACTGCCTGGTGTGAATTCACGGTGACATTCTCCCTTGAGCCAGTTTTCTTTGAGAAAATAATACACTTGGTACAGGAGCCATATTGAGCAACATTCAATACATCGTCATGAGCACAATTAAAAAATGTATAATCTGATAAAAAATTAGTATACAAATGTTCAAACTGTTCGTACATTCAGTTTGGATCATTTATTTTATTAAATTTTCCATTTTCCATTAAAATATTTTCTGGATATTTTTGAAGTATTTTTTGAAAATTCCCTGAGCAATCTTGTGTAATCAATCCATGGATGGATTTTAGTGGCAATCTGCCCGTCTGTTTTACTTGCAGGATGCTTTTTATAAGGAAGTATTATTATAACCACATTATCACATTATATACTTGTATATATATATTTCTATATTTATTCTATTTTACGTATAAATCATAACTTAGAAAAGGCTAAAAATCCCATCTTTAAAAAATGAGCTGTTTGATATGAAATCAAGAATTTCTTCAGCAAGAAATGGTACTTTAGAAAAAAGCTTTTCTTTTACAAAAAAAACTTAATTATCGTCAAAAAATAGCATATCTAAAGAAAAAAATAAAAGCAGACAAGGCGTTACATTAAAGAAGGTTTAAAAGATGTTCTTTTTTATTTTTCTTTAGATTCGAAAGGCGAGAAGGATGCACCATTCAGGAAAAACTGTTTTTGGAATGAATATAGTTGCACAAAAGTGTAATTAAATCTTTCATTTTTAGGTGAATTGAAGTTCAAATTAAAAATGAACGATATACTTATAAATAAAAACCCAGCACGTTAAATTCGGGAATTTAATTACGAAAGAACGTGATAATTTATAGGTTTACCATATTAATACAAAACCTGGATTTGCCAATGAAGAGAAATTAATCAAATAAAATCTTATTAATTTCCGATGTTATTTATTATTCAGTGATGAGAGTGAATGAGGATTGAGATTTTAAGAGCTATTATTATATAAATCTACTTGAAGTTCTTATTATGACTACTAAAAATGAAATTTTTCATAATCATATTCAAATTACTTTTACGTTACAATTTTAGAGTACAAAATAAATAAGAAAATAATAATAACAATTAATGCAAATTTCAAGAATTGTAGTAATTATGAATACAAGAATACAATCATTGCAACATAAGTTTTACTTCTTTGGTTATATACTGATAGGAAAATTTTAAATGTTGCATAAAATTTATATTAAAAAAATGTTTTACTTCTTTTAATTGGTCTAGATCTGATAATGAAATCAGCTTATGAAAAAGTCAAGTTTTATATTCTTTAAATTTCATAGTTAGGTATATATGCTCTAACTGCTTATTTTATTGAAATACCTTCGCTAGTTTCCTTTTAATTTACTTCAAATTTTAAAGTAGCCACCAATTTAACGCAAGAACAGCATAGTAAAATTTGTAATTGAAAAATTTATAAGAACACGCATATTGATACATATATATATATTTAAGAATTGGTTTGGGAACTTTTCTTCAAATAAAAGCTTAGTGGCCAAATGTAAGCAAAGTTTATAGAAAACGTTTATATTATATGGATACAAATTTAAATGTTATTCATGTGTTTTGTTTCTTGTTTTTATTGTAATAAAATATATTGATGCTTACAATTTCGTATTAAATATGTAAGTAAAGAATTTTTTCATTTAATTTGTTTCGAAAATAACTTTTGAAAAAGAAGTAGAAAATTAAATACAAAATATAGAATTATATTTATCTTAATAATAATATAGAAATGTTTCATTTTTTCAGTAGATGTCTGTTATAATTAAATTTTAAAATGTTAAAACTGATAATTGCATAAGAAAATTGTAACGTGTGTCGCATTTTGAAAGAATATACAGATAATATTCCTTCAAAAGAGAATATTATCTGTATATTCTTTTTGTATGTAAGAATATACAGAAATAAGAAATTGCGAAGTATATTTGATTCATATACTAACGATATTCATTATATAAAACTTTATTAAAAATATTTATTCAAAAAGTTAAAATAATTAAATAACTGTTCTTGAGTTACATTGAATACACTAAACAGAGTAAATGAAGAATAACTAGGAAAGTTATAAAATAATATTATATTGAGCTGTAAGGTATATAAATTCATTTATATAGTAGCCTGAATTTAATTCTAAATTTTTTTTGGATGATTTGAATCAAATCCTCACTAAGAGCTATATAAGTACTAGATTTTAATTTTTATATCAAAGTTAGATATATTTATATACATCTCTTAAACCTATCAAAAAATCTATAGTACGAGTACTTTAAACTGATTATCATAATAAATTTTAATCTTTTAAAAATGAAATCTCTGATATATTTTAATATTTTCACTCTGTGCGCTATTTACACCAGAAAACAATAGAAATATAACATTCAAATATATGCACAGGGTGTTATAAAAATTCAGCTAACTTATTCTTTAATAGAAGTAAAATTGTGATGAAAACTTTGCTTGATAAATGAATGACAGTTACTAGAAATGTGAGTCGAAATATATTGAATGTTCAAAACGATAGTATACAACCGCTGAAACAAATTTTGTTTTTCGTTAAAAACGTTTAAATGAATAAATAAGCCTTAACAAAGAAGGGAAATTGCTTTGTTTAACAGACTTTATTCGATTCATAGGCAATTATTTTTATTCGTTAAAAAATGGAAGCAAATTCTGCAAAAGATGTAATTATAGAAAAGTCAGTAATATTTATGAAATCGATTCGGAACGAAACGAAAAGATACGAAGCTAGAATGGAAAAAATCTGCCTGTACATTCCGTATAATTTTTTTAAAAAATGTTTGAAATAAGTACTTTGTTCGAAAAGTAAACAAAACATTTTGAAATCGAAAAGAGAGAAGTGTATTAAAATGTTTTCTTTTCTCACGAGAGCTTTAAATAAAATAGATAAGTCAGAAAAATCAAATTTACCGTTACCGTTTGTTTTGCTTTCAATGATCCGTAAGAAAACATCTTAGTGCTTCACGGAGGACTTTCTGGGTGAAAATAAAAATCGGAAGTGTTCGAGACAATTAAGAAATGTAGTTTTTTGTTGCTAAATCTCTTACTTTTTTGATCATTGAGGAAAAATTTTGCTTTTGCATCGAATAATTGATACGCATAATTTTAAAGTTTAGCTTGAGGACATTAGAGTAATTGTTATATTCAAAACTCAGACTCAATCTGAGAGTCGCTTTTGACAAATTTAAAGTGGCTCTAAGAGTTTTACAATTTAGTCAGTTTTACCAAACATAAGCACATGAAATAAATTCTACAGTTCTTTGTCCAAATGGTTGGATTACCAAAACAAAGATTTGGTTAAATATCTTTGAATATCTATCTCACTGGTATTCAAACTGTGTTCCACAAAGTATACCCAAGGGTTCCATGAGTCAAAATAAAAAAAACTTGAGAATAAATAAATATGTATGCAAAAGGGTTCAATGTTCTGTAATAAGTTTGTATAGTTACAAGTATCTATATAAAGCTCATCCTATTCATTAAAACTGAAAATTTTATTTATGTATCATAACTTTATTTTGTAACACTTTTTAAACTTTTGTTATAAAAAAAGAATATTAAAAGTTTTATCTTTATATATATACTTCCTACTAGATAATAAATATTTTAATCGTTTACTATCTCGGGTTCCACGAGATAATTCAATACTCTTTAGTTAGCACATTATCTTACTAAACTAAATAGTTTTCTAATGGATGTACCTTTTTGCATTTGTGAAAGAAAGACCTATGATAAAGGAGAAGAAACAACTTATCAATGGATTCGATATTAAAGTCTAAATTTAAGAACAGCTTCTAAATTTTAGTTTGAAAATTCAGTTCTCACACAGATTTAAACATTTTAATGCCTTTCAGAAAATTATGTTTAAGTGAAACATATTTTTCACAATGTGAGTGGCTACAAAAACAAACTTAATTCAGAATACTAACGCGATTGCATTTAATCTCAATAGACCTAGTTTTCGACAGTTTGTGTGAAAAAAAAGCAAGCATCTATCTCAGTTACTAAATATAAAGCATGGGTAGATGGTACAAATTAATATCATTAATGAGTAAATAATATTAAAAAATTAGATTTGAAATTTTAATAATATAAATGTAATACTTTTTTAATTGCCTATACTTAAGTACCTATCATATGTTTATCGAATTTAAATATTATTTTGAGATATATTCTTCTAAGATGTGTGTGGAATGGGGTTCCACGAAAACACCTTCACTATTGATAACATCAATTTAACTAACTAATATTTCGTATACAATTTATGAATATAATATTAACTATTATATTAGTTTAAAGAGTAAGTAGTAGAAAAATAAGCAAAAAAAGGAAAATATGGAATATTTAAGAGGATTATATTATGATGTTGTACACCTTGAATTATATATTTATTTTCTACATGAAGTTTGTACAAATAGTTTCTACATTCATGGTAAATAATAAGCAAAAATGGAATATTTCTTAATGGGAATATGGTTGTAGTCCATGGAGGATCACATCAGGGGGGATTAGCTATTAAAGCATTAAAATAGCAATGTACAAAATATTAAAAAGTTGAAGTTAACAGCTGTTTATTAATAAGTAATCATGAAAGTTCTTGGATACACACAAATAGTCGAAATGACTTAATTAATGCCTACTTTATCTCAGACTACTTCTTAAAAACGGTTATCAACCATCACCTTATTAACAATTCCATGGGTTTGTATTGCAAAGATTTTATATTAAAGTTAGCTTCATGTATTATTTAGTTACAGATTACGTATTCTAATTATTTTCTATCTATGTTGTTTAATTAATCTTTAATTTCAAACTGAAATTTACTTGTTTTTTGCTTCTCAGTTAATTGAATTCTTGTTTTTTTACGTCCCACTAAGAAAAAAAATGATGGCTATTGGCAAAAGGCCTCGTAATTTTTAGCCTCGGTCAAATGAAGATGATTTAACATCCCCCTTCAGAGTTTATAACGCTGAAAGATTTAATGTAAAGCAACCTTAGTATACGAAGAGTATTTAGCAAAATTAGACATCAAATCTTTGCTTCTGAAATTCTGATTATTTAGAAGTAAAATAATTGTTTTAGGTTCTTAATTCATGATACTTAATGTGCAAATTTCACTTTCTCTAAGGCTTACCAAGTTTTACAAAATATATATAACATCAATCCTCATACATTTATAATAAATGTATAAAATGGACTTTCCAAGTCATTTTTCAATTGTCATACACGTAGCAGATTGTAATTCAAGCATAGTTAATATAAAACTGCAAGGTTAACGCCCTAATTCTTTGACTTAATTAAGTATAAATATATATATATATATATATAATTCAAATATTCAGAATCGAATAAGTAAGTGTACACGTGCGCGTCTACGGAGCTGTAACTGTGGAGAGAATATAAGCGCAGTGTTATCGGATGTGTATCCTGCACAACATTAATCCCGTTTCTTGCAAGAGTTGGGTAAACTTTATGAAGTAACATATATATAAAATGAGTAACCACGAACATATAGATGGCGGAATGAGATGGAGAACTGCCGGTAGA
Organism: Trichonephila clavata; assembly: GCA_019973975.1. Classification (NCBI taxonomy): domain Eukaryota; kingdom Metazoa; phylum Arthropoda; class Arachnida; order Araneae; family Nephilidae; genus Trichonephila; species Trichonephila clavata. The sequence continues at coordinate 165,009 of BMAO01015517.1, read as the reverse complement.
TTGAATGCAGACTAATCTTCAAGCGCTTGGGGCTACAGAGCTCAATGCAACACTCATGGCAATACGTGGAAATAGTTTCAGACCATTAGATCCATATCGAGAAGACCTGAATAAGGTATACCAAGATCCACAATGTCGGATGAGGATCATTACTTGACAATTTCAGTGCTGCTACACCTTCACAGCTCTCCCATGTGATCCGTATGTTGCCACTCGAAACCAAATTTTGTGGTCTACAACTGCCTGAAGATTTCATGAGACAGGGCTGTATTCCAAAAGACAAGTTTTTGTACTCCAGTCACATAGCAAGGGGATACATGCACTTTGGAACAAACTTCAGAGCAGTACAGATGAATCGAGATTCAAATTGAACACCGACACTTCCCGCATCTGTGATAGGAGAAACTAGTATCCGATACCATCCCTTCCTTATCAAGTGAAAAATAATTAATATGGAGGAAGTGAAAAGATTCAGACAGGTATTGTGTTAGCTAGTTGTATATTCTTATTTGTATTCCTGACCTTTAAAATTTTCTGGGGTGCCGTTGTTCCTCGGTTTTTATTAATGTGGACGACAACGCTCGTCTAAATAATGTACAAATCCTCTTGATTCTAAGTACAAATGCATGAATATATACATAAATAACACACTAGCCCCCCACGCACGCACGCACACACACACACAATTAATAAATGTTCGAATTAAAAAACGTTTAAAGCGTGCATTAGCCAAAGATAAATATTTTTACTTCCCTGCTGTTGAATTTTTAGTTAGTATGCAGTTATAAATTAGAGAAGACCTGAATGTTGTATTAGAAATGGCTCTAACGAAAATGGGACGCTCTTTTAATATTTTGTTATTTACATTTAATTATAACAAGATTTATTTATTTTGTATAGAAGTGATGATTATTTTAGCAACTACTTTCAAAAAATGATAAATCCGTATTCCTATGAGTTACTGAAGAAAAAACAAAGAGCATTAAGCCTTTTTCTTTTGTTGCTTAATTCCTTTAAATGTTTATTATAAAATTAATTTTTTTGTAAACCATAATGCGTTACCATCTATCTATGCTTAGGAAAACTTGGTATAAAACCAGCAGAGATAAAAATAAAAAAAAAATTAAAAATTTCAAGAATATTTCTATCAATTAAATCTTGTTTAAAAGTGTTATCTTTGTCTTAAAAGTGTTTTATGAGTAAAGTTCCGATCAAGAAATGAAATGAAGGCACTAACTTATCCACAAAAACATTATAAAAATTATTGAAACATTATTTTAAAATTTATATAAAAATATTTATAATATTTATAAAACACTTATATATGAATTTAGGTCTGCCTAATTTTAAATAGCCAATGCAAATTGAAAATTGTATTCAAGGAATGATGAGTTACAATCCATTTGAGACTATATAAATACCTCTAGATCATAAACATTCAATATATCCTTACAAATATACACATTCAGAGGTCTTTTTCCAAGAGAATATTCAGTTTCAGTATTTTTAATGGTGCAGATTATGATGGGTTATCTCAAATTTATTCATTTGATAGGGAATTGAAATATTTATCAAAAACTGTTTTTAAGGGAACATGTTACGGTTTTAACAAAAATCTTTGATTTTTACAAATATTTCTCTTGTATATGCATATGTAATATGTAATCACGTGAGTTTTTTCTCTTAAAATACCATAAAAAGTTAATCATCTAGTTTTTATTGGGAAAAAGTTAAAAATTTGTGAAATGGCTTATAAAATGTTTCTTCTACAATAGTTAACGTACATACATGGAATTTAATTTGCAAGCCTTTAAAACAACATAAAAATTTGGAATGTGTTTTGGGATATGATCAGAATTCATAAAATAATTTTTTGGGGAATTATTTTATTAAAAACGCCTTAAAATTCATAAAACAATGTATTTCAACTTTTGTTGCATATATTAGTGGCAATAGTTAGAAAAAAAATAAAAACGTTTGACACAGAATAGGGAGGAAAAAAAACATTTTAAGGACTTTTAGTAAAAAAAAAACCATTTGTGATTTTAGGGTTTCAAGATGGATAAATTTTTTATTTGCTATCGGGATTTGAATAAAAACGAATATAAAAGTAATGAAAATCTGATTTTTATTCAAATTTAGCTCTCTTAAATATTGAGAGACAGTAGAAAAATGCATAAAAAATAATTTAAGAAAGAAAATTAAATTAAACTTTTGACTAATTTGTTAAATTAACCGTACTGTGTCCCCTTTACGTACAAGAAAGTAAAACACGAGTAGAATGTACTTGCAACTTGAATGTTTTTCTTTTATTTTAATTCCATTTTTATTTAAAATGTACTTTCATTTTTTTCTTTGTTACTTTAAAACATATGAAATAATTTATAAAAAATGTACTAAAATAGATTTAAAAACCTAAATGTAGTTTTATATAGTGAGCTACACTGAACAATGCGAACACTATATTTTGATAATTATATATATATACATGGGATTTCATCAGTTATGGTTCTCTGAAACTAAAAGCACGTTTCCTTCTCAGCAGAATGAAAATGCATTTTTACATAATACATCTACTTAATTATCGTATTGAGCCTGAAGAAAATCCGATAAAATATTCAAAAAAATCTAATTGAATACAAAACATTTATACTATGAAAATGCCACTTTCAAAGAAATCTAGATTTATTAATAAAATGCATTAACGTAACAAAACTGAAAATAATTTTCAATTTAGAGTTCTATCATTTTTGTTATATTCATCACTTACAAGGCTATGAGCTTTTCCTTCTAGAGTCTGATACCTTTTGATAAAAAACACGCAAGCGTTCAATCTCTGACGAAGAAACATCACAACAGCGGAAAAGATATTTATTCAAATGCAATTTTTTATAGCCCATCTGGAATTTGCAATTTTCTTTTTGTTGAAGTGGCCGGACGATAAAATTGATTGTATTTTTGCACGAGAGAGGAGAGTTAAGTCCGCTTATTTTCTTTGCATTCTTGATTAATCCCTCTTTTATTCTAGAGCTGTAATCCGCAAAGGATGCTCTAGTTATTGATCACGTGCAGTGTTTGCACACGTGGTTTCCCTCAACATCGATCTTAGAATACCTGTTTCCAGCCACATTCCTTTGTTCTAGACGGGGGAATATTTTCGATTTTCTCTATACCTGCAAATTTGACGAAAAGTTTTCATTTTTATGCCCGTGTGTCTACAAAGAAAACTTTTTCTGATCGATGAGTAAAAAAATTCAGTTACATCACATATGTTTAATGGTAAAACGACTTTTTTCAATTCCTACTATTAGTTCACACCCTCCCTATATATGTATATTTATTTATATATATCCTGAAAATTTCAATCGTTTATAAAATACTTTCTATTCATCCATTCAAGTTCAAATACATTTTTTAAAATTGTAGTGGATTGCTTGATGTTAATACAGTTTTTTCAAATATTAATTCATTAATAAGTTAAAAATGAATAAATAGTAGCAAAAATAATAGTCCAATGGCATATATAGAAAGGAAAATTGTTCGTTGTGCCCCTGTAGAGTAATGGATAGCGCGTTGAACTTCTTATCCAAAAGTTGTGGGTTCGAATCCCGCCTGAAATGATCTAATTTCTGAGAAAATGATTCATTTTTTATTATACTATTTTATTACATTAATTAAATTTAATGAATGAATAAAAGTAATAAACAAAAAAAATAGTCCAACATCATATATAGAAAGGAAAATGGAAAACTGCAATTAAAATCGCTTTCCATTTTGTCACTTAATATTGTGACTGTGTCATATGAATGTACATATTTATAGTAATTTTAACTATTTAATAAAAAGCAACTAAAACAAAAATTTTCTTTGTCGACTTACATAGGAATTCACTTAATTTGTTTTATATTACTTGTTAAATTCAAGTATTGTTTTGAAATTTTTACAAATGTTTCATATAACGTAATTTTAAGATGAATATATATATTTATATATATACAGGGTGTCCAGCCTTAATGTGACCCAATAGCCAATTCCCGAACCGTTCGGTTTAGATGTGCACTTCCAATTTGAAAAATGTTTTAAAACAGGTAAGGAATGTTTTTATGTGCTTTTCGAACCAAAAAAACCCATTTAGAAAAAATTACAAAAATTAATTTTTTATACGGTCCCCAGGTCCTATCACTTATATTTAGAAAAAGATGCAGTACACAAAAACAAAGTAAACACAAAAAGCTTCATTTTATTACGATAAAAACTGGCCGAGTTATGGAACTGAAAATTTTACTTTATAAGCATTTTCTAGGCTATTTTCAAGAAGCTAGTAAGGGGCCGTCTCCAAAGTGAAATTAGTTGTAACTCTGCTAGGAAACTTTTGCTCTTGCACGTCACTCTTATGCAAATCATTTTTAAATTTAAAAGCATACGTTAATAATACAATAATTGAGTACTTAAGAAATAAAATTTATTCTGTGTACGTGTAAAACGTAGAAAAAATAAAATATTTTGGACGAAGAAAACATTTAAAAATCAGTTCCAAAAAATAGACTTATATGCTGCGGCTTCAGTCTGATTTGCTGCGTTTTTGCTGATCATGACGAACGTTAAAAATCTGTTGTGTAGTCGCTTGCAATTGCATACAGTCGTATTCTAATATTACGAATTCTAGTACGGGCGAACGATATGAATACAAATGAAGAATACTGCTAAATGGTACTGTTTAATGGGTAGTGTAATCGAAAGAAGAGAGAGGCGGCAAGACTTAATGCCGTTAAATTTCCCACTCGAAGACATCCATCTTACTGTACAATTGCCCGTGCTGTTCAACGCTTGTATAAAACTGGGAGTTGCCATAGACGTATTCCTTTGTCTCGTGCCTTCACCATTATTTAAGTTAATTTAGTCATTCTGATATAATAAAACCCCTGATTTATGATTGGCGCATCATTCCACATTATGCTATAATTTGAACGGCAAATCCTGTATTATTTTGCTGCTATTTGTTAAAACAAGGTGTTTTAATCTTTTCAGTACAAGTTGTATTTCTTTAATTTAGTTTTTATTGTTTGCCATACCGCAATACAAATTGTCAATCTATGATGTTTACTACGATGTTTTAATTTTTCAATGATTTTTTTTTGCTCTTTCTGTAGATAATGAATTACTGTGCTCTAAACTCACTTTATATACGACCCCCTTTTCTGAGCAACTCAGATGCTTCAAATTTATGTAGGCATAACTCGGCCAGTTTTTATCGTAATAAAATGAAACTTTTTGTGTTTACTTTGTTTTTGTGTACTGCATCTTTTTCTAAATATAAGTGATAGGACCTGGGGACCGTATAAATATTAATTTTCGTAATTTTTTTGTAAATGGGTCTTTTGGTTCGAAAAGCACGTAAAAACATTCCTTACCTTTTTTAAAACATTTTTTAAATTGGAAGTGCTTATCTAAACCGAACATTACGTCAGCCACCGAATTTTACTAATGAGCTTATTATAACCAAAAATCGTATTATAAGTAAATATTCGAATTGCTAGTAAGATTTTAACTATACGCATTTTTCTCTTTAACTCTAATTTAATTCTAAAAGCTTTCCCAAACTTGTTTTAGTTCAAAAATTTGAGTTATTATTTTTTAAAAGAATTGTATATTTGTAATTATATGATCATGTAAAAATCAGACACATAATATAGTTATCCAATTATATGAGTCTGATAAACTTTATCGCTATATATGAAAAAACGTTTTTTGTGATAGTGTGATAAATTAATTTATACAAAAGGCATTGTTTCTTAAAACAACTACATCTTTATTACAAAATGGTGCAAAACCACAGTTTGGACAAATTTACATATATGATGATGTAATAATAATTTGCATGTATTGGATGTTTTACAGCCAATTATGAATAAAAATCCACATGCAGAAAATATAGAGCTTTGTATGAAATTCAAAATAAAAATCAATATCAAGAGTATAGCTTGTTTCGTTCTTATACAAGTTTCATACAAGTGCAATGTGCAATGTTACTTACAAGAGCAATGTTACGTACAAATACAATGGAGGTTGGTCCGAAGATAGGTGGACAGGGGCATTCCTTCACTAGTAAGTTTTTAACTGAGAAATAATACAATATAGGTTCAAAAAGAAATTAAAAATAGCTTAAAATTAAGAATTTGTAGTGTTTCTGCCGAATATATTAAAAGTATACTTACCCTATTTATGAGATATTCATGCTTTGCATTAATTAGAACTATTCAATAATGCCATTAAAATAAATTCCAAATCAATCCAAGATATTTTGCAAATTAATAATCCAACACAATGAATGGAATGTCCGAATTTTTTCTAAAACTATTTCGCTATGCTCGGAAAAAATAAATTTTTGAATAAAAAGAGGTTCTTGTGCGGATTAATTTTAAGTTGACAGAAACATGAGGTTGACGTGAAAGACAAAGACAGAGTTGTTAATTAACCCGGAAGCATCATTTGACCTTAAATCAACGCCTCCACATGCCCCGCGGTAACGTAGAGGGTTTAAGATAATTTCTTGCGCATACAATGGGCATCAATTGAAGTGTCTTGGTTGTGGAAAATCGAGTTCTATTTTAATGACTTTAGCAGTATATTAATGACTTGGAAGAATTTTAGATACGTAAGGGAAGAACTAGGTGTTAGAAAATTTATTTTAAAAACCAAATTAAGTATTTAAAAATTGAGTTAAGAATTTTTTTTAATTAACTAGTTTTTGAGAAAACCAAATAAAATAATACAGATTTGTCATTGAAATACCGAGTTAAAATTTATTTTAAGTAAAAAAACACAACTAAAATACATAAAAGGAAAAACCACAATATATAAAATATTTTTTTAAATGATATACTCTATATAGATCAGTATTCCCTACATTTTTATCGCCGTGGAGCGGTCAACGTTTGAAAATGTTACGCTGAAATGGTGACGTTGATTGCTTATACTTTAAATTGTTTTGACTTATATAATACTTTAAATTTAACTGTATTTGAATATGTCTCCAGAACAAAATACACTTACACCAAAATGAATATAAAGGGATTTAACATGGAATATAAAGTGATTTCCATGCAAAGTCACACAACCCCAAAAGAAATACATCACAGTAAATAAAATAGAAATAACAATGTTCCTTGGGCTGTCTGGTACAATTTGATCCAGGAGACCACTGCTCTAGATTAAGAGTTCAAAAAGATTTTCATTATTATCATTCAAGTTAATTGAATTAGTTTTTCTGGAACATTTGTCCATACATTTTATTGTTACTTACAAATGAGCGGTACTAGGCTCGAACTCGTGACACGCCGGCCACAGGTCCGTTACCTTAAACACTAGGCTAAATAATTGAAATTAATTAAAATGATTGTATTGATTTTTTCCGAGTGTTTCATCTTTTTGAAGTGTTTCAGTAGGTAACAGACTGTAGCAAAGCTACTGTTTTAATTTTACTTAGGTTTTTTCATCAACTCAATAAATTTACGTGCTAGTTGTATGGGTCTATTTGTATTTAGCATTTTAGATTTTATGTCTGAAAAAATAGAATGCGTAATATTTCCTACAGAAAAGATTATGCGCATGCGCGTGCGACATTATACTTTAGAACGCTACAATATTTTACAAGAAAGTTGAAACTCCACACACACACACAAGAATAGTTACATACACTCATGTCCATAAATTAAGGGTAATTCAGAATCACACAGAAATTGAACTCTAAAATAAAAATTTCACCTGTAGAAGTATCACACGCATCTTGAAAAAGAATATGCAAATTACAGGAAACCACCAGATGGCGCGGATAGTACGTCACAATGACGAGAGTGTAAGAGAGGGGTATATAAGGAATGGTGGCAAAGAAGTAAAATTGTTCACAAGCGCTTTAAAAGCCTTTCAGTGCAATAACCGCATAGTTATGGCACAAAGGAAGCATTTGGATGATTTTTTTACGTGGTAGAATTATCGGACGACTGGAATGAGGACGTAGTCGGCTGGAAGTTTCCTAGGAACTTGGAATCGCCCAGAGTGTCGTCTCCAGGCTTTGGCAACGATTCCAAGATGATGGTAATGTGAGTAGATGTTACAGCACATGTCGCCCCCGAGTTACAACGCTAAATGAGGACCGGTGTTTAGCAGTTACAGCCTAAAGAAACAGACGGAGCACACAGCATCAGACTTATCTAGTCAGCTCTTTTCAGCTACCGGTGCGACAGTTTCAAGGCAGACCGTGTACAGACGCTTAGGGCACATTGGTCTATATGCTCGTAGGCCTGTCAGATGTGTTCTTCTTATCGCAACTCACTGTCGCCTGCGATTAACCTGGAGTAGAGAGCATGCATTGTGGACACCGCAACAGTGGTCTTGTGTGATGTTTTCCGACGAGTCCAGGTTTAGTTTGCAGTCTGATTCTCGCCGGACTTTCATATGGAGAGCGCCAGGTACCCGTTACCACCAAGAGAACACCATTGAACGGCACCGCTACGGTGGTGCAGGATGGCTCGTTTGGGGAGGAATTATTCTTGGTTCCAGAACTAACCTGCATGTTCAGAGTGTAACGATGACAGGCCACATCTATCGGGATGTTATTCTGGAACTACATGTACGTTTGTTTCGGGGTGCCATGGGTGCTGAATTTCTGTTTATGGATGACAACGCCCGTCCTCACCGTGCAAACATTGTAGACGAATGCCTTCAATCGGAGGATATCACCCGTACGGATTCGCCAGCATACTCACCGGACTTGAATCCAATAGAGCATGTGTGGGATATGCTTGGCCGACGAATTGCAGCCCGTCAACCTCCTCCCACCTGTCTACCGGAATTTCGGAGGGCATTGCTTGATGAGTGGTGTAATATTCCCCAAGATCAGATTGATAATTTGATACTCAGCATGTGCAGGAGTTGTAAGGCCTGTATTGCATCGTCCGGGAGACATACTCCGTATTAACCATCATACTAACCATGTTATACTGTTTTTTGTAAATAGGTTCTTTTTTAAAATTGCTCCAGGGCGTAAAAATCGCAATTTTTATTAATTATGTCAAACATATAGCATCTTTTTTGCTCTTTACCTTTTGTTTAATCAAAAGACTTTACAAATAAGTCAAATTTGTTTTGCTTCTGTCTCTTTGTTTGCTTGAACTTCATTATCCTTAATTTATGGACATGAGTGTATTTTCTCATAATACAATTTCAGCTTAATGTTGTATACATTATTAGACGGAGTTAAAGTTAAATAATCAACAAAATTAGAATGCTATTTGACAAATGAATTTGTGATGACTATAAAAATACCAGTTTCAATTTTTATAATTTAGATACATTGATAAGCAAAATCATTAACACTAGATTGCCCAAGGAAGTCGTTTCGACTGCCTTTTTATTTCAATTAGAAAAACAATTGCGTATATAATGACACAATTTCTTAGAAATTTTTAGAATATATTTTTTTTCCAGAGTGAAGTAAATTTTCTTTACTGTTAATATTTACTAATAACTTATTATATGACTGTAAATAATATAAAAAATATTAACACTTAATTTTAAACAAATTTCTTTACACTTTAGTTATTCTTTAACAATGCAGTCATTTTGATTGCTTTTGTGCAATATAGGTATATATACTAAATTTCAGTCTTTCTAGTGTTAAATATATATATACATATAGTATTGAATTCAAAATAAATTTTCTGAATTTTGAAAATTCAAAATATAGAATATTCTCTAGGAATAATAAATAATATTGAATAAAAATAATTTCAAGTTTATTCTATATAAATGAATATTCAAAACATAAATATTACTCTCTTTTTTATATATCTATCTATCTATATATATACATATATTTCTTAAGTATATTTACAAATATATTTAAATGTTATTATGGAAAAGTTTTTAAGTGCATTGTCTTATACGATATCTGAAGTGTCTAAATTTGAGGATAAACGTTGAGTTTATGTAAACTATTTAACTGGATGTAAATCAAATATGATATTTAAACTTTACAGTTTTATAATTTTTATATCTATATTGTCCTTAATTTATTACAGAAGTGTTTTACCATACTTCTTTCTAGAGTATTTAGCATTAATATCGAAGATTTGATTTATTCCGAACTCTGAAACAACACGAGGGGGTTGAATCTCGTAATTATGAACACGGCCAAGTGACGACGACGGCTCCTGAGCTTACACCCTCTTTTCCAAACTCCCATACCACGCCGAGTGAAAGTTATACTAACGTCACACTATAAAGCTGCATAAGGGCTATTGGCAACGAACCTCGTAATTTTGAACCATATTCAAGTGACGAGGATGACACCTGAGAAGGCACCCTCCTCTTCTAACTACCACATCACACCCACGGGGGGGGGGTCGTTTGAGTCTCGACTGATTTAACATGCATCGTCCACCTCTATACAGCAGGTCTTCAGCGGTACTAAGCTCGAGCGCATGGCATGCCAGCCTCGAATCAGTGAACTTGACCACTAGGCTATCGCGCCCACCAGACCACTCCGAAGGGAGGACTTTCAAATTATATAATATATACTTTTGCTTATGAGTGCTATCTAAATTTTATTCTGTTATTTAGTTTATCAAAAACTGATGCAATTTGAGTTTATTAGTATGTATGAAATAAGAATTTTGTGTGATGGGTTATTTGTTTTTTAGTATTTCCATTGAGAATATATGTCAGTTTATCTTACAATACAAAATTAAATAATTACTTTTAAATTATATTTGTGAAAAAATCGTACTTTGTAAAAAATAGTTTTCTCCCCACCCCCCACTTTTTTTTTTTATATTTGTGTTGACTGTTATGCTACGACGACCAAGTTGTATTCCTTTTCAATGGAGTGTTTCACTTGACAACTAATTTCTTCTTTGAAAATCTCTAAAAATACGTCTGACATTTTTTGCTAGCTTTCTTCTTCAGGAAAGATATTTTCTCAATCCCATGATTGAAGATCAGGGATAACGTATTGTACATAAGGGATTGAACATCGAGTGAATTCCAGAAGTAGTTCTAAATTAACTTTAAGCGCAAACATAGATATAAATGTCTTTTCCTTGGAGCTCGAGAGTTCAAAGTCACGGCGTGATTGAAATAAATAAAAAGCTAAAGCTATTTCATGAGTCTAGAAACGTAAGTGAAGTGGCGATGATATATATATATATCAGCAAAGAGTATTTTTGTTACTATGAGATGATTTATTTTCTTTTGTAACAATCCTTTGCGCTATATTTAATCTGTCTCTTGTGTTTTAAGAAGCAAACTTCCTTCTTTGATTGCGTTGTTGCAATTTTAAGATGGTTCAATACTTTTTAATAGGAAGAATTTATATTGGTAAATTAAAATTAAATAGGGATTTTCTTAGTTTCATTTTATGCAAGCAAGTAAAGTTAATGTTTGTTACAGTGATATATTTTGAAAAGAAAAAAAAAAAGATTCTGATATCTCAGAAATCGTATAAAATACTATTGGCTTATTATCTGTTATATTTCCCATTGCTATTTAAAATTGATTAATGTGTTTGCATTGATATAATTTATGTATTTATTACTTTAATAAAAATGATACCAAATTCAATTTAAATAAACAATGACCTTCAATATTTCAAAAACCTCGGTACATTGATCCATGTATTGAAATTTATTTTAATTATTTCTTTTAATAATTAAATTCATAACCTAAATGATTATTTTTTTTTCCTTTTCCAATAACAAAAAGTTGAATGTTGATATTTTCCAATTATTATAAAATAGAAATTATTCAATTAGATTTCTTAAAACATCTCATCCTTATTGGATGAAAAATTGAAGGCCTTTATCTTCAGTGTAAGGATATGTTTCAAGTGAGAAAGAATTAGAATGCAATTTTTATTCATTTTATGTAGAGCCTTCAGAGTGTTTGGATATACAATTAATGATGAAGTGGTTTATTTTTTTTGATACGAAACTTGCCTATGGTGAGGAAACCAATATTTATCACAGTTTAGCTTTGATATTTTTACAAAGAATTGTCTTATATATATTTTAAACTGAGATAGTATTTTTTTATTTAAGTGTATTGAGAATTATGAAATAAGCCACATAAATAAATACATTCTTAAGTATTTATAAGAGGAAACGAAGTCCTATTTCTTATATAAAAAAACTGTTATTCTTGGAAATAATACAAAAAATGTCATACCTGACTGAACTTAAGCTGCACAAAGGTATGAAAAGAATTTATTATTAAGAAATGTATAATGGTGATATTATTATAAAAAATATAGGGAGTATAAGGTTTTCTTTGAATTTTCACAAAAATCTTGAAGAAAAAAATTAATTTATCTAAGCAAAGATATTAAATCGATGCATAACTTATATTCTCTATATGCAGATAAAGAAAAGTTATAAATGCATAATAGTGAGCACCAAAATATCATTTTGTGCAAAAAACTGTTCTTTAAAACGTTGTTCATAAAGAATTTTTTAACAATAAAGAATAGTGAAGTCCATCAAATTCATCAATTGGTTTAAGAAAACGATGATAATTAACAGTGATATACTTTATATTAACCTAACAGAGCAATTCAGAAATAAGCATTAACTCTGTTTTAATGGGTATCACAACAAAACATTTAGTAAACAGAAGAAACAAACACACTTTTTAGTATGCACAGCACAAGTAAGTCAGTTTTTATATAACATTTACCATCTTTATGTATATAGTAATTGCAATCAACATTTACCAATCGCAATTTAGTTTCTGAAACTACAGAAAAATTATATGATTTCCTTAATCATGTTTGGAAGTTTTGTAACATAATATGAACAAATGACGAGTTATGGCGACGAAAAATATCATTGGCAAGAAGCAATTAAATTATTTAAGTCAAAGCAATACAAAGTCATCTAGATAGTTTTTAGAATATTACAAAAAACCAATGTATGAGTTCTTTATTAAAAATAAAGGGAGACAATGTGTCAAAGAAATGGTTTATAAACCTGTAATTTTTAGTCGAAATCTGTTATTATTAACTTTTTATTTTTTGAGTGGGTAGAGGGGAATGTATATATATATATATATATATACTTACAGTGGACGAAGAATATTCTTATCTATTCAAATGAGCTTGAGGAAAACTATAAAAAAGTATACTTTAGATTTATAATAAATTTGGCATTTTTATGCAAAAGCATTGGACTTAATTATTTTTTTAAATAATAGATACAATCCCATAGATTTGATTAAAATTACTAAATAATACTATTTTCAACATGAATATTTTTTTACATTTGTAGTTTAAAAGTTTTATAAAGTTTTTTTGTGTGTTAAGAAAAAAAAATGCACAAAAAGTTTCTTTGATATTTCAATAATCTTATTTTGATTCTATATGAATCTCAGTTTCACGTTATTACTATTCATTTTGAGGAGAAAAAAACGTGCTTCACTATAAAAAGATAGCTACAGATAATAATTCAGAATAATTGGTATATATATATGCAGTGAAATGCCACTATTAGGGAAGGCAAGGGCAATGCAAAGTGCGTAGCGCTGCGCATCATTTATGGGTAACTGCATATATAGTACGTACTGTAGTTGTTCAGAATTAGTTGTTGGAATTGCCAGTATGGGTAAACTGCCTGATTTAGACGCCTTCGATCGCGGACAAATCGTAGGTGCACGACGCATGGTCCTCTAAATTTCCGAAATCGTCAGACAGCTAGTATTTTCAGGGTCGCCAGTGTCAAAAGTAGACCAAGAATACATGTATGGTGGACAAAAAATTAGCGATCGGGCAAACTGCAAAGGACAATTAGCCTTGACAGTGTGTGGTGAGAGATGCCTCAGGCGTATTGCACTTAGCCAGTAAAGGGAATCATTAACTCAAATTACCACCCAGTTAAATGACGGTGCCAGTCGTACAGTCAGTAAACCGACTGTGCAACGCTCGCTTCACCGTATGGGTTTCGGGAGCCATCGACCTACGAGAATACCCTTGCGCAATGCTCGCCATCAGGAAGCACGTCTTGCCTGGGTAAGGGAGTACAGAGACTGGAGTGTAAAGGACTGGAAACGAGTAGCATGTAGTGATGAGTCTCTATTCCGACTACTTAACGTCGATGGGAGCTAAGAATATAGAGTCAGGCTCTTGAAGCCATGGATCCTACATGCCAGGTTGGAACTGTAGAAGGGCATGGCAGCTCAATCATTGTCTGGGGTGTTTGTTCGTGGCACTGTTTGGGATCTTTGATGCGTGTACCAACCTCCCTATATGCAATTCGGTGCGTAGAGTTGTCTGGTGATCACCTTCATCCGTTTATGCTGTTCTGTTATCCGGACGGTAATGGTTTTGCAGATAGACAATTGTACCTCTCACAAGTCTCGGTTGGCTACTGGCTGGTTAGATGAGCATTCCTCTGACTTTCCTGTCATAGATTGGTCATTTAGAAGCTCAGATATAAATCCTATTAAGCATCTTTGGGATGTTTTGAAATAAAGCGTGGAAGGCCATCACACAGCACCAACGAACCTTACTGAATTATGTACAGTTTTAGCCAATATTTGGCAAGACATTCTCGTGGAACGTTTCCAGAAACTTGTTGAATCTATGTCTCGTCGTGTGGCAGCCATTATTAAGGCCAGAGGAGGCCCAACTCGTTACTAGGTAGGTATCCCTAATTCACACACACAGGTGCACTATATATATTATATATATTTAAATATATTAAACTTGAAATAAATCAATTATAAACTGTCTAACTTTGATAGTATTAATATGATTCCCAAATACTTCTTCAACCACCCATCCAGTATGGTGGTTAGTGACGCTGACTGCGATGCCGTAGGGCCTGAGTTCAATTCCCAAAGAAGACATGGATGTTTGTATTGTAATCCTTCAGGACTTTAAAATACTTATCCTTTGTGTTGTGTGATCCCTGCTTACTTTTGTAAGTACCCTGTGAAACTTTGTGGTGCACGAGGATTTATATAAAGGTTCTCAATTTTAAAAAAAATACTTTTTCACACACACACAGACTATCTTCACTTAAAAATTAATATTAACCACTACTTTATGCTATAACGTTACATAAAGTAGATTGCACAACCGCTTATATTTCGTTTAGTTTTGACTATATCATATCTCTGATTATTATGTAATCTCTTGAAGTTTTTTTCACAAAAAATAATTAGTTACTCATTTTCTTTATTAAAAACAGATTTTCTATCAATACTTTTTCGATAAAACCTTCCTACATCTTTATTAAGATAGAATCTTCTCGTTTTCATTTATCTGTCAAGCGCCTCTTCTATGAAACTAAGTGAATTTTTCAAGTGATGTTGCTTTCTTTTAAATAAAAAGTTATATTAAGATGATGAATTCTTTTAATGTATTAGTTGTTTGGTATTTGTTTCTTAAAATGCCATTTTTAGCACAAGAATGCATTACCGCGCAATCTACAGTTACATTAAACTTTGACGGAAGATCAATCTACCTTTTTAAAATTCATTTTATTGAAAAAACAATCTTATGTATTCATCTAACTGAAAGATGAATTGAATCTGTGTGGATCTCTCAAAGTATTTCTTAAGAACCCTAATTTATCATAAATGAAGTTCTAGCTAAGAATGAATCGGATTATTTTTTCTAAAAGCTGTGAGATCATCTATCTGGTTAGACACCACGGAGCTTTGTCAAATGATCTTCGAAGAGTTGAAAAACATTTTTGCTACTTTAATACCATTTTTGAAGAAAGGAGAGTTTTAGACTGAATGAAATAGATTTGGAATTCGATACATGAAAGGAAAATTCTGAAAGCAACAGTTTTTTAGAGTACTCATCAAACATTTCGAGATGAACATTCTAAAAATAAAATTGAACACCTTTAATGGGTTTATATTTATTGTTTCTGAACATTGAAATGATATTTTTTTATATAATGAATAAGATTCATAGGAAACTGCAGCACAATAAAAATAAAATAGTCACGTATTTATTCAAAACTATAAATATACAATTACTTTTAAATTTAAAATAATATGAGAAACAAAACACATATTTCAGAAGCATAAAATAGATGAATAATAGGTGAATATCCTGAACTCATTTTTAAATTTTAAGTTCAAGTAATATTATTCAAATTTGGTGGAAAGTAAGGTTTTCAGAAGAGCTATACAATAAAAGTAAAATATTTAAGGAATAATTCAGTGAGAAATTTCTACCTACAGATATATTCAAACTTTGCAATAAAATTATATACATCTTATTAATTAAAATGCAATTTACTTCTCTCTACTTTTCTTACTCAACTTTTTTCAATGTAGAATATTTATATCACACATTAATACAAATAAAGATAATGAATTTCAATAAAAAATAGTTTAACTATAAAAGCTACGAATAACAAATTATCATTCCTTCCAGATGAGAATTAGATTGAAATAAGATCGAATTAAGTTAGCTGCATTTTATTATGGTTCAGAACTGAAAAGGGAATCCTGAAGCTCTGAGTTTATTTTCTATACTTATTAATAGGAAAAAACTATTTTCTGTCTTCCAGTGCATTTCAAAATTAAATACAGAATATTTAAGAAATTATTTAGAAGAAAGTGTTACTTCAGATAAAACTTTACTTCCGCTTTTCTGAGTCAAAAATAAGCTTTAAAAAAGTTAGGTTTTTTCTGAAGTCAACTACTTCATAATTAGTAAAAAATATAATTTAATTTATGTTTGAAAATTTGACAGCAATTTTCAGAGTTCATATTATATTCAGTCGATGTCAAACATTTTTTGGATGGATTGAGAATATAATTTAATACTATTCAGCAAAGAACTTAAATAATTTAAATGCACTCATGCACATATATACGTAAGTACACAAACACACATCACTTTTTATATTACTGAAACCTTAAAATGTTATTACTTTTATAATATTCCATGCATCTTACGTACATAATTTATCAGTCACAGATAAAATCGAAGTGATATCAGTTAGTATATGTTTTTTTTAAATGAACATTAATCTTTTTATTACATAATATTTCCAATTATTTTTTTATAACATACAAAAATCAGACATTTTTCGTCACTAGACACATCAAATAAAAAATATCTTGTTAGTCTAAATCAGTGGTCTTCAAACTTTATTCCGCAGAACCCTGGGGTTCCACGAGTCACATTAAAAAAAAATCGAAAAGAAAGTTATAAATATGTATGCAAAATGGATTCACTTTCACTGCAAAATTTGTATACCCACTAAAACTTAATCTATTCTAATCCCTGCAATTAAGAAACTGAAAATTTTATTTATACATAATAACTTTATTTTGCAATTATTTTTAAGCTTTTATTATAATATAATAAAATAATACTAAAATATTTTATTTGTATGTATTATCTACTAGATTTTGTAAATATTTTATTGTTTACTATTGTATACTCGTTAGTACAATGCAAAAATTAATAGTTTTCCATTTAAAAATGCACCTTTTGACATTTATTGAAAAAACAGCTGCAACAAAGGAGAGAGAACAACTTATGGACCTATCAACTCTAAATTCAATCAAGAACAGCTTTCAAATCTTATGTTGCAAACTCACATGCAACGTACACAGTATTTCTCTAAACGTTTTAATGCCATTCAAAACAATGTGTATAAGTGAAAAATATTTCTGACCATAAGAATCTATAAAAACAAAGTACAGAAATAATTTTTTTATTGAGAGCATTTATAAAGACACAAGACACAATTTTGAAAGACACAATTAAGCATATTGCAACACCCAGGACAAAAAGTATTGAAACATAAGAACAAAAGTTCAATTAACTTTCTTAAAAGAAAAGATAACACGACTTTCCGCAGAATGATAACAAAAAGAAAAGATAACACGACTTTCCGCAGAATGATAAAAATCTGAAGATATTTCTTTAGAAAAGAACTGGGATACATTTTTAATTTAAGCTCTCATTAGCCCCACAAAATGAAACAATTATTACGATATATCTCATATTTAAGAGCAAGTATGATTGTGAATATGTTTTGTATTATGTAATAATATGGCTTAGAGGAATTAGAAATAAGTAAAAAAAATTATTAAAAAGCATGTTGAAAAATGAACAATTTTCTCCAATCATTTTCTCATAGATTAACAATTTGTTTAACTATACTCCTGGCTGATATCAACAAGAAAAACTATTTCTAGGATGGCAATATAAAATAAAGGGAGCTTTAGAATAAAAAATAAAAGTAAATAGAGAAATAAAACAAGTCTTGAGAGGAAAAAGTTTAAAAAGATATAACATAGACGACAAATATTTTTTTCAGTTTTTTGATAGTTCAATTGCGCATTTAATTAGAGGAAAAAAATTATTCCGTTTTAAGAGGAAATAGAAAACAGTCCTTCGTAAAAAAAAGTTTTAAAATTAGTGCAAAAGGATCTGGTAATACATTTTGGCTTTTTTGTCTGTTAAAAGTTGCTTTTGTGAATGTGTGAAAAAAAGTTTTCGAGTTATTTTGAAATAATTTGAAAATGATTAAGCTCTTATGAATTTTTAATTAAATCGAAAATGAATTATTTTGTCGTGGTTAAAAAATTCTTTTACAATTCAATGTTTTTTGCAAGTCTTTTAACAAACATAACTGAAATTGAATTAATTTAGTAAGCATTGTTTGATTAAAAATGAACGAATATAAAAACAATAATACCATTTAAAATTCATTTACAAGCAATTTTTGCAAAGCAGTATTCTTTGTATCAAACATAAACATTCTCGTTAACATACCTTTTGACTACATATTTTTTGCCTTTAATGAACATAAAGATAAAAAAAAAACTGAGTTGATTTCAAAACACTGCCTTAATTCAATTGCCTTATTGATTAAATGTATTCTCTTTGTGAGATGTATTTGAGCAATTTAATTTAATTATCTTGACAAAAGAGCATAAGAAATAAAATAGAAATTTAAACAAAGTAAATGGAAATAAGAAGAAAGGAAATGTATTGTTTATTTATTTTCGTTAATATTTAAAAATAAACGCTAGATATATTGTTGCTGGAAATAAAATAAATTATCAGAGTTAGATTTAATTTTAAAACAAGTTTAATTAACACGATAAGCATTTTCAAAATCATATATTTAATTACATAAGCATTATAATTAAAAATATGCAATTGAATAAACATAAATATAGCATTTAACAAGTAAAATTTATTTTGCAACTACGTAAATTATTAGTAATATTTATCTTGTAACAAATTAATTATTGTGTAAATTATTCATGAAATAATATTTGGAACAAAAAATATGTTTAGTGATATCTATACACATGGATACTCTTTTCACCCTAATTTACGTTATCGTTAAATAAAAATATTAAAAAATAGCTTTATAAGGGATAAATCAGTCATCCGTTTTTCTTTGTTTTATTTTTGCGAGTACAATATGAAAAAAAATAATATGTAATCAATCGCATATGTTAGTGTTAAAATCAGAAGGGGTAATATGAGACACGAAATTTGTGATAGGTTGTATTTTGCTTCATGCTGTGGGGTAGTGTGCCAGCCCACCTCGTGAACCTAAGGTTGCTGGTTCGATTCCGGCTGGAGCCAATAGATTTTCTGGATGCGAAAATCGCAGGCACACATGTCATATGATTATGTGGCATGTAAAAGATCCCTCGAATATCAATTTGGTTCTCGTACTCTCGGCAAAATTAAATCATGTTGTTGTAGCTTATGCCACCTGATCGACAGTAACATCAGATCAAGGTCCACGAAATTCATTGCAGGTAAGGGCTAGAACTTTACGCCTAAACTTTGAGCACCATGAAGGTGACAGCACGATTTGGCTCGGTTCTTACACGGTAGATGGCGACACCACATATACACAATTTAGGCATGGAACTAGAGGGGAGGGGAATATTCTCCAGCCCCCTGCACTCGTGGTTCCAGCTGCGACCGCCCACAAGACTTTCGGACCCACTGGTTTAACGAGCACGTACTCCGTGTGTACTCGGAGGGTATTTAGTGGCATCGAACATCGAACCCAGGGTTTCCTGTCTGGAGTCCGATCCTCTAACCACTAGGCTAAACACGGCCAAATTAAATCATGAAAATATTTAGAATTCGCGAGAGTTTTAAATAAATTTCAAACTTCAAACGTTGATAGATGGAGCTACTGTTAGATGGTGCCAACAATGAAATAGCTCCCACTCTTGGGGACTTACCATGTCTACAAATGGCTAAATGCAGCCCATTTGAAACAAACAATATTTGGTTTTACTAAACGGCAAGTAAAATTTGCACTTTGGATAATTTAAATTTGGGCTTGCGTATTAGTAACATGTTTTATAAATATCTTAAATGAACCACTGGAAGCTATACTATTGGATGATTGTCATATGATAAAAAGATTGATTCCAAAACAAACTTTTTTAATTCCAATGTTAGTTTAAAAATTACTTGCTTCAAAGAAAGCCGTTAATAAGAAAACATTAAGCACTTGTTGAGGACTATTACATATTTTTGTATTAATTTGAACTACTTATTCTAATCGATCTAAGACTTCAAATTCAATTTCACTGAAAATAATCGTTAATGGCACAAATATGGATTGCAATTATTATGAAATAAATTGAGAAGCATCTGAAATAGCAAACAGAATAAGTAGAGATGTGAAATGTAATATTTAGTATATCATTAATATTAAACAATTATATTCATAGTTTTTTATACTTACTGTAATAAATGAACAAAACAGGATTTTTCTAAATAAAAAAAAATTCTAAAATTTACCTTTTTATTTGATGATTAACATTATTTTTTAGTTGAAAAATGTTGAGGGAAAAATAATTAAAGAAACTGTAAGTAAAAATTTCAAATGCTATCTTATTTTTAAATTTTTTTAATGTATTTTAATAGCTAGCTTTAATTGTGGGGCTTAAAAGTTCGGATATATTTTCTAAGCGTTAAGATTATTGTCTGAAACATCTAAAATTAGGCTTATTTACAGAATTTTGGTTTAATTTCTTAATCTCTTCCTTTAGCAAATAATTCCAGAAAGGCAAACACGCGGAATTATTTTTAATTAACTCAATTTTGTTTAATGTTACTTTTGCTTAAATTATTATTGTGAATCGAAGCAACTTTTTAGAAATTTTTTTGCTTGCCAATAATGATGATTACCTGTCTCACTTAACTTCAAATTATTACTATGGTCAAATTATTTTCTATAATGATGTAATACTAAAATAAATTTCGTAATATACATTTAAAAAATTTCTAAATTTCTATTTTTGTCCAAAAACTATTGCAATGGGTTTTTTTCTAAACTAACAATTCATAAATGGGAAAAGAAAAACGGTACGAAGACATTTCTCTCCAGATTTTAATAGAAAATGTAAGTTGCACCCCGCATGAATGCGAAAGCAAATTACCGGGAGTTGCAAAAGTATAAAACTATGACACTTTTTACGAGAAACTAGTTAGGGAGCATAGCAAAAATTTCTAAATAAAAAATGGAAACTTATCTAAGGTGACTATTTGGTACAAAATCATTTTTAATACAAAAAAAGTAAAAATGCGAAATACATGAAACATATGTTTTTCTACTTTGTTGCTTTTTTAAAAAAAAACAAAACTTTTTTGCATGCACATGCAGATTTAATGGTAGTTCCATGATTCATTTGTAAAATGTAGTATATCCCTTTTTAAACTTGTAAAATAACCTAATCCATGTGTGTTCATTATAGCATTTCAATTAAAACTATGTACTGATTTTTAGTATCGACTAAACTTAGAACAAATTGAACACTTTAAAGAAATTAAAATACCCCATGAGAGAGGAAACATTGATACTTAAAATATATCAGATCACGAAAAAAGTGAGAAACCATTATAAATATCAGCATATTAAGTTTTATTTTTCACCATATTAATGAGCAACAATTTGAAATGGAATTAGGTAGATGCAATAAATCGTAGACTTTTAAAACAACCATCAGTATCTTAAACAGATTTCTGCAGAAGACATTTCTTTATTATTTAAGGATATTTAAAGTAATTACAGCAGCAAAAAAGTAGGATTTATTTATGATACTATTATGATGTAAAGAAATGATGCTATTTATGATGCTAAAGAAATGTTTCGTAGAAGAGCTGAGATAGACGCTAAACTTGACTACGTCAAATTTCTCAAGTTGATTTGGTGTGGAAGCCTAGAGAGGAAGACGCCATCTGAGCTGTAGTTCTCCTTATTTAGCCGTAATTCAAAATTAAGAAGTCCATCATTAAAAATTCTCGTGTTACCCGTAAGTTCGAAATTAATGAGCAATCAATCAATCATTTAAACAACGCAATTGCAGACCTAAGCAGAGAGATCAAGGAAATTCTTCTAATTCCTGAAGTTAATAATGTCCTTTTGTAATATTAGTGTAGGGAGTAATAAATGTAAAAATTGATGTAATTTTTTTGTTAAAACATTAAAATTCGTAATAGGAAAGCAATATTGAAAAAGAGAGGAGTGACTATTTTTAATAAGATTCTATACTATAAAGATACAATATTAATTATTTACAAATAGCATTATTAATAAAACAACATCAGCTAGAAATGAAAACTGTTTTTTTTATTTCAAAATATTTAGTTGAAATGTAAAACGCATAAAGTTGTAAAAGATTCTTACACCTTTTCCTTTAACTAACTTCTGGGGTTGTTTTACTAAGGTGTTTAATATGAGAACCTCGTCTTGCAGAACTCTTATACACACACAGCGTTTTGCGGAATTTGACTGACAAATTCAGAGGGATGATAATAGACAGCATGGGGAGGGCAAATCAAAATTGAACAGGGGGTCGCAAACCACATTTAGTCGGTGAAAATCACAATAATAATAGTCATCGGAAGGACGATGAGCCAAACGAATGCGGGGATTTTGAGCGCAGTGGCTGGGTTGAAGAAACCTGCACGTACGCAAATTTTCCACTTCTCCCAGAGTTGCTGTAGGGAGTAGAGGCCACTGCACTCACTTGGAGGTAGATTTATCGCTGCAGACCTGTTGTTTGTCCTCCACGCTCCCCGGACCTCAATCCCTTGAATTTATTCTAATGGAACTACCTGAAATAGCTTGTGTACTAAACACTAAGTGGAAGATCTCATTACATGACTCATCATCGACAGCACACAGGATGTCTTTGAACGCTTCGGACAATCCTCCGACGACAATACTTTACGTCTAACAAATGTATTTCTTACCTCTTAATACCCCTTTTCATTCCCTTTTTTGGCATCACCACCTTCATAATTGTTTTTGCGAATTACTCCGACTATAAACGTGGTTTGCGTCCCCATGTTTTATGTTGATTTGTCGTCCCCATTCTATTTTCTATCACCTCTATGAATTTATCAATCGAATTCGGCATCACCATGAACAATATTATTTAAGAAGAATGGAAATAAAGAAGTAAGGAAAGGTTTATATAGAGAGATTCGAAAGGTTTAGATATACTTATATATATATATAGAGAGAGAGATGAGAAGGTTGGAAGAGAGATTCGAAGATGTTACATCAGAGTAAATTTAGAAGAGATTAGGTAAGTAAATATTATTATCCATATTAGTTAAGAGAATCAAATTGAGTTAAACCACTCCACATATTTAAATTCTTTTGATATTAGTTTTTCAAAGATTAAATAACTGGTTAAAGTACAAAACTGATAATTATCGAGTACATATGTCTCTTTGTACTAGCGAAGAGAATTTTTCACTCTTTTTTGAATCTCGTTGCAGCTAGCTGTACAAGAGATTTCCAACGCCAAGTTTGTACATTTGCTAATTTTTTCCACACTTATTTTGATACATTCTAAAACATCCTGCACATCCACTTTTTCCTTTATACTTTCTCAAGTTTTGTAACAAGTTCTCTTGGCAAAGAATTGTCAAAATAATAGCCTATGAAAAAGTCAAACAAAATTAGGGTCGTTACCCAGCGCTAAAAAAATACGACAAAGAAAAAAGGGCCACGTTGTAAGTCTTTAATATAAAAGAGCCATACGGTTAAAGGGGAAAAAGACATTAATTTGTCAGCAAACGAAAAAAAGAATATAAAAAGAAAGATACATTGACCTAAATAGTTGGCACAGTATAGTTTTTTTGGCGAAAACGAGAAATAAAAGTAGGAGTGAATGATTAAAAGGAAGTTGAATATGTTTTAAAAGCTCTAAATCCTAATATCCGAAGGTACTACCAACTTTAATTTCATTAAAGTGTCTCTTATTTGTTCTAAAATTATACTGAAGAATGCTTCAGTTTTCTCTTTTCTCATTTTATCGTATTTTTTCCTTCTGTTTTTTCTCCTGAGAAAATCTATACTATTTACTGTTTTCACTTAACATGTGCTCTCCAACTAAAGTAGGACACTTAACCACAAAAGTAACCAGTATTTTTAACCAATACTATCATTTGTTCATTGTTTAAGTGGTTTTCATTTTTGAAGTATCATTTAGCACACTAAGTCGGTCAATTACTTTTCTAATTGTCGGAGTTTTCTGTTGAATGTGAGAATAGTTTCAACAAGGAAGCAGACAATGGGTAGACAAATGTGAGAGCAATACAGACGATAGGTCTGAAACTGTGGAAGATAAAAAACCACTGAAATTTTTTTCGTTAGGTTTGAATTAATATGTATAGTTTGAATAAATACTTCTAGAAAATCAGAAAGAATTTATTATTTAAGTGCTGCTTTTTAACATAATTTATGGGGCAATTACTAAAATTAATGACATCCGTG
Organism: Trichonephila clavata; assembly: GCA_019973975.1. Classification (NCBI taxonomy): domain Eukaryota; kingdom Metazoa; phylum Arthropoda; class Arachnida; order Araneae; family Nephilidae; genus Trichonephila; species Trichonephila clavata. Next base: position 140,200 of record BMAO01015517.1, on the reverse strand, counting down.
AATAATTACACATTTGTATTTCAAATAATGTGATTAAATTGATTAGAAATTGTGTGCATTGCTTAATTTTCAAAGTTTTTGTAAGAAAATTTTTTAGTCCCAATATATATGAATACTTTGAACTGTATTAACACATAATTAAAAATACATCAAAAACCTAGTTTACCAGATTTAGTATAATTAATCTGAAATCTGATATATAGTCTGCGTTTCAAAATCACTTTTTGACCATCAACTCTTAATATATTTGTCTACTTTATTTATAACTATAACGCAAGAAAAGAGAGTAAGTTTAATGAATTTTTTTGACATTAACTCAAATTAAAAAAAATAATTTAACAAATAAGAACAGATATTTACTTACCGTAAAATCTGGCGTATAACGCGCACTTTTAACACACAAAAACAAGATCGAAATTTAAAGGTGCGAGTCATATGCCGGATATAAATGGATAGCTTTAAAAATAATAATATAAAAAAAAAGATGGGCAAAGAAAAGAATTAGTTTTCTTCATATATGGAAGTAATGTTTGTAACATTAACCCCTTGTCTACCCTGTGACTCCGCTAAAGGTGTAGGAGGAAGTGAAGGACGATTCGACATGATAATTTCTAATTATTTATTCTCAGCACTTTAATTAACTCAAAAACAAATAAATCAGAATAAATAAGATGTTTCCAGGTAGAAAGCAGAGGTTAAAGTGACGAGAGTTGCGTACTCGAAGAATACTTCTAATAATTTGATCCACTTTTATTAATTAATCTTCTACTTTAATATTTGCTTTAAATTGTAGTTGTGTGACTAATTGTCACTTGAATCTCTTTAATAATTTAAATATCAAAACGTACCATAAATGCGACTAATACCTGAACTGTAGATAGTCTTATCTTCTACTTTGTAATCTTTTGGTAACTTCTATTAAATAGCAATTTGCCACTATATAACTATCTATCTCTTTATAATTCTAACTTTCTATCTTTTTTCTCTCACACTGACTTATTAACGCTCTTCCATATATCTCTCCAGCTTACATCTCACTTTAACTAACTTTTTGTAAGCAAACCTGAACTATATATAATATACTTAATCTGAATATCACTGTTTCTTTTTCAGAAAAGTATTGCTGATTTTCATAGCCAAAGATTTCTCCAGAAGTTAATTGAAGGACGCGTAAAGACCCGTCACATGTTTATTTAAAATAAATGACTTTCCTTTTCAACTTAAAGAATTGTAGCTCTAGAAGTATACTATTTTTTCAAAAGCTTGAAGTAATAGCTCGAATGAATGACTTAAAAACATAAGAAGGGGGAGGGGATGTGCACGTTATACAGCGAATGTACCTGGAAATTAAAAATTGCAGCTTGAAAGTACAGGTGCGCGTTATGCGCTGGATTTTACCATAGTTAGTTTAGTTTTCTGTGCATTAAACTAAAAATTTACAGTAAAAATGAACCAATTTTTTGTAACTAATTCCTTGCTTAAGTAACGGAAATAAAATCTGCTAAGATAACAAAACTAGAAAGGAAATTTTAGAATACACTAAAAGATAACATAAGTTTAAGATAAAAGGAATTAAAATAACAAGGTTTTATAGAACATTTACTTATATTGCTTCCCATTTGTTATATGCACTGGATATTTGCAAAATTGACGTTGAGAGAGCGACATGCATACGAATTCTCTAACAAACTGAAACATTGGCTTAAATCTGGCTATCTAGGTACTTAGATGTGAGTATTCTACAATTTATATAAAACTTTTCTACTAAGTATAAATTTTAAAATTTACGTCGAATGTTCAGCTGACTTAGTGATATAAATGTCTCTACTATGCCTTTATATAAAAAAAAGGAAATAATCAATACGTCTGGAACTATGGAGAAAAAAAAACCCAAAGAAAATTGTTCAGTTTCTGTAAATACAGCTACGTGTAGAGTTGACAAAAGAATAGTTCGATGTAGAGTACGCGATCTTCTACCTTTCATCAAAAAATATTATCAACGTCAAATAGATACATTTTTCAAATCTTTCAATCAAATTGTATTATTTTTTTTGCTTTTGAATCGTGTGACAGTGATTGAAGATTTCGATATCTTTGTGTTTTAGCTGTGATGTTCTGTATATAAAACTGAGAACATTTTTGTTTTTCGTTTGCAAGAAAACTCATATTTGGCGCTCTTATACTTTTAGTTTTAATAAGTAAGATCTCAAACCTTTTAAACGAGCGACTTTGCATAGGTTGCTTGATGTTAAATGATACTATTACTATTTCATTTTTTTTATTTGAGGTAGCTTCAACTCCAGTAAAACACTTAATTTAAACTGCACAGTTAGCAATTTTATAGAACATACGTAATCGAAATATTAGTTTATATTGAAAAGAAAGATCCGGGTGATTTTTTCTATGCATTTAACTTTTATTGTTTTCAAGATAAAAATATATATTGAAAATACTTTGAATATATATATATAAGTTTGATTCCTCGATTATAGAAGATACATTTTAATGAGAATAAATTCCTGATTCGACTCACAAAAAATCCACAACTTGAAGAGCTTAAGATTTCAATTATGTAAGCATTTTTTAAAATTTGAAATCTTGAGAGAATCTTGAAATCTTTTGAGATTTGAAATAAAAAAAAAAACTAGCACAAAATTAAGGCTTTACTTATCTATTAAATGGCTTACTTATTATCAACGAAAAATTTGAGCTTTAAATCAACTGCATTGCTGCTTTTTTAGTGATAAAAAAAGCTAGTTAAATCTTAGTTTCTTTCTCTATTTAAATGTATGTATAATGTGTACATTCATTCAGAAAAAAAAATTAAGATTGTTTAGTATTACAAAAAAAAGTCAATTTATTTTGGACTCATTCTCATTCTTTTTTAGATCCTAATCAAGAATCTTTTATCTTTTGTACTATAATTTTAATACGGTACAGTTTTAGTAAGTAAAAAATGGAATATGATACACAAATAAACCTTAAAATAACATTTATTTGAGCAGTATGACCCTTAAATATTAAAAAAAATAAATACACATTTTTGAAAAAAATTGTACTTAAAACATTTTTTAATTCTCAAAGAAAATATTTTTCGAAGTTAAGTGCTCCAAAGTAGCTCGACACACGCACACAGCCATTTTCATTGCTAGTGAGAGGTAGGGAATAAAATGTATAAGCATTCATTTTCTTTTCTCAAAGGATTAATTTTATTGCAAAAACTTAAGATGTAAAAATGTTTTTTTTATGAATCCCACGGTTCTATGTGTATGTATTTAAATGAAATAATCTATACTTTTCAAAGTAAACTCATAGTTTTTCTCTGTGGAAATCTGTTCATATTTTAAGTAAGATTTCAGAAGCATTTAAAAATTGTGATATTTGGTATGCAAACCACATTTGCTTACATATTTAAACTTAAAATTTAATTATTTAATAGCCTCAGCATAGTTCTTGTGTGATTTGAAAATAAACAAAGCTTATTTTTTTATCTAAAATATAATTTACCAAATTGATAAAATTTGAAATAAGCAACAATTAAATACAAAGGGAACTGAATAGATACAAAAGTAGTTTTCTTATTTGGTAAGGTTATATATCACAAAATAATAAAATTTCTGAAAAATTAAACTTTATTATTTTTAGAGGGATTTTGAATAGATTTATATTCTTGAGATGTTACAAAACAGGCAATTTAATGTTTTTTGTGATTAATATGCTAACTCTCTACTACAAAAATTTTCAAAAAAATAAATCTAAATGAAAGATGAAGTAAAGAAACATATTTAAAAAATATGATTTTAGTTCGAATTTCTTGTTCACTTAATATTCACAAATGTTTATTCAATCTTTTTAAGTATTGTATATGAAATGAGTTTCTTTCTCTATATATTTATTATCCAAATTTTTTGGTAAAAATTATGTTCTTAAAAATATCCATAAACATTGGGAGATAAAATGTATATTAGGGCACTATTTCGTTTCATCAATTTAATTTCATTTGTCAATTCATTAAAAAGTTTATGAAATTAAGTCAAATTATTACAGTCAGAAAAAAAACATTTTTTAAAAGTAATTTCCCAGATCAACTGTAAAATTATCTTGAGGCAAGAAGTTTTCATCTCTATTGATTTCAACCAATCTGTCATTTAAAAATTTTTTAGTCACATTCCCTCAAAAATATTTATATATATATATATATATAAGCAAACTGAAATCTAAATGGTAGTGTTTTTACTGTTACAATATCTGAGAAACATACTTATCATAGAAAATTTAAACTTCCAATTAAAACTGTTCTTTAGTCTCTTTGATTTATTAAAATGTACATAGATATTTTTAATAATGTCAAAACAATGACTGCATTTTAAGTTTTAGCACAATGTAATCTTAATGTGCTTCACAAGCATTCATTAACTAATACTGTGATTTGTGTTATGAGAAAAAACGAACATATTTGAGGACTTATTAGGAATCTGGGGTAATAAAACAGAATTTTCTTAGTTTATTCAATAAATGCATAATAAAACGAAAATCGTAGTTTATTCTCATAATACCTCTTCGGAAGTTTCAAATTAAATGTAAAGGAATAACTTTTATATATTTCATGTTTTTAATATACATGTCTTCTGATCTTGTATCTGAAGATGTAAGTATATGTAAGGAACAAGTAAAATTAATCAATAACTTTACAGAATTTATATAGTGATCTTTTTAAAGCTTCCGAGTTATTTTATATTACTTGAAAAATAATATTCACACTAAATTCATTAAGGACTACTTGCGACAACTTTTTTTTTCTTTTATAAAAAAGTGAAATATGGGGATTTTTTTGTGGATTTTAGATTTGTTTAATACACATTTAAAAAAATAATATGCTAAAATTAAGATGAGAAAAGAAGTTATTACTAAAATGGGTAAAAATTTACAAAAAATAACATAAACGGTGCCCATTCTGAATCAAAAGTTTATGGACAAATTTTCAATTCTGATGTGTTGCTATGTTATTCATTTTTACAATGATCTTCAGGATAAGGATATTTGAATTTTTACAAAAACTAGAGAACTTTATCTTATTTATTATATGAAATTGCTTGAAAAACAGTGATTATATTAACATAAGGGACTGTAAATTTCGTAATAAAATAGTAATTGATAATTCTGGAGGTTAAAACACTTCTACTATTATGCATAACATACACAAAAAATTTCAGTTAATTATTTGCAAAAAGTTAATTATTTGCATTGACCATTTTAAAAAAAGACACATTTCGAGTAAAACGTGTTTTAAAGTATGATATCTTGTTTAAAGTAATGGCATCTGCTTTTACTAAAACACTTGTAGTTTTTGTTCTAGTGAACGAAAAATAATAAACTTGGTATTTTTATTAAGCTAATAAAATGGCCCATAAAATAAATCCATAACAAAATTTGTCAATTTTTGACAAAATTCACAATTTTAGGGTAGTGGGATACCTTAAACAACACACTTGGTGTCAGCTCTGTAATTTTTTTTCTCTATCTCACTATCCAATTCTTACGTAATAACTCTTACGAAGGACCAAATCAGGACAGACTTTTCCGACGTCCTAGAACTGTAACAGTGTTATTATCAATAACTGGCCAACGCCCATTGACATTGTCACTTGTACTGAAAAACCTTGTGCCGAATCATTCATTTAATGTAGTACTATTATTATGAAAGATATTTTTTACCAACCTAGTTTATTTGTTTGAGTTCTCTGAAAGAAATTGAGGGCCCTCCATTATTCCAGTGAAAATGATTATTATTCTAAGAATATATCGCATTTTTATGTTAAGAGAGTGAGTTTTGAAAATTAAATAAAAATTCTTAAGTGGATTATGTGTTTCGCATATAAATAGTTTTGAATTTCCGTTTAACAGAGACAAACTGTTACAGGAAACTTATTTCTTGATTTTCGTAATTTTCTTTTTTGCTGTGGAAACTGTAAATGTCTGCTAACAAGTTTTATTACGAAAATAAAAACACAACGCATAAAATAATCAAAATGAATGCAAAATTCAAATATTTTGTATTTAGAGATGAATTGTCTTATTTTTTAGCTCTAAAATAATAACATGTTTAAAGCTAATACTTCATATTCTTATAATATAATAAATTTACTGATTTTTCTCTCTAAAATGAGAACTATACGAAAAAATTATTTTTCTCCCTTAATGAATTATTCTTTAATATATATAAAAAACGTACTCATAGTGTTTAATTACACTCATGTCCATAAATTAAGGATAATTCAGAATCACACAGAAATTGAACTCTAAAATAAAAATTTCACCTGTAGAAGTATCACACATATCTTGAAGAAGAATATGCAAATTACAGGAAACCACCAGATGGCGCGGATAGTACGTCACAATGACGAGAGTGTAAGAGAGGGGTATATAAGGAATGGTGGCAAAGAAGTAAAATTGTTCAAAAGCGCTTAAAAAGCCTTTCAGTGCAATAACCTCATAGTTATGGCACAAAGGAAGCATTTGGATGATTTTTGACGTGGTAGAACTATCGGACGACTGGAAGGTGGACGTACCCAGCTATAAGTATCCGAGGAACTTGGAATCGCCCAGAGTGTCATCTCCAGGCTTTGGCAACGATTCCAAGATGATGGTAATGTGAGTAGATGTTACAGCACAGGTCGCCCCCAAGTTACAACACCGAATGAGGACCGGTATTTGGCAGTTACTGCCAAAAGAAACAGACGGAGCACAGCATCAGACCTATCTCGTCAGCTCTCTTCTGCTACCGGTACGACAGTTTCAAGGCAGACCGTGTACAGACGCTTAGGGCACATTGGTCTATATGCTCGTAGGCCTGTCAGATGTGTTCCCCTTACCGCAACTCACTGTCGCCTGCGATTAACCTGGAGTAGAGAGCATGCATTATGGACACCGCAACAGTGGTCTTGTGTGATGTTTTCCGACGAGTCTAGGCTTAGTTTGCAGTCTGATTCTCGCCGGACTTTCATATGGAGAGCACCAGGTACCCGTTACCACCAAGAGAACACCATTAAACGACACCGTTACGGTGGTGCAGGATGGCTCGTTTGGGGAGGAATTATTCTTGGTTCCAGAACTGACTTGCATGTTCAGAGTGTAACGAGATGACAGGCCATATCTATCGGATGTCATTCTGGAACAACATGTACGTTTGTTTCGGGGCACCATGGGTGCTGAATTTCTGTTTATGGATGACAACGCCCGTCCTCACCGTGCAAACATTGTAGACGAATGCCTTCAATCGGAGAATATCACCCGTATGGATTGGCCAGCATACTCACCGGACTTGAATCCAATAGAGCATGTGTGGGATATGCTTGGCCGACGAATTGCAGCCCGTCAACCCCCTCTCACCTGCCTACCGGAACTTCGGAGAGCATTGCTTGATGAGTGGTGTAATATTCCCCAAGATCAGATTGATAATTTGATACTCAGCATGTGCAGGCGTTGTAAGGCCTGTATTGCATCGTCCGGGTGACATACTCCGTATTAACTATCATACTAACCATGTTATACTGTTTTTTGTAAATAGGTTCTTTTTTGAAATTTGCTCCAGGGAGTAAAAATCGTAATTTTTATTAATTATGTCAAACATATAGCATCTTTTTTGCTCTTTACCTTTTGTTTAATAAATAGACTTTACAATTAAGTCAAATTTGTTTTGCTTCTGTCTCTTTCTTTCCGGAACTTCATTATCCTTAATTTATGGACATGAGTGTATTTAATAAATTATTCTTATGTGTTTCTGAACAAAGGAATAACAAATCAAGATCTTGAATTTAACGGTTTATTAAAGAATAGGCTAAAAATAGTGTGTTGATGTCTAAATTTCATTTAAGCGTTACAACTAAATACGTAAGGGTCAAAAAGCAAAAACTTAAATTTTAAGAATGGAGTTAACAGCTGAAATAGGTTTCTAATGTATAAATATATTATTTTTGGTATCAAAGAGTAGTAATTGCATAAATAACATGCACTCCCATTAGCCCGTTGAAATTGTAAGCTGAGGATCAGAAAGGAAATAAATCCACGATTTATCGGACTTAAACTCAAGTATATATAAGCGGGAAGTAGAGTCTTACCTTCCACTGGGTGGATGTATACAAAAAAAAAGTGTCACTTTGAAAACAATGGATAATATAGAAACTATTTATCAAATGTTCTCTACTTTAAGAGCATTATTTTCTTATCTTTGTATTAGTATTACTAGTCATTAGGGACAGATATATATCTATATATATAAAGGAGAAAAGTGACTGACTGACTGACTAATCACGATATCTCCAGAACTATTCAACCTACAGACTTGAAATTTGGTAGACATATTCCTTTCATGGAGTAGAGATCAACTAAGAACGGATTTTGCGAAATTCAAATCGCAAGGGGCGTTACGGGGGGTTAAGAAGCGTTATAAACAATTTTTTTCCATTTTTAAACTACTCTACGTACAATCTTGAAATTGAGTACGCAGATTCCTTTCATAGAGTAGAGATCCGCTACAAAATGAGTTTGGTGAAAATGACCCCCAAGAGGCGTTGCGGAGGCTTAGGGGCCGTTATAGATAATTATTTCCATTTTTAAGCTATGAGACTCACAGTCTTTATATTTGATAAATAGATTCCTTTCATAGAGTAGATATCAGCTACAAGATGGGTTTTGGGAAAATAGCCCCCCAAGTGGCGTTGTGGGGGATTAAGGGGCCTAATCGATAAATATTTTCGTTTTTAATCTACTTGACCTACCAGCTTGAAAATTGGTAGGCATGTTTCTTTCATGGAGTAAATATCCGTTACCAAATGGGTTTTGTGAAAATTGACCCCCAAGGGGTGTGGCGGGGGGTTAAGGGGAGATATAAATAATTATTCCGATTTTTAAACTATAAAACGTACAGATTTGAAATTTGGTAAGCGAATTCCTCTTATAAGGTAGATATACTCTACAAAATGGGTTTCGTGAAAATTGAAACCCAAGTGGCTTTAGAGGGGCGTTATAGATAATTATTTTCATTTTTAAACTCCTGGTCGTATAGTCTTGAAATAATGATAATCAGAAGCCTTTCATGGATTAAAGATCCATGTTTTGGAAAAATCGTCCCCTAGATGACGTTGCGGGGACTCCAGGGGCGTTATAGGTATTTTTTTTCCATTTTTAATTTATTCGACGCACATTCTTCAAATTTGGTAAGCAGATTCCTTTCAGAGAGTATTGTTCCCCCACAAAATGGGTTTTGTGAAAACAGATCCCCAAGTAGCGGTGCGGGGGCTCAAGGGATGTTATAGATAATTACCCCCATTTTTAAACTATTAGTCGTACAGTCTTGAAATTTGGTAAGCAGATTGCTTTCGTAGAGTAGGAATTTGAAGGAAATCAACTCTTGGGGGAGCAAAGGGTTACTGGGGCGTATTGACAAAAAAAATCCTTTTTGCGAACTACAAGGACTATAATAATGGAATTTATTTTGCATTTTTCTTTTGTTGAATTGAAATTTGCTAAGAATGGTTATTTTGGAAAACGACTCTCAACGGGTAAAAATTTGATGGTAAAAATTTCGTTTTTTCCCCTGTTAGATTTAGACCTGAAATTTGGCTTGCATGTTCATTTTCCAGAGTAAGAGATCCACCCAAAATTGGTTTTGCGGGAATCCACTTGGTTATAGTGTTACGAAAGTGCAAACATCATTCTATACTTCAATTTTAGAGATTTTTAGAAAATACAAATTAGATAAGTTACACTCTTTTTTTTTATCTAGAGACGACAATTATATTTTTTAATACAATAGAATTCTTAATGCTAGGACTTAGATATCAACAATTTATATATATATATATATGTAAGACATCATGAAATACCCAGCGTAGCGGGTGGGTAACGGCTAGTATATATATATATCTGCCACTTATGTATGTGTTCTCGTATTTACTTATACAGGATGTCTCTGAATGCCGTGTACAAACTTGGAGGGGAGTAAGATAGCATCATGAGGAGCAATAATTACACAGGAAAGCACGGGCGAAAACGTAGCCCTAACGAGATACAAAGACAGTAAGGCCACAATAAAGAATGTGGTGTAAAACGCTTTATTACACAACACACAATAAATAAAACGAATGACATAAAAGCATCACAGAAGGTGTTGGAAATTGCAACCATTGGTATCGATGTACGCACAACACCGAGGCGACACAGATCGGTGGACATATTTGAAAATACCGGGCGTTTCATGGATCGTAGCAGCAATGGTAGGCATTCGTGCCACCAGGTCCAAGTCAACATCCGCTTGCTAGAATGAAGATGAGGTGAATATTCCTCAACTCGGCGTTCGTATAACGATTTATGTTCATCGCATACTGTCCATGTCTGAAATATTGAAACCGCATGTGCCGACCTATAGAACTCGCATATAGCGCCACCTATAGCTTTCTACCCATGCTTTCCAAAGTAATTATTGCTCCTCTTGTTGTTCTCTGCCTCCCCTCCAAGTTTGTACACGGCATTCGGAGACACCATGCAGATATGAAAACACAAAGTTAACCTAATAATTTTTTCACTGTCATAATACACAGCATAATTACCATATAATTTGAATCCATATTAACTTTTCACTATGAAGCATCATGAGGGTTGTTGGCGACGGATCTAGTAATATTGAACTTCAGTAAAGCGATGGGAACGATACCTGAGCTTGCACCTCTTCTTCAGACTTTCACACTAAGCTAACAAGAGGAATATGAGCTACGACAGATTCAATATACATCAACCCTTCTACTCAGTGGATCTTTAGTTGCACCAGGACTTGAACTCATAACTAGTGCTACGAGTTCGTGACCATGGACATTCGGCTACAGTCACCACAATTATAATATGACACGAGACACGGAAGAGCAAAGCTGGTTCATGACACGTTAGGAAATTTCTGGACAAGAGTGAGGATTCCGTTGACATCTTTTTATTCTGTTACAAAGTAATATAGGTACATATATATTTCCCAATTTTATTACCTACTTCATTAAAATTCCACATTCACTATTCGTCCTTGAGCAGTAGCTTATGAAAATCTAGTTCTAATAAACCAGATGGAGATGCTATCCCTAAAATGATAAAGTGAGATGAGTCAAAGTAAGGATTTCTATGACACACTGCTCAAATGTAAGGCAAAAGAATCCAACAGTGATTGTGGCTAATTTGCTATTAACTAACATCATAATAGTCATAACAAATAATATAAAAAAATTAAGTCAATTCTTACTTTGAATGGATGAATAAAAAGTATTTTATTAACGATTGAAAATTTGAACAGGATATATATAAACCCCACTTCTATATAAATTATTTTATGTATAAGCTGTTCTAAGTCAGCAATGTTTACAATACTGTAGTATCCATATTTTTATATTTAACTCAATTATTTTTATTTTTTAATCTATCTTATCTAAAACCTATTGTCTGGTTAACTTGCAATTTCTATTTTTTCAGATTTGATTAATGTTTATCCATCTCTCTTTTGCAGAGAAATTTTGACTCTCTCTCTCTCTATTTATATATATAGATAGATAGGGAGAGAGTGAACTAATTGTAGGAATTGGAAAAAGAGCATGATTTGTCTGAATTTTTGTAATAATGCATATCCGATTGGGCTAGTTTGGCTGAAAAACCAGTCATTAATTAAATTAATTAATTAATTATTATTTGAAAAACTGCATTAAGTCCAAGTGGATCTACTACAAGTTAAAAAAAATATTTGAACTTGAATGGATAAATAGAAAGTATTCTATTAAAGATTGAAAATTTGAACCAGATATATAAATAAATAAATATATGAAGAGATTGAAAAAGAAACGGGTTTCGGTATTTTATGCTTTTTTTATTATTCTAATGCTTATAGTACGTTTTTGAAATACTTTCTTAATTTAGTATTATTTTCATTTTACAGCTCAAAAAAGCAATTAGTTTGATTCATTTTATTTACTTTTTCCTGTCTTTTATTCATGATCAAAATTGAATAAGTTCATGAATTTTAACTCAATCGGCAGCAATAAATATTATCATCTATTCCAATAATCTGATTGAGCCCAAAGTATTTAGGTTGGTCTATCTTTTTAGCACTTAACAATTGTAGTACAGGTGTAGTAAAATAAAAGTAAAATGGTCTTTAAACATTTTCCCCAACTTAGGTCATCATGAATTTATTTCTTTTTAATCCTTCCCCATTCATTCATCAACTAATACACTTATTTTCTATCCTACAGTTTAAGTACAAAAAGAGATATAGCAGTTTAACTGTGTAAATAATTCAAGTTTCAAATAAATAGCCAACAACATAAAGTATATAAAAAAATTATTTACATTAATCTCAGTTGTGTAACTCAGTTATAATTTCATGTTTGAGAGTAAACATTATAAATTGTGTAAAATATTGAAAATAAACCATTTTGTTATCATATATATAAATATAAGTAATAATAATTTGAGCAGTTGTTTTTATTATATTGAGAACCTATCACAATTAAATTAAATATTACTCGTACAAGGTTTTCGTAATTAAACTGAAAATCTAAAGAACCATTAGCAGAGATTGAATATCTTAAGTTCGAAAGATTTTAAATCTGAATTATACTATGCTTAGTTAAGAACAGTTGCTTCTTGTTCTGTGTGGAGTCAATTGGAAGAGATAGAAGGAATTTGGTTACACTTTCCCTATTAAAATAAACGGTGTTCCAAATTTATTCCAAGTGCTTTAGATGTCAAATGAGGTAATCTGAGGACATAATATCAGGCTGCGAAATCTAATTTAGAATGCGTTTCTCAGGTAAAGTGCTTCAGATATTACAAGACGCAAATTGGGAAACTGCAAATTTGGAGTGTAGCCACGGTTAGTGGTTTTACACTAACAGTGGTTAATTTTCCTAAGCAATCAAGACATAATCCTTGCTTTTAGTGAAGAGGATTTGAATACTGTTACTGAGATGTAGGAGTGAGTTTGATTAGAGTGATGCTAACGTTCGGGGGATTATTAAGAAATGAATTAAACAAAAGGCTAAGAAAATAAATTCGTTTCATTTTCCTTGATATACTTTGTTTGCGAAAACTCTTGTAATACATATATATATATATACATACATTGCAATATAAGTTTATATATATTAATCAATATAATAGATCTCTGTGCTACTATGATATTTTTGAAAATCTCTTTAATTTTGTATATCATTCTCTTTATTAAGATATCCGACTACTGCGGCAACTTTTTAAAAAAAAATAGAGATATGGATAATTTTGTTGTTGTTTTTAGATTTGTTTAGTACATTTTAAGAAAAATATACTAAAATTAAGAAGAGAAAAGAAAATCATTATTACTAAAATGGGGAAAAAATGGTTAAAAATTTACTAAAAATAACATAAACGGGGCCCATTCTGTACCAAAATTTTAGGAAGAAATTTTCAATTTTTCAATTCTGATGTGTTGCTATGTTATTCATTTTTGAAATGAACTTCAGGATAAGAGGTATTTTGATTTTTACAATACCTATAGCACATTATCTTAGTTATTATATGAAATTGCTAAAAAACAGGGATTATATTAACATAAGGGAATGTAAATTTTGTAATAAAACAGTGATTGATAAATCTGAAAGTTAAAACACTTCTACAATTATTCAGACATACACAAAAAATTTCAGTTAATTATTTTCAATACTTTTTGAGAAATTGCTGTCCTCTCTCATGGGAGCATTTTTTAAAAAAAAACACACACACATTTCGTGTAAAACGCGCGTTAAAGTATGACATCTTGCTTAAAGTAATGACACCTGCTTTTACTAAAACACTTGTAATTTTTGTTCTAGTGAACGGAAAATAATAAACTTGATATTTTTATAAAGCTAATTAGATAGCCTATAAAATAAAATTATAAAAAATTGTCAATTTTTGGGAAAATTCACAATTTTTGGGGTAGTTGGATACTTTAAGTATTTTAACTGAATTGAAATGCATAATATATGTAATATTAAACCATCAATAGAACTGTAGTTTTTAAAGGAATAGCTGTGTTCCTCATTTGCTGTTAAACTTTTGATAAGTTGTTATCTAGTTTTTCTTATAATTTATATTTTATCATTTTAAAATTTTCGTAACTTAGAGAGAAAAAAAAAAAAAACTAAATTAAATAATGTAATTCGAGTCTTATGTTATCATATCAGACCTTATGTATTACTTGACAGTTCTAAAAATATTGAAATAGTTTTACTTAATTTATATTTATATATATGTAGTTTTGTTATTCTTTACTAGAAGGACAAAAATCATTTGAATACCAAAGGTAAATGAAACTAACAGGTATTGGAATATAAAAATGAGAATAATGCGGTATATTATAGTCATTACTGAACTAGGACAACTATTATATAAAAGTGGGGGTTAGCCAGGTTTGTGGCTAACAAATATTTCCTTCTTTCCATTTATAACAATTTTTCTTAATGGATAACATTACTAAATCCATTACAAGAAATAGGTACCTAAAATTGCATTGAAAAATGCATAGCCTGTGTTGAATGTGTGTAAAGTAAACACATTATTGCCAGATTATGGACGCACGCACACACACACACACACACACACACACACACACACACACACACACACACACACACACACACACACACACACACACACTCACGCTGAGAGGCTTTTGGTTAGAAAAATTTGTTTGTAATATTTTTTTATTCATTTAATTAAGATAAAATTAAATTTAGTCAAAAAACTTTGAAAGAAAAAAACCCCTTTTACACCCGCTCGTTGTTATTTCTAAAAAGTGTTTCTTTCTAAGCTAAGTATTAATTTTCTCGAGTTTTTTTTATTGATTTTACTTCTTAAAGTATTTTTCACTGTATCTTATTTATGTATATATTCTTAAAAAAAGACTACCTCAGCTTTCAGTATTCTTTACGTTATGTAGGATAGGATATGCTAAGTTTTTTGATAGACATATTCTTAGAATCTTTTAAGTGAGTTTTATTATTTTCTAAATTCTCAAATTACAAAAATTATGTTTGTAAGCTATGTACTGTTTAGGGCAGAATTCACATTTTGATATTTACGGTTCACACAAAAAATATGTGTGTGTTATCCATTTCATTCAGTTTAATTCTGATAAACTTAATTGATATATATCAAACTGGAAAATTATTATAAAAAAATCTTTCAAATGGTAAATAAAGAAAATATTATTCTCGTCATTCAGAGTAATTTTATAACTTAGAAGTAGATGAAGTTTCATATGATAATCGTTAATAATATTTTAGTTGAAAACAGCAGTTTTATTTTTTGTATAAAGCCCTTTGAGAGAATTTAGTAACATTTTTTATTTTCTGAGCATTTTAGAATGAATTACGTACCAATGAATAATCATAAAATAACATTTTATCTTACTTCTTTTAATGCAGTTTTGAAAAAACACCACCGCGTAAAAAGTAATAAAATAGATAAAAGTACATACACAATAATAACTATTTGAGATTCATTTATCGTAATTAAAATATCAGAGGCTTAGTTATTGTTAACTAATTTTATAGTAAGTAAGAAAATTGACAGGTCGATAGTCAAAAATATTTTATTTTAGCAGAAATAAGGTATTTTTCTCCAAACTGTCTAGAGAGATATTGTTCAAACATAATTGTGATCCAAATCCTTGTATAAAGCATTTAAAACAAATGGGAAAAATTAACACATAAAAAAGTAGATAAGATTATTTCTACAATGTCATTTACTATCCGTATCAATTACAGTTATTTTATAATTACAATCAGCTGTTCTTAATTATGACAATTACTGTAGCTATTTTTCTAAATAGAACCTGTGATTTATGAGTTCAACAAGATTTTATTTTGAATAATTTTAATCAAATGAGAAGAAAAGAAACATACATATCCACACACACACACTACTTTCTGTGAATCAAACTTTCTAAGCTCTGTTATGTTAAAAACTTTTATTGAAAAGTGTAATGGTTTCGATTTTGAATTAGAATGAGTTTTAAGCATTGAATATCTCGTTTTCAAAGCTTTGAATGGTATTTATTTAATTTTATAAATCTATTATATTCATTTAAATTTTTAATTTAGTTTATACTTTTTTAAAAACACACACACACACACAATTGTTCATAATTCTTGTATGTGTGTAAAAGATATATATTTAGGTGTTTTACAATTTGGAAAACGGAACATTTTAGTATGCAATGAGTTAATAATTACGTACTCAAACTTGATGTCTGCTTAGTATATAAGAGTTTTTAAAAGTAAAAGTAAAATCATAAATAATTGAAAACTGAAAGATTATGATGTATTAATTTACTGAATGCACGTAAAATTTATATTTAGTAAGATATTTTATTTTAAAAAAACATTACATTTTGATACTTAAATCATCTTTGGAGTATTTTTTCTAATTTTTTTTATATCAGATTGGTTTGAAGTTCAACTGCTGCAAATAAAGCCTACGACCTTTAAAAATGCAGTAGATTTTATATAATTTGAAACCAACATTTTGTTTATCTCGAGTTAACTGCTTAATGAAGATAAAGTAAATTGGTTAGTACCATTTATTTTGCCTGCACAGTAATTTTAGCAACAATGGGAATTTTTGAAATAAAAAGACTCTTGCCTTTTTTCAGCAATTGTGAGTAATCAGTCTACTTGTTTTGTAGAAAATTTAAGCAATTATTTTATGTTGACGGACCACTTTGACATTCTTTCATGGAACCTGGTTTATTTAATGATGAGCATTATTTTTCAAAGCATAAATAATTTGAACAGATTAAATGAGATATTCTACATCCATTAAGTCTCCAAAGATATCAAATTTCTATTTTTTTATAAGAGACAGGGAAATCAGCTTCTGAAATTTAAAGTCCTTGTTAAAGCTACAGTAAGCTTTTTATATATAAATTGAGGTAGACTATATAGATGTTGATAGGTAATTCATAATGGTCTTGAGCCCTCCAAGATTTCGTGTGATAATTAGCTTTATTTTACCCGCTTAACGGGAACTAATCACAACTTTGTCTCTCAAAAAAATAAATAAATGAAGGCTAGCGTTCTTAAAACATTCATGCAATTTTGCATCACTCGAGCGTATTCGCATCAATTAGAAAAAATTCTTTACTGGAAATCATGGCCACGGTGGCCAAGTGGTCTAGGCATCGAATCATGGCTAGCGTGTCATGAGTTCGATCCCAGTACCACTAAAGACCCGCCGTGTAGGGGCGCTATGCACGTTAAATCTGTCAAGAGCTCAAACGTCCTCCCGTTGGTGTGGTAGTTAGGAGAGGGGTGCCAACTCAAGTGTCGTCCACGTCACTTGACCATGGTTCAAAATTACGCGGACCGTCGCCAAAAGCCCTCGTGTTGCTAATCACTTCGACGTTAATATTCACTCACTCACTTACAGGAAATCATATGATTTTAATAGCTTCTATGATTTTAATAGCCTCCGACTATATAAATAGACGAGATTTCCTGAGAGAAAAACGTTTTTGTCTGTATTGTTTTTGTGCATAAGCTTGTTGTTCGTGTCATTCCTTTGTGTTTGCGATTGTCAATAAATGTGATTTTAAAATAATATTATGTTTCTACATCAATTCATTCAATAACTACAACAATGAAATTTATTTCATCCCGAAATATCATATATTATCATAAGTTAAAAATGAGTTGAGGTATCCTACTACTTACGACAACTTTTTTTAAAAAAAAATAGAGATATGGGGATTTTTTTTTGTTTTTAGATTTGTTTAGTACATCTTAAGAAAAATATGCTAAAATTAAGAAGAGAAAAAAATTATTACTAAATTGAGAGAAAAAATGGGTAAAAATTTACAAAAAAAAAAAAAAAAAAAAAAAAAAAAAAAAACCATAAACGTGCGCGTGGCTTATTAACACGCTTTTATAAGTTTCACTTGCATGTAACGGAATCTTGGAACTCGATTTTTACCCACTTTAAAAGGTCGAATCAATTCGAAATTTTGCACACTTGTCAAGGACCGATGACAATACAATAATTTCATAACTTTGTTCCATTGTCCTTTTCAGGATCGTCAGGAATAAGGATAATCAGATTTGGCGTCAACCCCATACACCACTTCCAGATTTGGCAATTTATTGCATACACCATTTTCAAATTTGGCGACTAATTCTATATACCATTTTTAGATTTGGCGAATAATTTCATACTCCATTTCCAGATTTGGCGACAAATTTCAGATTTAGCCACTAAAAGAATAAGGTGTAACCCCAAAGCGAGTGTTTTGAATTTTCAATTAATTATATGCAAGTATAAAATACACTTGTGGATAATAGAAATAAAACAAACAAAAAAAGTGTTCTGTATCTAAGAAAGTTGAGGGTGTGTGTGTGTTAGCAATTTTTTACCATTCTATAAACATTTTTCTGAAAATGAATATAAAAAAAAGGTTCGTGTATGTGAAAAAAAAATGATGTTCTAACTGCTAAATATTTTTTATTTTTATAAAGCAATACGTTTAGAAGTGATGATACGAATTAACATTATAGCAATACGTTTAAAAGATGAAAACGATTGACACTTAATATTACCATGCTTTTATTAACTCGCTTTCTTTAATGTCTGTCCGGGTAGAATTTTGTAATTGATTTTAAACTGTGTGACTTTCCGATGAGCTAGAGACTTGAAATTTGGACCATAGCTCAGAAGTGGATGGCAATGCATAAAAATGTGAAAAAAGAAGAAGAAAAAAAAAAGAGGAAGAATATTTTATACTTTTTAGTCCGTTATAAAAACATGGTACATTAAAAATTTTTTAATTCAAACTTTTTCTATTCAACACACTTTTATTTGTTTGACCTGTTCTATAGAGACGGAATCTAATATAACGATACGAGACTCATCCGAAGCCCCGTAAACGGAGAGAATAAGTACACTTCAGAGACCCATTAATTAATATCCCTTGAAGAGTAAGACTAATTCCAGCAGCCACGTAATTCCAGCTTCAAATATCAAACTCAAGGATAAATTCAACAATGAAAAAATTATAGTTCAAAAAATTAAAAAACTCGTTTTTATTGTAGATCGAACTAAAAAAATGAAAAATAAATTATAGTTTAAAAAAATCTAAAAAACACTCTTTTATACTGAATCGAACTAAAAAGTAAAAAAATAACTCTTAATATAATAATAAAATGATGAACGAGAAAATTAATGTCATTGGGGGTAAAAGAGTGGGTGTTCTATAAATGTATCAATTGCTATAATTTCTAACTTCTATTCCGAGAAAATGAGTTAGTGTAAAAATCTAGTACAAAGCACCCCACGCTTTTACGCCTATGACATTAGTTTTCTCGTTCATCATTTTATTATAATATTAAGAGTTATTTTTTTACTTTTTAGTTCGGATTCAGTATAAAAGCGTGTTTTTTAGATTTTTTTAAACTATAAATTTATTTTGTACCAAAAGTTTATGAACAATTTTTCAATTCTGATGCGTTGCTATGTTATTCATTTTTGAAATGACCTTCAGGATGAGAGATATTTTAATTTTTACAAAAACTAGAGCACTTAGTTATTATACGAAATTGCTTAAAAAACACTGTGATTATATGAACATAAGTAGCTGTAAATTTAGTAATAAAACAGTGATTGATAAATCTGAAGGTTAAAACACTTCTACTGGTATACAGAACATACACGAAAAATTTCAGTTAATTATTTTCAAAACTGTTTTAGCAGTCTCGCTGGCCGCGTTTGAGCTTTTAATAAAAACACATTCCCAGTAAAACGCGTTTTAAAGAGAGTATGGCATATCTTGCTTAAGTAATGGCATCTGCTTTTTCTAAAACACTTGTAGTTTTTGTTCTAGTAAACGGAAAATAATGAACTTGTTATTTTTATAAAGCTCATAAGATGGCCTATAAAATAAAATCATAAAAAAAAACTGTCAATTTTAGGATAGTCAGATACCTTATAAGTCAAGCCAAATTTTTTTTCATTTACTTTATCTTCAAAGGAACTTTGTGTGTCTTTTTTCATTAAATATAAGATGATGATCAGTATAATTACTTCATTACAAATCTAATAATTTAGAAATAAGCTTCTAATGCGCAAGATAATAGTCTTTTAACAATTTAATTTTTTATTATTTAATTATTAAGTAATTAAATAATAAGCTTACTGAATTTCAATATTAATATATTAATACATTTTAAAATACTGTAATTGTATCTCCCTTAGTAAAACTGAAAAAACTCTCCAAAATTAATGAGAGAGCTTAGAATCAAAACTTATGTAAATTTATTCATAGATGTAGCTATTGCTAGTATAAAAGTTTCGAATAAACAACTCTTCTTAAATAAAAACTTATAGCTCTCGCATTACTTTAAAGTATGACATCCAACTAATTTTCATTATTAAAATTATTCGATGCATGTAATTAGGAGGAATATGAAACACCATTTTTTTAATTGAAGTTATAACTTTAATAATAATTTCTCTCTCTCTGCAAACTATTAAGTATTGAAGTTATAACTTTAATAATAATTTCTGCAAATTATTAAGTATTGAAGTTATAACTTTAATAATAATGTCTGACGCTGAGATTTTTTCACTGTAATATCTTTACAAAAATTATTATAAATGTTTTATTAATTAAGTTATCACTCAAAATCCAAGAACTTTTCTCTCTGGAATATAAGTATCCATGTGATAAATGAAGTAAGCTCGTGGTTACTTTTAATGTCATCTGGATCCATATCACTTCAGATTCCTTCCATTGGTTACCTTTCTCAATATGTCAGATTAAATGCTTGGTTTGTTCCTTTTCTTCTAGCCAACTGCGTTGCAAACTGCCATGAAACGTTTGAGTTAGTGCAGATCCTTCTTCTCTTCACTCAAATGGTCGAACGACTCCTCTATTTCTGATAAGAGTGAATGGAAAGAAATAAGTCTATAATTCTCAGAACCAATAAAATCTTTCTCTCCGAAGTATAAAAGTGGAAACGCTAAAAAACTTGATTGGATACAGGCTTAATTATGTTGATATGTAAACACGTTTTTGTAGATTTTTGTGCTAACAGCGATTGGATTTCCAGTTTCTATCCTTTGACTCGTACTTAATTGTGAAATGAATTTTCACTATTAGCATTCAGATCTTATTTTATTTTTGAAAAGGTGTAATCTAAAGTATATGTTGAGGAATTTTTTCCCTCACTAATGTATTAGAACATTATTTTTATTAAAGAATGCAGTGAGTATAATGAGACTAATATATACATTATGCATACATTTTATTTTAATTAGGTAAACGTACAAAAAATTTTTGGAATTGTTATTCTAATAAATCTTTCCCCAAATGAAAAACAATATCTTTAAGTAACATTTTTCTATGAAAAGAACACAAGCATTTTATTTTTATTATCTATTTGATTATCAATTCAAGTTAACCTTTTAGTTTGTGTTATATAAATAAAGCTGGTTTATCAGAGTGAAATCTTCCTAAGTACTTCTTTTTGTAAAAATAATGTTTCATTTTCTAGAAAACATCATTGTTTATTAATTATATGCACGAGAATTTAAGCAATAAAAATTTATTTTCTTTTTTACAAACTTGTTGCAGTATAAAAATGCCATAATTCCGGAATTTCTGATCATTTCTGATCCTAAAAATATATTTGTCTGTTAGATTTTTGTTTCAACTTGGAATTTACCAAAATTAGAACAATGTATAAGTAATTTTTAAACTGTTTAAGGAACATAACTGCGGCTTCAAAATTTTTTATTTCTTTATTTTCTCAGCAGATCTACTGTATATCTTGCCAGAATCAGATACAGTCGAATCTCTATTTAACGAATTTTGCGATTTGAGGAATTTTTTTTCCTTTCTCCGATTAAAATGAAGGCAAAACCCACTATTTAACGAATAATAAGCACCGAATTAACGAATTATTTCAGCAGCCAAAAAATTCTTTTTATTAGTTTGTATTAGACAAAATTGGACTTTTTTCAAATGATATTCTTTTTGTCCAGAACAGAAAAAAGATTTTTCTCGTAAATTGCAAATTTCGATGGGAAAGGGAAGAAACTATTATTACACTTTAAAAGTGCAGAGGAGTCATGAGTGCAACTTATCGAGTAAGTTTTGAATAGGACAGGAAACCCCTTTTTTATCTCATCCCATTCCACAACGCAAGGGATATTTTAACCATTATGTTACATTTGATGAGATACCTACTATTTGTGCAACTGAAGATCAGAAAATAGTTGATTTATCGTAGCCAATGAACTGCAATTCTGACGCAGAAACCGATGATAAAACTCATATCAAAACTGATGCATATTTTAATGCTTTACGTTGTATAGGATCTGAAAACATACCGCAAACAGCAGGATGTAAATGTCGCAGTGTTTTTTTCTCTGCATAAAGTTGGGAAAAAACTCTTTCTAGGCAGAAATCAAAAAGATCGTCAAACATCTATCAGTCAGTATTTTAAAATTTCCAATTAACTGGTGCGTAATAATTCACTAATTGTATTCTTAGCAGTTGAATAAAAAGAGTGTGATTTCTAACTATGGATGTTTTTTGTGTAGTTGCTTATTGTAAAATTGCCAATAGGTGCAAACTATTTGCATTTTGTTTGGGCCCCTACATAATGAATAACTCCGATTTAACGAACAAAATGTTCACTTCCTGATGAATTCGTAAATATGGGTTCAATTGCATATAAAAATAAATGCGTATTAGTTATTTCTGTATTTCCACATACACATGAGATTCGAAAATTATTTTCCTTTACTTTCAAAGAGTTTTTCCCAGATCTTCTCCCTTCGTAATACTTATTTATATCTAGAACTAATAAATGATTCGTGATGCAATTTTAGAAAGTATTTGAGTTAAATCTAAATTCTACCTGATTTTTTTTTACTACATTCTAACAGTTATATATTATTTTTCATTTTTATTGTAAATACTTAACATTACAAACACAAAATGAAATTTAAAACATGTGATTATTTGCAACATTGCTGGTAGTTAATTTTAATTAACCTGTTTTATTGAAAAATACAAACAGCCTTAAAATCTTGATACAGTCACAAACTATATTGTATTTAGAGAACAAAGGTAAATATATTAACCACATTTTCTGTGTTATTACTACAAAGATTTAAGTAAAAGTGAATTTACTCTATTAATAATAACGAATTATAAATTGAAGTTATTAAAATAAACCAAAAGGGGTACATGCATTTCTCTGAAAACCCAAAATACAAATATTAGTATTTTTTCAATTCCTACTATTATTTCACTCTTTTCCTATGTTTATTTATTTATATATCTTGTTCAAATTTTCAATCATTAATAAAATACTTTTTATTCATCCACTGAAGTTCAAATATATTTTTTAAAACTTGTAGTGGATGACACTTGATGTTAAGGCAGTTTCTTTCAAATATTAATTAAGTAATTCAATTTAATAAACGAAAAAAAAATTCTTTGTTGGCCTAAGTAGGAATTGTGACTTTTAATTTTTTTATATTACTTGTTTTATATTTCTAACTTCTGAGTTACTTTACTTTTTTGGGGTTCAAATTTTTCAAATTGTATAGAGTTGCTTACTTTTATTAGTGAAATATATTTTCTGTTCAGATTTTATTTTATGTCATTTAAAAATCACCATTTTTAACTTATATTTTCAAACTCATAATCCCGATTTCCTGATTAGCTTCGTTTTGAATAGGTGTTTTTTTTAAAAATCAAGATAGGTTCCTTTTAAAAATTTGTGTTTTTCACTCCATATTCCATGAAAATTCAGCATAATTAAAAATTCGTCTAACACTAATAAACTTCATCCGTAATTCAACCACACTAAAATTATTATTTTCCCTATATTTTTTCTGAAGACTGTACCTATGAACTTAAGAATATAAGTATTTTGAAGTAATTATCAACATCTTTTTTTTTATTGTTAAATCCTTTTTGTCATTCAGGAAGTTTTCAGAAAGATATATTCCATTGCATGAAGACTAAAATCAAAAGAAAAACAATAAGGTACATTAAGTATGATAAAAAATGCAAAAGTGATTGATAAAACAAGGAAGAAAAAGATCTTTTTCTACATTAAACACCAAATCCCGAATTTAAAAAAAGCAACAATGAAAAACTCTTTGAAAGCAGCTATGACTTTTGATGATAGACGAAGATAGTACGATTCACGACAAAGATAAAACATGACGGGTGTGAATGGTTCTATTCTTATGACATACCCGCATATCTAGTTGTTCATACTGACATTCATTCAAAAGCTGCTACAAAAAGTTGAAAATCAAACTTTTAAAAAATCTTTACTATGTAAGAGAATAGTCTCTTCCATTTAAAACAAAAAAGAATTTGTGGGTATTTGAAAAATGAATTGCTTAGTTTGTTCTTTTCGTGGTTGAATTTATTTTTAGCTCTCAACATATCGTAAAGGAACGGCACTGACGCGCCCTAGTCTACTTTACTATGCAGTAGAAGCTTTAAAAAACAATTCATCATTCATAAATCCTGAGAAAATGCCAGGAAGATTGTAGGAAGACTGCTTTTGTTTGTGAAGTAAATGTCTTTCTTTATCGATTTTTATAATAGAAGTAACTCTTTATTTTTCTGTTTTAGTTTGTCGAGTGAGAAAATAATCTTTTATTTAATTTTAAGGTGGGTATTTCAAAATTAAATTACTAATTTATTATTAGAAATAAAGAAATAGTAAATGATTTTTACTCTTTTTTTAAATAAATCTGAGGAGTTCTCACATCAATATTATTATTACATACGATTGATATTGTCGCTTGTGTATTGATTGCCATATACGCTCTGTGTACAAAGCGCATATGTAACACATTTTAGCTTCTCAATTTAATGACTTATCATATCAATTACTAATACTTACATGACATTCGTTTATTAATTCGTGTTTACGGGATTAAGAGTTTGTATATTACTTTGAAATGAATTACTTTTTTCACTCAAATATATGCTCACTCGTAAATAGTTCATAATCAAATTTTTATCGTTTTTATCACTTAAAAACACATATTTGTGCATTTGTAGTTCATTTATTATTTCCGGTCATTTATGTTGCATTTGTTCATTTATTAATTCCGTATTTACGGGATTAAGAGTTTGTATTTAACTTTAAAATGAATTACTTTTTTCACTCAAATATATGCTCACTCACAAATAACTCATAATCAAATTTTTATTGTTTTTATCTCCTAAAAACACATATTTGAGCATTTGTAGGAATAAACTTTAAATGTAATTTTTTCTATCAAAAGTCAACAAGGAAGCAAAAGGCTAAAAGTAAAACTTAGGTTCTAAAGTTTGTTCAAATTTGTATATATCGATTTGTATATTTATGTATATATATCTTATATATGCTTTAAAAGAAGTTTTACTTTTAATTAATGCTGTAAAGTCTTATGTGATATGAGTGCGTGCCTAATTGTTTGGATTTATTTTAAATAGTTCTGCTGTTAGAGAAAACTGCAAATGTAGCTGAAATTGATTTTATCAGTAAGTAAATCACTTTTAAGAAACGAATTTTAATATTTCGGAGTATAATCTAAGATAATTTTTTATCAGGAAAAGGAAAAGTGTGAAAAAAAAAGGAAATATATATAATGTGTTTCTACATCATAGATTCATACAGATGCATAAAGTTGAGAATAAACAGTAGGAATATAAGAAACAAATCAAAAATACCCTTTCCTATTTTTGTTCTCAAATTTATTTTTACTACGCTTTCGCTGAAAGCAAACCGAAATATTTATAGATATTCAATAGGCCTGTATCTATATTTGAGCAGTTTTGACAAATTTAGCGATGTGGACTGTAAACAAGTTCTAGAAAAATATCTTCCAGAAAGTCACGTATCTTTAGTTTGGCTTACAGTTTATTTTCTTTTACATTTATCTCTGTCGAAAAGAGTATTCGATAAGAAAAAAATTTGAAACTCGATGCTTGAGAAATTTATTGTATAAATGTAGAATTATTTGAGTATTATATTTACCTGAGTTATTTTTTTTCACAGACCGTTTACTTGGATGATTTTAAGGTTCTTTTCAGAAAAAAATTGGAAACATGTACCACGATACATACGCCATACAATAATGCTTGTATTCAATGTAAAACTACAGACACAATCTTTCATATTATAAAAAAAGATATCCTCTAAATTTTGAAAAAGCACAAGAAAATGATATTTGTCATTAAAAGTATTAATTACTAATATTTAAAAAAAACAATTTAATAATACTTATCAATTTTTAGCGAAACAATAACATATTACAAATTACTTTGAAAAAGCATTGTAACAAATTTTCGGAACAAATAACAAATGTCATCTGGCGTTGATTTAATTTTTAATTTTATATGAAAATTCAATATATATACACTCTTTTGCAAAAAACCCTAAGCAACAAGTAGGAGTTGTTCGATTGGGATGAAATTTCGCAAGTAAAGACATCTTGACAGAGCTTACAAATGATCAAATTTCAAGGCCAATGAACATGAATTGAGGTCCTAGTTAGAATTTTTGCTGAGCAATTCACAAAATATAAAACCGGTCATAGAGGCAGAAAATTTATCTTTTTTCGTTTTCGCCGTTGGGATTGATTCCCTAGAGAAAAAAGGAATGATGCCATCACGACGTTTTCGATGATCCTATAGGCAACTGAATGACTTAGAACGTGGTCACATGACTTCGAACGTAGAACATGTGTTGAGCTAAATGATCATACCAAGCAATAGATCTTCACCTGCAGCGGGTAGACACAGCTGTACAAAGATTATGGCAGCAATGGTTGCTGTGAGGAACTTATCGACGAAATGAATGCTATAGAAGGCCAAGATACACAAAGGAGAGGCAAGATTGAATGTTAGTTCGACAGGCCCGAACTACTCCAAAGGTATCATTGTCTACTATTCAACGTACTACAGCCTCTTCATTACCCCCATGGTACCTTCCACCATTTAACGGTGCTTGGCTGAGGTGGAGTTACCGCTCACAGAGGCCTTTAACCCTACAACATCGGCGGAATCGTCTGGAATGTGGTGTCGCAGCTAATCATCTCATGGTTGCCATCCAACTATTCTTATAATGTTCACCGATGAATCTCACTTTACTCTTCAAAGAAGACAATGAGATCTACAGGAATTTTACTTTTTAATGAGCTCTACAGGAATTTTATTTTTTAATGAGTTCTACAGGAATTTTACTTTTTAATGAGCTCTACAGGAATTTTACTTTTTAATGAGCTTTACAGGAATTTTACTTTTTATTGAGCTCTACAAGAATTTTACTTTTTAATGAGCTCAGAGTATTACACAGGACTGTACAAGAACCGTAATGGTCTGTATAATTGAATGATTTTTAAAAAATTTAATTATATTTTTTAATGAAGCGGACATTAATAAAAACCCAGCTAACATGATTTTAAATTTGTTATTGAAGAGTGAAATCAAAATCAGTTTGTTTCTCTGTTAGCTTTTTTTAATGTACTTGAGTATTGAATATATTTTTCAAAATTAAAAATAATAAATGCATGAATAGCGAAAAAAAAGCAATTTACATTTCTTCATTTCTTTCTTGCAATAATTTATTACTTTTTTAACATTAGCCTTTTAATTGCGATGGTGACAGGGACGTGTTTAAATTTTGGTAAAACTTGTGAATGTTTAAATTCTTGTGTGTCCCTGTTTACTTTTCTAAACATCAAATTACCCGAAAGTAACACTTTTTCGGGGTAAAAAATTAATTAAACATGGAAGAATTTGGAATGAAAAGAAGAAAATCTTTATCCCAAGCATTTAGTTGACCACTTTTCATTGAGTTTAATTAAGGTTTCTGGAAACCTAAAATAGAGTAAGGCATTTCTTTCTGAACACGCCTGAAAATAAAATGGAAATTAATTTTCTGCTTCCGTAAAGGTAAAACCAGGGTGAAATTATTTCGTGAAATAATTGTGAGTTGAAATTAAAATCTTAAAAGGAAAATTCTTTTTCGTTTTTGGGAGGAAAGAAGTGGTGAAAGAGTAATTTTGAGTTCAATTTGATGCAGAAAATTTGAATTATTATCGCAAACAAAAATGACGATTACGTCATCGTCATTTTATAATTTGAGTATATATAGAGAGTTGGACCCCGATTTAACGACCCCTATTTGACTAATTTTTCTCTTTCCTTGAACAAAATGAAGACAACAACCCTTATTTAACGAATAATAACACCATAAAAAAAGAATTACTTCAACAGTTGTTTTATTAGTTTGTATTAGAAAAAAATTCGATTTTTTTCTCTAGAAAAGAAAGAGATTATCTTGCAAGCAGCAAATTTCGACGTGGAAGGGTGCAGACCATTAATAGACTTTACAGGTGCAGATGAGTCACTAGTGTAACCTATCGTGTGAGTTTTGGATAGGACATGAAATTCCATTTTCATTTAATCTCTCTCCACAACGTAGGGGACATTTTAAGATTTTAACGACCGTGATACATTGAAAGACCGTCTGTCTATCAGTGCAGTTGAAGTTGAGGAAATTGTTGATTTGTCGAGCAAATGTACAGCGATTCTGATAATATTCGCAATGGATAAATAATTTTTAAACTACTTAATGAACATAACAGTAACTTCAAATTTTTTTATTTATCTATTTGTGCCAAGCAGATCTACTGTATGCCCTGCCATAATCAGATACAGGCACAGAAACCGATAATAAAACTCATATCAAAACTGATACACATTCTAATGCTTTCGTTGTATGGGAACTGAAAACATACCGCATGCAGCAGGATGTAAATGTTGCAGTGTTTTTTTTCTCTGCATAAAGTCGGAAATAAACTCTTTCTAGCCAGGAATGAAAAAGATCGTCAAACGTCTATTAGTCAGTATTTTAAAATTTCCAATTAATTGGTGCTTAATAATTAACTAATTGTATTTTTAGCAGTTGAATAAAAAGCGTGTAATTTCTAACTATGGATTATTTTGTGTAATTGATTATTATACATAGAATTTCCAAAAGGTAAATGCAAAAAAATTGTATTTCGTTTGGACCCCGATAAAATGAATAACTCGGAATTAACGAATAAAATGTTCGGTCCCTATGAATGCGTTAAATTGGGGTCCTACTGTATATATATATACGTTACGGCAAAGTATAAGCCCGGCATATAGTATGAATCCGGCATTCTATACAATGCCTAAATCTAGCCGGCAATGTATGAAATTATTCCTATTTCACACATTGCCTAGGCATTCTATAGAATGCCTAATGAGAAACCGGCAAAGTATGAAATACATCTCAGATTCATTTCGAATATTGTCAATTGGCAAGATATAAAACTTTTTACGCGTGTCTCAGGCTCAGAATCTGTTAGTTGTACATTGCTGCTTGTTCGGAAATGTCAAAATACTCAATTTTACTAAAACTTATTCAACAAAAAATTGGTTTTTTCCTGTGCTAACTGAAAATGGAGAAGCAAGCTATAGTGTTGGAGAATGAGACATGGTCTAAAGCAGGGGTCAGCAACCTATGTCACACGAGCCACATGTGGCACGCGGGACAATTCTCAGGGGCACTTTGCACTACACAAATTTGTAAATTTTTTAATTGTTTCAAAAATGCTCTACTGTGTGGTTCGCTGAATCATATTGGTAGATTGGTTTGACACGCAAGAGCTAAAAGGTTGCCCACCCATGATCCATAGACATGAAAAAACTATTCAACGGTTAGTTGCCTAAAATTTGAGTTGATGCTCGAAAAAAAAGTTTTTTCTTAACTTAAATTACTTACTAGAAGTTAATAACTGATATAAAAAATGCTAAAATGACTACTAAGAAGAAACCCAGGGACTATTGGTTGGTGAATAGCTATGATGTGATGTTTGCGGAAAATAAAAGTAAACTAATTTTAGCTGTTAAAGAAAGCGTCGGCACCATAAAACAGTGGTCCCCAACCCTTGTTCCGTGGATCAAAGGGTATCAGGTCACTCAAGGAACATTAAATTATTTCCATTATATTTACTGGGGTGTATTTTTCTCGTGTTTGTGTGACTTTCCATGGAAATCACTTTATATTTTATGTGAAATTATTTTATAATTATTTTTTGGTGCAACTGAATTTTACTCTGAAGGCATGTTTAAATACAATCAAATTATAAAATCGAAAGAATTTAAAATATAAATAATCAACGTCCCACCCTCAGTGGGCCGCCGTAAAATTATCAAACGTTGACTGGTCCGGAAGAGAAAACTTTGGAAGAAATGGTATACAGTATTACGCCACGGATTCGATTTTTCCCCAATGGGGCTGCAGATTCATTTTTTTTATCATTTTCAGACCTAGTACATTCTCCAAGGGCTGGTATCCCTTTTTAGTGCGGCATCATGTAAGCGATATCAATTGCCGCCGGTAATTTTGACACCAAGTTTGACGATGTGAACTTGTTCTATGGATTTAATTTGCCAAGAGCAAAATTAATTTAATGATTCTGGGGATATGATAGAATTCTGAAAGAACTTTCAACCAAATACAAAATTGTTACACGTTATGATATTGAACTGTACATCCCCCTACGTAAAATTTGCCGGAAAAAACAGAAAATTATTTTTTTTAAAAAACGGTATTGTAATACAAAACATTGATTTTCCCCCCCGAATGCCAATATATTGCCACTTGTAATGAGTGAGAAATAGGATGGTTTCTATCAACTTGGAACTTCTGAAGGAATTTTAATACCAAGTATATGCGAAATCACAATTTAACAATAATTTTTTTAATGGCAGTCTCATTTTGTCAGAATAACCATTTGTATTTTTAGGAATGTAAGTCATTGATATATAATATCCCTTATCATGATCTTTTTTCATACTTTGCCTAAATAGCTTTAGGCATTCTATACAATGCCTAGGCAAAGTATGTAATCAATCTCATATTTCATACTTTGCCTAAAAACGTCCGGCATTCTATAGAATGCCTAGGCATTCTATAGAATGCCAGCATTTCATACTTTGCCAATAACATATATATATAAATAAACCTGAATATATATTAATAAAAACCTGAGTTAAAAATTGTCAAGAGTGTTGAAAAATATAGATACATATTATTTATAAGGTGATATTAATAAGGAAGAAGCTAGTAATATATATATATAAAATAAACTCATGTATGAACAACAAAAAACATATATTAACGCTATATTATTTTTATTTATTAGATATGAAAATAAGTTTTCGTTTATAGAACTGAATATAGCTAGTTTTTTATGGTCCCACTTAAATGGTGTAGAACATTTATTTTCAATTTGAATTGTTTATGGTATCTTTTTTTAATATTGTTTCATTGTTCTCTGAATCATGATAAACGAGAATGAAAGATATGCAAATACCAAGATCGTTTTCATGGTGAATTCTGGAAACAGAAACTTTTAAAACTTGTTGTTCCTACGATTACATGAAGTTCACGAAATAACTAAGAAGCTGTTGCACACACACGTATTACGACTCACTGTGTTAGACAACTGTCGATTATTATTGGCCGTTGTAGATCTCAGGATACAACCACTTTATCCAGGATTTCTCCCTACGGATTTACGTGGAATGTAACTTGTAGAGATAGCTTAAGAAAAATGATTCATTCAATTCTCCTCTAAAGGGGCATACAACGCTATGTCAAAGTCTATAAAAATCTGCACTTGAACCTCTATCCTGCTTTAAATATCTTGATGATTTTTTACCGCATTTCATTATTCAAACGTATTAGTAGTTACTCATTTTAATAGCTTGATTTTGAATTTCATCCTATGTTGTAAGAAAACTCCATGAAAGCTGTTAAGTATACAAACAAACGAAGTGCGGAAATTGGCCCGAGTACTTACAAAG
This sequence comes from Trichonephila clavata, assembly GCA_019973975.1. Taxonomy (NCBI): domain Eukaryota; kingdom Metazoa; phylum Arthropoda; class Arachnida; order Araneae; family Nephilidae; genus Trichonephila; species Trichonephila clavata. The sequence continues at coordinate 108,228 of BMAO01015517.1, read as the reverse complement.
GACATTCTTCATATTGCACAAATATGAACTCTTATGTTAAGGGTCCGCAAAGCAGCTCCTGTGAAGAAATTACTAACTATATAGTTATCTAACAACACTACACACATGTTGAGAACAATAACCATGCCACTCGTATATAAGGAAACATAATTGACCAAGCTCAGTCTCGGCCAACAGCAATCAAGGTCATACATGGACGTATTTGTCATATTACACGTAAGAAAATTCTTGTACAGTTGATAGCTAGGTATTATTCTGTAGATAAATTTCTCGTATTTTGAGTATTAGCAACCAATATTACACTAGAAAGTAGTTCGTTTCAGAACCAAATTTATAAACAAAACATGAAAACAATTCATTGTTTTAATGATGACTGGAAAGAACACTTAGATTTCAAAGACAAATGTATCTGTTATGCAATAACAGAGTGAAGATCTCCAATAAAGGTAGCATTGAAATATATTTTAAAACCATTCTTTCAAATTTACTGTCGACTACTTGGTGTCCCTTAAAAATATAAGAAAAGAAATACATCTTCCATAAAATCTACTGTTTCAAATAACAAAACCTCTTTGCTAAACTGTTTGAACCACCCGAGGCTGCAACAACTAAATCTTTAAAACAAACCTTAGATGTATTAGTTAAAAAGAGAAAAAGAACATATACAGGTAGGGATTTAAGAAAGAAGTAATGTTAGAGAAGATGCTGTCTATAGTTATTTGAAGATTTTACACACGGAAAAAGTTTCATCTCTAAATACCTTACAATTGTCATTGAGAACAGTAACCAGAAGCACAAAATCAATTTCAGATGACACAGAAACACAATTTTAAACTTTTCACTACAGTTGGATAAATCAACAGACTTTGTAGATATAGCTCAGCAAGCAGTTTGCGAAAAATGAGTGTTGGATGATTTTTCTACAGGCCTTAAGATCTATACCTTAAGATCCTTCCACTGAAGGCGCTTCTCAAGGCGAAAATCTATTTTCTTCATTTAAAATTTTGCAACAAGTAATAAATTACACACATTTGCAGAAGTAGTTTCCATAACTACAAATGGTGCATGTTTAATGACTGGAAAGAATATTGAACTTATTGTTTTATACAGACAAGATTCTCCATTTTCTAAATTTGTATCACCATTGTCTTATACATAAAAAAACATAAGCGAAAACTATTGGTTTTAATGCATAGTCACTTGTAATAAAATTTATTAATTTTATAAAATAAACATAAGTACAATACATTTTATTTAAAAATGGAAGTACGTAATGACATTTTCTTTTACAAACTCATATGCGATAGCTTATAGAGGTTAAGGTACTCAAAAGATTTATGTGATCCATTTGATACAAATAAAATAACTTCTTTCATCAAGGAGTGAATATTACGAGCAATTAAAAACAGTTATTAGTAGAGATTTGGGATTTTTAACCGATGCTTCACCCAAGTTAAATGAATTAAATATACTAAGTTAGAAGGGGAAAAATCTGCTTATTGCTAATATGATTAGTGCAGTAGTAATTAAAACGAAATTAGAATTATTGAAATCCCATTAAAAAAAAAGTTCATTACTGCTTTCCAAACATGAAGCGTGTCATTGAAAGTTTTGTTAAAAAAATATTTAATGCTACATCTCTCGTATATAAAGTGATGGTAAATCTTTCAGAAGAGATTTCTTCCCAATTTGCAAACCTTACAAAACTGGGATTTCATGTAATATTTGTAGAGTTGCTTATGAATGATATCTTGCCCTGAATTATTTTACTTATGAAGTTACTTCATTAGTGTACTGATAGGGTTTGAGAGTGTGATTTTCAATTCAGCAGTCAATTTCTGCGACTGTTGTCTTTTTATTTTTCATTACTAACCTTTTAAAAGATTGTCTGTCACGATCACTAAACACACTTTTTCGTCCCCGCCGTGATTTCATAAGCCTCTTATAGCAACTGAATTTTTAGTTATCATTAACTGACAAAAATGCTGCTGACCCTCTGGCTTTTATAACAAACATTAAAAACTTGTATTTTTGCTTGGAAGTAATAGCTTTACTTTTAAAAATTAAATGCGTGATTTTTTGCATTGAATTTTAAAGAATCATTTTTTATAGGAATGCAGTCATAAAGTTGCGTAAAAAAATAAACGATAGAATCCCACAATAATATTGAGTATTTATTTTGAAAAATGTTATATGAGACTGTGGCCAACATAACAGTATTTCTCAAAAATCTAGCATGCATTCAATAAAATTTTCAAATTCAACATCAAATGCTAATAGCTTACCCGATAACATGTAAGAAGTAATTTTATTTTTAATTTGATAAATCATACGACTTTATAGGAAACTCAAGAACAGAAAATATCTCTCTATGTACCCCACTGAGCTAATAATCCACCACAATCAAATGTCAATATATGTGTGTGTGTGTGTGTGTGTGTATGTAAGGATAATTTTATAAATTAGATCTCTAAAACAAAACATCCCTATTTACCACCTAACTTTTATTTTCCGTAACATCTTACAGTTTTAATTTATATAAACACCCAATTATTTCTCAGAACAGATATTCAAAACAAAACACTTTTAATCGCAGCTCATCATTTTTTACAGCCTCCATATGCCACTCTTCCCTTTTAAATCAAAATCATCAGCTAAAAAGAGTTATTTAAGAGTTCTGGACATAAGTATTCAGCCCAATCAAAATCTCACTTGACGTCCGTTTTCTCTCAGTGACAGACGTGCCGATTGCTCGCTGAATAAAACGGTTTTTACAAAAGCTTAATGTTGGCTTGCAACATTATATATATATATATATATATATGTAATAATCCCCATGAATTATTCTTAATAACTTTTAATTACCTTTGGTCCATCCCTTCAGGACCAACGTTTTAGTAATAAGTTAACCAGCCGTCTAACGAGAGGATTTTAAACTACATCCATCCACCCACACAGATCACGTGATTTAAGCTGCCTATAAATACCGAGACTCCTGGAGACCAACTTCTTTTTCGCTTCTGTTTTTGCATCAACATGTAGCCGGCTGCAGGTTGTGTTTGAGTATGAGTGTATTGTGTCGTCCCTGTAATGTCTTATGTGTTCAAGATTTGAAATAAAAAGTTTAATTAACCACAAGAATGCCACTGCAAGCTCCTTTCAAAAAATCCATCATTACAACATCGTCGTATTATATATATATATATATATATATATATATATATATATATATGTGTGTGTGTGTGTGTGTGTGTATAAACCCCGCCAAAAGTAATGTTTTCTCTCTCTTTCCCACATGATTTATTGCCTGTAGTTATCAATGTGCGTTCGGAAACGCACACAAACAGGTTTCTGAATGAAATTAAATGAAACAGGAATGTAAGAAATTGACAAAAATATTCGTTTAAGCGTTAATTTTCACTACTGCTTTAGAAATAAACGACTAAATATGCAAGCTCTGTCAATATAAAACTACTTTATATAAACACACTCTTAGAGAAAGAGAGAAAGAGAGAGAGAAGTACACCCACTCACACATATACATTTGTACTCATATATTATGCACGCTTATATTATGCACTCATATATATATCAGCTTATTTTGTATTTGAATATTAGATTTGATACAATTCACAACCTATTCTAATTTAATAATGTCCAATTTTAACTTTAGGAAACAGAAAAATTATTTCATTATGATATAATTTTCATTTTTATTTCTTGATTACCTTGTGTCAGTAGAATATGAAAAGAATTCATTAAAAGTATTTTGTCTTTTTTAAAGGTTTTCTGTCTTATAAACTGAAGTAAAAAATAAATAAACTATTTGTAAATAATAAAATTAATTAAAAAATATATGGACAATCAGTCATCTTTGAAATCCAATGTAATTAACGTTAGATACTCTCTGGTATCTTGTTATATGAAGGACACATTTCAAAATCGAGCATTATCTGCGTAAAATTCTAATAGTAGAATGCATAACACAAATCTCCATTCTTTAATTATGTTATTAAAATTGATATTATTATATAAGGTTTATCAAAAATTAAGTACATTTGAGTAAAGAAGATATCTTTTTAAAAAATTTTTTTCATTTTGATATGTTTTTCAATTATAATTATCAAAATAAAAATGAAGTTCGAAACTGAATTCTTTTGTTTATTGAATCCAATATTAATTCTGACAAATTAAGAGGTAATAAAATATGGAATTTTTTCTTAAATTTGGGAATTAGCATCATAACATTGTTTAAAAGATCACCATTCATTAAACTTCGTTCTGTTTTGTTTCTTTTGCTTACTTGCCTTTCTGTATTTTACTGTTTAATTAGCTACTCTTAAAAATATTTTTAAGTCATATTCTGTATTAAATGAAAATTTATGACATAGTTCTTCACGAAGCTTTGCAAAATAACAAAATTATAAATATGGGGCTGTCATTTTTCAACATATAGTCCATATTTGTTAAAGATAGTTATATAATAGTTGCCTATTACAATAAATTTTATGACTGCAAATTAAAAGAGACACGAACCCCACACTAATATGATATAATGAATTTTTGATAACTATTAAATTATTCAAAATTTACTTCAATTGTAAGTGAGATAAAAGTATTAAAGATGAACACGTACAATAGCAATTGCTTAGAGTTTAATTTATTTATAAATGTTATGACAGTTTTTATTTCTGAAAACGTCTGAATTTTGCTATTTAATTCTAAAACTGTTCTTCCATTGTCTCAAATTAAGAGGAATATTTCAAAAGTTCAGAATTGTTATTATCCAGTAAGGAGGAAACAATTTATGTTCTCATTTCTTCATTCACGTTAAAAGTTTATTCCAGATGTCCATGAAAGTGATAAAATCCTAACCTGCTGATCCTCATATCAAAATGATCCACTGCAAGGGCAATTCCAATAGCCAGCTATTACGGCCATAAATTGCTTGCTGTGGATTAACTGCAAGAGTAGTTGCGCTTCTAGAAGTCTATTGCATTTGCGTGCTAGTATTTTATATCGTAATTGGGTAAGTGAAAGAGAAAATAGTCTCCCAAGTATCTATAAGGAGCAGTCTCCATTACCTTAGTACCGAGTCCCAGAAGTGTTCAAGGTGATTTATAGCTGTTTCGACACACTGGTGTCACGAAAGCTTTAACCGAAAGCAAGGAAGAATTAAGAAACACTTCATGTTTAGACACTGGGAGGTATTGTAAGGAGAGATTTAGATTAGATGCTTATTAAAGCAAAATACGAGATGCTTTGTAGTTCTGCTATATATTAGAAGATTTATTTGACGAAAATGAGACTACTCATTTATCATTGCCATTCAATATGCTTTATCAATATATCATATTAATATATTATTAGGAAATTCATATATTTTGTTGTACTGTATTCTACTCATGAATCTCCAATAATAGCATTTAGCTGCGAGGCTATTAAAAGCCTAAATATATGTAATAACTTTCGGTCTGACTGTAGATTCGAAGGAATGCATGAGAAAGAGAGGTAAGTCATAAATATCATTGGTAGATTATTACTCGTGAAATACTCAGCATACTACTGTATGGCAATTGAAAGGAAATTTATGTAATACTCCGAGTTGATTATTATTTTCGATCAACTAATATATATTGCATTGGGGTTAGGAAGTTGGTAAGAAAATAAACGGATGTAATAATTTCTTGTTTGACAAAAGCCATTTATACGAATGAACTAATAATTTTCTGAGATGTTATTTTATTCATGAATCACAATTATACTACTTAAATGTTGGAAGACAAATTAATTTATAAGGAATGTGATTGAATATTTAGGGATGTTATCTGTATTTTTAATAAAAGCTAATTACTAATATTTTATAGAAAATAATGTATTATTTATGTTAGGTGATCTTTTCCAAATAATAAAATATGTGCAAAATATAGAATATATTATATTCTAATATTCTTCCTTTTACATAAATAATACATTTTTTACATGTTCAGCATTAAAAAATATTGGCATTATATCTCAACAGATTATATTCATTTATTACACTGAATATGATTCTTGAGTTTGCAAAGATAATATATTGAATTATTAGCTTTATAAATGAGCATTATTTCTATATATTTCCCATATATCATATTTATACTTATAATCAAAGTGTATATGGAAAAAATTAAATTGCATGTTTGTATACAAAACTGATAGACAGCTGTCAAGTTACACAAAAAAGTTTTCTAATAAACATGACTTTCAAACGAAAAGTGAAAAAAAGCATTAAACACAATGAGTTCATTCACACTGATTAAGTAAAATTAACGAATAGATTATTCTATTTCATTTTTGATGTTATGACTGTTTATAATGTTAACTAAAGATTCTAAAATATAGATTCTTATATTTATTTTATATTAAAAATATACTGGTTAAATGTGTGTTATATTTTGCTTGGAGAAATCCATACCTCTGTATCAATTTCATAAGCAATTCTTACATAAAAGTGTACGAGGGCAAGTTGTAAGTAGATCACAAATCAATATAATAGATCAGGAATAAGATACAAATTGTTTCTAAATATGTAAAAATGTTGATGCACAACCTTATAGTACTATGTTATTTCGAATGCATAAGCATGAATTTGAGAATTCATGCAGATAGATATTATGAGCATGCTGTCAGCTAGCAAAGTTATACAAAGAGTGTTTGCGGTTCTCAAAAAGTTTCTGGGTTCATTGCTTAAATCGAGATGAAACTGAGATTTCGGGCAATTGTAACATTCTATGGAAGCTTCAAAATGCGATTCGAAGGTAACGCCTAGGCCTTATGACTCAAGGAATCTTGTTTCACAGAGACAATGCGAGGTTTTATTCAACTCGATTAACTCAGAAGAATATGGAAGAGTTTCTGCGTCAGCCTTTTAAGCATCTGTCTTACAGCCCAAATTTAGCTTCGATTGATTATAACCTGTTAATACCACTTAAATTGCATGTGGTTGGCGTTTAAAGACTGATACGCATGTTGAACGCAAGGTGCGTTATTGATTGAAATAATTTTTCTAAGATTTTTATACAGTAAGTATTGGAAAACACATAAAGAAATGGGATAAATGTATCAGTGAAAATGCCGAATACATAGAGGGAAAAACGTGCTTTACTTGTAAAAATCTTGTTTTCCTTTTTTGTGTAATATTTTGCACACCGCTCATAGATTTGCTGTCGTATATTAATTCATTATTGTATTAAGGCAAAGAAGAAAAACCAAAGCTGTTTCAAACTAATCGAGACATTTATTTAAAACTGCCATCGGTCATTGCTTTGGAATGAATATTTGCTTTTATTCCTTTACTTAATTTAGTTTATTTAAAAAGAAAGAAAAAGCTTTATTTAATTATCAAAAAGGAAAGATGAATCAATTTGATTTCTTAATTTCTTTAAATATGATTAAAAACTCATTATTTGTTCCTTTTAATAACTTCTACAATTCATAATAAAATTTAACTTCCCTTAACCCTAAGGAAAAAAAAGTATAAGACTTTAAAGGTTGATAATAAAATTTTTAAATTCAATTAAATAGATCTTATTTTAATTCACTTTAAATGAATCTTTAATTTTGAATTTATTCGAATATTTCTCAATTTTTCCATCAGCAACTCTTATTTCAAATTTATAATATCAGTGATATAAAAATCTTTTCAGAAATATAAAGAATCCGCTATTTACATATATAAAGTTGCATATCAGGTATTTAGAGATCAAAAAGATTATTTTATTAATGTTGTACAAAAAGGAAATTCAAGGTTATTATTTTTAATCTCATTATATGGATTTCTTTTTCAACATTTGGAAAATTTAACAAATATATCAAGAAAAGTGAAGATTTTTCAAATTCTTTTAGAGTCTAGTAGTATTCTAGGAATGCATTTTATTTCGAAACTATCTAATATTATTTTAAATGTGTTTTAAAAATAAGATAAAAAAATGTTTGTGTTTATATCAACTTAAAATTAAGATTAGTACAGCAAATCACAAAACAAAACAAAAGTGCCTGGATGTTGCAAGGTAAGTTTAGGTAGTATAGAAATTAGGATAAATGCAAAGTAAGTTTAAAATTTATGTTTATTAAAAGTTGCTAAGTACAAATAATAATTTCATACCTTAAGGAAATATAAAAAGTATACGATACGATTGAAAACAAATTAATCAAGCTTAGATACATATACCGGATAGAACAAATTTAAAATACCTGTTAATTAGTTATTTAATACATTCCTCATTATTACGAACATTTCTTAATGTAGGATAGAAAAAACCCATTGAACTTCCTCATATATACATATTTCCACTTATTAATATATTTTAATTTTGTGAGAATACCTGCAAGTAACTTAATACTATATATATTTCAATTTATTTTGAGATCCTAAATGCCAATTCAAAATCCATTGGCAATTAAGTAAATAGAAATGTAGTAAACTGTCCATTCTCATTTCAGTATCAAAATTTCAATTTTGTTAATTCAATGGACGGAAAATCATTTTACGGAAATTTTTCGTACGGAAAATCAACACTCTCTCAGACATAAATGCATGAAGAGATACTAAAAGTTTCGATTTAAATTCATTCAAATCAATGAGGACTAAAGTTTATGAGAGGAACAATTAAGATGATCTTTCCAAGATGGATAATACATCAGGTTGTTTTCTATATACTGTAGGCTAAGAATTCGAATTTTATTTTGTTAATCGTAAACTTGCCGAAGTCAAAATGGAATTGTGTTTGTTACAGTTTTAATAGAAATTCTTAAGGAATCTCATTTGAGGATTTCGAGTATGCATAAGTATAAATTAAATTAACGATGCTTTTTCTACATCTTGTAGAAGTTAAATGAATTATTTAAAAAAAATGCTTTAAATTGCATGAGATAGAATTTTACTAATTTCCCTTCTAAAAAGGAGACGTGAAAGCTCAAAATAAAGAAATAGCTATTAGCTATTGACAAAACAATTTCTACAATTCAGGGGAATAAAAAAGTTACTCTTTTATTTGAAAATTTTATCTAAACTCTAAAACATTAATTCTGGAGGTATCTGACAATAAGTAACTGCTAGTTTTAGCAAATAAAATACTAAAATAAAGCATTCGTTAACAGAATTTCCACCGTATTACAAATTTTGTGTTTTCCTTTGAGGTATCCGAGTACGTTAAAAATATAATTTTCGGTTCAAAAAATCACATTTTCTACATATATATATATATTAATATTTTTAAAAATTTGGTTATATTTCACAAATTCCCTCTTTGTTTTGTTTGTGTACTTCTTAGAAAAAACAAATACTTAAAATGTGTTATTACATGTGCAATAACAAACATTTTATGATGTTTATAAAAGCGTTACTCTCAAAACTGTATTCTTGTAAGGTTGATCATACACTATCTGGTCAAAAGTATCTGGACACCCCTTAAAAAAGTGATTCTGGCAAGTGACGTAATTTGATACGTAATTGAAAGCTATAAAAGTGTTGGTAGGGGTTTGTCAGATTATATTTATTCGTTTGTAAGGCAATGAGTAAGTCAAAGGAGCTTAGTGAGTTTGATCGTGGCAGTATAGTGGGATGCCACCTTTGTGGGAAATCAGTTCGTGAGATTGCATACATTCTACAGAAGCTTTAATCACTGTGAGTGATGTAATTGTGAAGTGGAAACGGCAGAAAAACGAACCGGTATGCCGAAAATACTTGGTGAATGTAGCCGCAGAACTCTGAAAAGGGTAGTGAAACAAAATCGCAAGTCCTCGTTGGTGGAAATTTTTCAGGAGTTCCAAAGTTCATCAGGAATTAGTGTTAGCAGCTGGACTGTCCGTCGAGAGTTAAAAAACTTGGGATTCCGTAGTCGTGCAGCCGCTCACAAGCCAAACATCACTCCACAGAATGCGAAGGATCAATTGCAATGGTGTAGAGCTCACCGTCATTGGACTGTGGACATGTAGAAAACTGTTCTTTGGAGTGATGAATCTCGCTTTACAGTCTGGCAGTCGGATGGACACGTCTGGGTTTGGCAGATGCCCGGCGAACGTTTCTTTAGTGACTGCATTGTGCCGACTGTTAAGTTTGGTGGTGGAAGCATAATGGTGTGGGGGTGTTTCTCGTGGTTTGGCCTGGGTCCGTTAGTTCCTGTGATTGGAAACATGAACTCTGAGATGTATGTGGACATTCTGGACAATGTTGCACTCCCAACTCTTTGGCAATATTTCCGGGAAGGCCCAATTCTCTCTTCCAGCAGGATAACTGCTCCATTCACACATTGAGGCTTGCACAGACGTGTTTTGTGGAATGGGTGTTCCAACACTGGACTGGCCTTCTCAGAGCCCCGATCTAAATCCCATAGAATACCTTTGGGACGAATTAGAGCGCAGATTACGTAGCCAGCCAAATCGACCATCCTCACTGCAAGCACTCACTTCAGCTGTGATGGACGCCTGGAAGGCAATTCCTATGGTCACCTATCAAAAATTGGTCGAAAGTCTTCCCATACGTGTGCAGGCTGTCCTCCATGCAAAAGAGGGACCAGCATCATATTAATATGGGCCTCAGGACGCTCTAAGTCTATACCACTGGGTGTCCGGATACTTTTAGCCAGATAGTGTATCTCAAATATGATATTTCAAGAACTAATTTAAATACTTGCAGAAAACTTAAAACAAATATTTTTACCGGTATCATCTAGAAAATGAACTGAAGACTGCTCGAAATCGAATAACTTTTGGCCGTTATGTTTGAATTTCCTCTAAAAGTATAAAGCGGTTGAAAAATTCTGGTTTACAACTTCAATTGGTCATAATTTTTAGTTCAATTGCAGTAAATCTCACAAAAGGCTTAGCTCATTCCCTTAGAAATATATTTTAGCAATAAGATACAAACAGGTTTCATTTAAAAACACAGAACATTTTTTAAAAGAGAGTATTTAAAAAATTCCAAAATTTGATTAAAATTTCCTTAATTCTTTAAAATTTAAATTTATATATATATATATATATATATATATCTTTAACTTTACCCCGTTAAATTATTTCCTAGTTCTTTCGCACAAGACCGTTATAATCTTAATCTAATTGCTCGCGCGCATTTGCATCCAATCACGACTCCTGTTACAAAAGAGTCGTACGACCTTCACCGCCAGTTTAAAGCTCGGAGCAGACGGTTACACGCTCTCTTCTCTCTTGTCTCCTGTTCGCATCATGTAGTCGGCCGCAGCTAGTCTTTGTGTATTGTGTCGTCCTTGCCTTTATGTGTTCAAGATGCGCAATAAAAAGTTTAATAAACCTCAAGACTGCCTCATCAACTCTATTATAAAGAATCCAATTTCAACAAACATCGTCTTATTACATATATATGTATATATATAATTTCTAACTGGATTCCTTATTATTGTGCATAAATGTGAAACTAAATGTTTAAAAATATGAGGTATCTGGAAAATAAAAAAAAAGACTTCAAATGTATAATCGGACACCTTTAAATATAAATAAAAATTCACTGGATAAATTAACCATTTACTTAAGAGGCAACAGTTCTAATTCTTTCTTCACGATTAATTTATTATATATATCTATTAGGAGATTATATTACATATAATAAAGCACGAGATGTATCAGGCTAAATTATTTCAAGGATTTCTTACAGTAATTCCCTAATTTTCTTTAAAATATCTTTGATATTTTAAACATCTACTATATATATATATAGAAACATGACATACTTACGAAAGTAAAGCATTTTTAGACTATTTTTAATGTTTTAATGCTTTTACTTTTACTTAGAGAAATCTAATATCATGTTTTTATACAAAGATTGTAAAACAAATGGTTATTGTGAGGACCTCATCAGTGAAATATAGGTAATGGAAGGCCAAAATACCCAAACGTGAGGTGAGATCGGATGATTGTATGAAATTCCCGAACTGCTCCAGTGGCATCATTGTCCATTATTCAATGTGCTATAATCTCTTCTATACTAGCCGTCACCCATACTCTTTAAGGTTATTGTCTTTAATCCCAAAACATCGACAGAACCTAGTATGGAGTCGTTGTTGATTATCGTGTTATTCAATAAACTGGTATCTCATAGTGTTCAGTGATGAATCCTACTTCAGTCTTGTAGCAGATGACTACCGGATCCATGTGTCAAGGCCTTGAACCTGAGGTCTCAAACAGCCTTTGTTTTACAGATGCATCCATCCATTGCTTTTAATTTAATGGTGCGGGGTTATGTATAGAGTTGTATGTTGTGTGCAATTCTAACATGATATCAAATTATCTCTAGTCCTCCTACAAACAAATTTAAAAACTCCGATGGCTTCTTAAAGCGTGTTACGTTAGCCTTTAAATTGTTACATTTGAGACATTTCTCCAACAAGATAATACCAGAAACAGTGCAATTTACATATTTTTGGGTTGCATCTGTGCTGTTGGTAATCTTCTTTGGTCAGAAATCAACCTGAACTTTTGCTGATTGAAGACGCATGAGTCATGGTAGACCACCAGATCAATGCTTCTGGAGTTGTAACACATATAGAACAACAATTGATGAATGCCTTATAGAATGTATTTTGAGCAGAAATTAGAAATCTGTACCACCACTTATATCATTTATACAAGAATGCATTGTGGCTGATTATACTGATTTTAACATTCAATGTGCAATTATTAGTTATGTGGATGGGCTTAGAAACTTTAAATCAATTCCTTATCAATGTACACACGCTTGATTTTGATAAAAATAGTAACTTTTTATGATAAAATTCTTTTTCCGTTTTTTAGTTTTTCTTGTAACAAAGTGCATTTATGTTCGTATGCAAAATTACATTTTAAAATTTGAGGTCTACTATACGTGAAGTAATGTAAAAATTCCTCTTTTGAAATATGCTTCATGATGCAGTTTCTTTATTTATCTTAACACGAAGTTTTACTTACGGGTAACAAAGATTTAAAAACTAAGGGAAAAAAATCCAACTAGGTAGAACTTTTAGGTAAATTGTTACGCAAATCCTTCAAAAGAAAAAAAAAAATAGAGCGAATTTTTTATCGGGCGAGAAAATAGCTACAGCGATTTCTTCAGTTGCCGCAATTTAGGTAAATAATCTATTTTCTTCCAGAAAAGTAATTATCTAGAGCAGCGCGACAAGGAAAGGTATGGCAAAATGTATTAGAAAAATGGAGCCAAGAAAGAATGTACCAAAGCACGCAATTCAATGACAGTAACGTCACGAAACCCTCTTTTTTTGTTTTTCCTTATTATCTTTTAATACATTGAGTATTTATTTAATATTATGCTTCGTCTTTTTCCCATCTGACCCAGAAAATAATTGACAAATGTGTTAGAACCCAATTAAGATGCTTGCCTGATTATCAGATATGAATATCACATTTTCTTTTTAAAATGATATACTCTTATTCCTTTTCTTTCATGTTATTGAGACTGCTGACTTAATGAGTATTAAGGTTAAATGATTTTTTTACAAAGCTATACACTGGAAATGTTAGCTTCATGTTTTTTGTTAAAAGTGAATGCTTTCTAAAGTTAGATTCAAGGGAAAATTTGGATATAATTGATTAAATGAAAGAGTCGTAGCATCACGAGCTATTCAAGCGCATTATTTTTCAATCTCATGATTAGCCTTTAACTTATGACGCATTCAGGTGGCTAAGAAAACAAATACATTCACCAAGTTATTTTGTCTTTCACTTAGTCTTATAGATGATATAATGTGTTTATAGTTTTTCAGTAAATGTATTTACTTTTGTTTTCACTAATTATTTGAGAGTAGAGTGTCAACGTTAGAAAAATGGCTAAGTGTGTGTAATAAAATCACAACTAAAAATATTTTGATTTTACAATACTTAGAGCCAAATAAACTCCTTTCTCACAAAGATATCTTAATGTACTGTTTTCAAGAACTACATATGATGTCACTACACTCGAACAATATATATGGGATTTTTTATATAGAAGCTGAAAGAGAGAGAGCGGCTCAAAAAATTAGATATTTTAAACCCGGGAGTGGGCTCACGGGGCACAGTTACCCCAGGCACACGAAATTTTTAATTTTGGGAAAACTGTTTATTTGTTACCAATAGCCTTGTCAGTATCCTCTTTATGGAAAATAAAATGTATTTACCACATATTTCCCTTTTTTGGGGGAGGGGCAAGCGATCATAAGGTACTTGGGGTGTCTGAGTTCCCCGCTCGACCACTTTCGTTCCAAAATATTTTTTATGAACAGGTAACATTCTTTACTCTGTGAAAGATTTAGCAGTTTTTATGTATGTGTTGTACGACTCATTATGGTTTATAATTGTAAAGTAACAAACTATAAAAAAAGGAATGGGCACCTGCGATCTCTATTGGATGAAAGTGAAACTTCGGGAAAAGAAATTGACCAAACAAGTGAAGAACCAGATGAAATAATGGATATTAATCATAACAGTGAAAGTAAATTTGAGAAAGGTGATGAACGCGAAACGTTTCAGTTGAAAGGAAAATTTTCAAATGCCATCTAAAGAACTCCATGAAGAAAAATATGAAGTCACTCGTACCACAAGATATACTGAACCTTGTCAAAAAGACACAAGCAAGAAAAAGTTCCACATGCTATTTGTCGATCCTCTAAGGACAATAAATCTACAATAACAAAATATAACAGGTTTGCCTGCAAATATCATTCCTGTAATGTTAGCAAAACGTTTCTGATATTTGAGTCCTTTTATTAAAGTTATGAACATTTGAAACATTTTAATTCAGTTTGATTGGACTTTTTCTCAAATTATCAAAGAAAAATGGACAATTACAAAGTCCATAAAGTAGGTAAATATACTTTTTTTCTCTTAGTTAAACTGTTCACTGGAATCACGATTTTTATAGTGTACAATAAAAATAATTGTAAAAAAAAAAAAAAGGATTGGGTTGACTCCGTCACCCCCCGCGACCATCAAAGTTAATAGTGAGTTCACGCCTTCTCCAGGGTTAAGAACAATTTCTATTTCAGTGGTTTTTGAGATCAAATTAGGACTGCTAACTAATAAGTACCATGATAATTATAATGTATTAAGAGTCCTATAATCACATTACAAGCGAAATTTTATTTAAAAAAAGCTCTACGTCTTCACAAAGGAATCTGCTTTTCTTTTTGATGCAGTAGTATGTAAATGTCTAATTAGCGTGGATTGCATTTGCCAAAAAAACCCGAGTAAGTGTAAATGCATGATTTCAATGAATTATAGTGAAAAAGTCAATTGAATACCTTTAACTGAGGTACGTTTATGTTTCTATAAGAAAAAATGAGTTGGAAATGTTAGGATCATTTGATTTGCTGGAAATGAATTCGTATATTTGAAAAGAAGCTTGAAAGAAAAGTAAATCATTTAGAGTCCCAGACCAATTAAAGTACTTTGAGTGAAGCTTCGGAAACATACAAAACGGAATTTCCTGACATCGGCAAATAGAGTTATATGGATGTTCTGATATCTCAGATAATGATATTAAAAATTCTCAATTCAAACTCTTTTTATGGAACCAATAAAAATCTCTTAGCAAACGATAATCGACCAAAAATAACATCATTCATCAATGATCATTAATTAAAAGTCTCTGATTGAATAAAAACTGCTATAGTGTCATCGGCTTTCACAGTTATAGTGTAATAAATGCAGAAGATATATATTTCCTAAGCAGCTCCATTACACTCAAGATGAGAAACATTGTGTTAAACTTAGGACAGAAGCATTTCAAAAAGTGAGCAATATTGAAGTAACAGGCGGCATCGGCAGGACTACTCTTGCTATCAAGATTAATAAAAGAATTTTTTTTAAATAAATTCAAAAGTTGAGTTTTTAGCGCTTAATTTAAATAAAAATATTTTTTAATTTTATAAATTGCGTTGAATAATATATCCACATATAATAGTGAAATATTCAAAATATTTACAATATATTGCTAATTTTTCAACAAAAAAAAAAGAAGAATATTTAGCAAGATTTTGTAAAGGCAATAAATATTGTGTATAAGTTTAAATTTTTTTTTTTTACTCCTCATATCCCCAAATTCACATTTAAAACAACAGTAGTACTATATTGGAAAGTTAAATGATAAAAAATAGTGAATAGTGTCCATTTTTTAAAACCTTTAGTGCATTGCGTGATGAGTGAAAGATATTTGTGATGAGTGAATTTGTTCATTTTAATGGAAAGAAAGGCAACTTTTCCAGAGTATAGCCGTCTAATGAATTTTGCCAAAGTACTGAATTTATTTTAAGACGAAACTTTTAATTCTCGAGGTGTAATAGAAGACTCAAATGTATTTTAGTTTTAAAGTAAATTAGAATATTCAATTTAGATATTTTAGGTAATTGTCAAGAAAAATTATGCATTTTAAAATTTCTTTTTCTTTCAAACGGGTTACATTTCGCAGACACGACAAGTTCCCAAGTGTGAGAGCCATTTAATTGGTGGCGCTATCTAGTGGCGCTTTTTGCAATCAGATTTCTGACGCTTAAATTTCTTTAATTCTAGCTCTCGTCAGATGCTAATTATTGTCATGATTTAATTTTAACTAGAGTTTGAGCCAAATTTATGCAGTACATTATCATATGACATACGTGCCTACAGTTTCCCAACCAGAAAATTTAGCTACAGTAGAACGTCAGTTATCCAAATCAATTGGGATCGGACACCGTTCAGATACGCGATTGTTCGGATAACTGAAAACTGAATGCGATTTATGCAATACATTATACTGGACACTATACAAATATTGAAAATCATCACATGAGGGAAACGTGCTTGAAGAAAAAGCCAAATAGGTGCAAAACTTCGTAATTTTACCTTGATTTTGGAAAATAATCACTTATTTTTTGCTGTACCATTGTACACCTTCGTTTTTCCACTGCTAGGTCTCTGATTCTCTTCAGCAGCAGTAGTTGAGTAGGACAGCTCTCTGATTGTGTTGTTCGCACCACTCCATAGCTGTCTAACGCAGAAACGCATCAGCCTTTGATGGACCCGTGCTACTTTCGTTGTTGTCCTCGTCTTCATCCATTTAATCGTCGACAGGGTCGGATTCTTCTTGTACGGAAGTCACTATCTAGTCATTATTTAGAATTTGAAATCCACAGTCTTCTGCATCGCATGCTATCCAGGTTTTTACATCAACAAAAACTCAGCAAAAGAGCACGTATACACCCCCTCACAAACTAACCTAATATTCCACGCAGATGTTTACCAAATCTCACACAACTGAAATTCCCCAAATATCCCTCACCTTGGGTTTTACGGTTACTTTTGGCCTCACAGGAAACAAATGTTTAGCACTGCACTGTTCGAAAACTTATCCGGACTTTGGATCGGATATTTGACGTTCCGGATAATAAACGCTTGGATAAACGACGTTCTACTGTATTTCAGATGGAATCGAACTTACAACCTTATTCTTACGAGGAGGGCACGCTTCCTCTAAGTCGTCAAGCTGACATTCTAAAACTAAAATTGATTTAGCTAAAATATTTTTTATTTAATTATAAACAAGAGTTTTTTCTTCATTTATCGCATGCATTATTACCGGCCACTCATCGCTTTTAAAACTGTTGATTCCTGGGTACAAGACCTGATGCAATTTAAGACAGACCTCCTCGTAGAGGGTCTGATGCACGTCAAATCTGTCGGGGCTGAAATTCTTCATGTTAGTAGGGTGTAGAAGTTTGGGGTGCTGCCTCAGACATCATCCTTGTTACTTGCCCACGGTTCAAAATTACGAGAACCATCACCAATAGCCTATGTGTAACTTCGATGTGCAATGTTAGTAAACAATCAATCAATCTACATCTCTTTAATTAAAGTAATATATTTGTAATTAGTATAAATTTTAAACTAAATGCAAAGTTCTGTAATTTACCGATCTACTTGTTTTGACAAATTAAACGAAATCTATCATTAATGCTCAGCTTTGAAATGCTTTATAACAGGCATAACATTCCCAGGTCATAAGAAAAAGCTTACAAAAAGACGAAAAATCATATTAATTGAGCATTTTTTTCATCGATAGCACACTGAAAACAATAAGAAAAGGAAGATTTAATAATAGCTTTTATTAATAAAATGCAACAATAAAATTAAAAGTGCATGAAAATAAAACTGAAGAAAAGCCGTATGTCTAAGTAACCTTGGACCTAAATGAATGGCCCACATGCATTTATATGCATATGCACAAATTCATATCAATCGTTTCGACAGGATGAAGTCGGCATTTTGAAACCTGGCGAAGAGTAGCCGGTGAGTGACTTTGCTAGTTTATATGAAAGATCACATAATACAAAGCTATTTTATAAATAAACTACATATTTTCTAAGTCATTTATATTCTAAATATTTATTCTGATTTTATAGAACTACTGTATCGAATATAATGAGCTAAGAAATTCTCTTTTCGGAAAAATATTCTGTTGAAATGAACATCGAAAAAAATTATGTGGAGGAATCCAAAAAAATATAAACTCATTATATAATAATATAAAATTATTCGTTTGTGAGGAACATTTCTCTCTATTACAAGCTTATTATTGCAGTTTACTTTAAATTTTAGTTGAGATATCATGAACATACTTTTTCTCATAGTCATTGCATATTTCAATTGAAAGTACCAATTAGAAGAAATTAATTTTTAAAACTTTTCTTCCTTCTAGTTATTTAAACATTTCGGTTTTCCTTTTGAAATATGAAAATTCAATATGAAAAAAAAAATGATAAAAAAATATGATTTAAAAGTATTTTAAGCATTTAAGAAATAAACTTCTCAATATTTATTTCGTTCAATTGAATTTCTTTTGTTTTTTATTCTAGTTTAATTACATGTATATATAAAATAAATGGCATGCGTAAGCCTTTTAATATTTTAACTTTAACAGCATTTACTTTGTAGCACAACTTATTTCAATAATATACTTTGGCTTCTTTTTGAATAATAGATCCGCTTAAATATTGAAAATGGTACAGTTGATATTGTACGAGTCCTGTTTTTCATTATGATTGAAAATATTTGAAAAGTTCATATGTTTTCCACATTAATATACATATATCTAATTACGGAATTAATCCATGTAGTAAATACATATCTGTTATAGTAATAAATTGTTGTGAATTCCTGATTCATTTATTTTTAATATATGTAGGTATTTAAACCTTTTTAAATTACAGTTTGATCATGAATGACAAAGTGAAAAAACTGTTTTGTGATAAAAAAAAATAATTAAGAGAAAAAAGAACCTATCTGCAGATTTGTCCAAAAAATAAATAAAATCTAAAAATATTCCTCAATAGTAGCTGTTTTAAGGCATTCTACAAAAATGGATTATCTTTTGAAAAAGACTTTCGTTTTAAATAACGATAGCATTAATGAGTTAAAAACAAAATTACGAGAATAAAATATATTCAAGAGAAGCAAAACAAAAACAAATTTTAATAAAATAAATAATATAAATAAAAGGCCTTTTAAAATTGCCTTCTATAAATAAAAGGCAAAATCAGTAATATTTTCGAAATAAAAAAAGGTGATAACATGGTAAAACCATTATTACATAAGTAAAGGGAAACGATGTTAACAATGTATTGCTCATTGTATCATTTTCTAAGCTGTAGCTGTATAGTTGAAGAGCTGTAGCTGTAGCCATAGTAAATTGAGACTAATATGGACGAAATACTAATCATTATATAACAATGGGTTACATAATATTTAATTATAATTCCTTTCCAAAACATATTTCTAACTCATTGTTAGATATGACAGCTAAAACTTTATTCAAATTTTTGAATTCATATAACTTTTTCAATTCCTACTCTTAGTTCACTCTCTGCTTATATGTATATATATATATATATATATATATATATATATCTTGTTCAAATTTTCAATAGCGTTAATAAAATACTTTATATTCATTCATTCAAGTTCAAATGATTTGTTTTTAAACTTGCAGGGGATGACAATTGATGTTAATACAGTTTTTTTTAAAATTTTAATTCATTAGTCAAATTAATTATCTGTTTTCGACGCCAACTTAGATTCGTCTCCATTGTTGTAACAATGTGACTTTTAAAAAAATGACAAAAGTTGGGGTCGGAAACCGGATTTTCTGCCAAACTAGCCAAACCTGGTGTGCATTGTTACAACAATGAAGACAAATTATGCTCTTTTTTTCAATTCCTACTATTAGTTCACTCTCTACCTATATTATATATATTATATTATCAAAATTTCTATATATATAGTTCAAATTTTCAATCTCTAATAAAATACTTTTTATTTATTCATTCAAATTAGGTATTGATTTAATTTTTTTTATGTTACTTGTTTATCTTAATTTTAACTACAATTATATCTTTTCTTATGCACTGATAATTATTGGCTCATTTACCTCTTCGATAAATTTTTATTGTACATAGCAAATTTGCAGGATTTTCAAAAACCTATTAAAAGAAAGTGAAGTGCCCAAGAAATGTGTAAATGAAATAAATGTAGAGGAATATGAATTTCGCCTTAAAATCTGAATATTTTCGATAGAGAATTCAAGCATCGCTGGTACTGAATGGTAACGACCTATCACATAACACGAAAGTATCATGGGGGAAAAGCAAAGATATAAAGGAAGAGAGAAGTTTTTATAGCAAGAAAGAGGTAAAAGAGGAAATAAAGAATGACGAAGAGTTACAGAGAGAAATGTTACATGCTTTTTCTGAAGTATACGACTCTTTTATTACACATGGATATTTTGCCATCCTAAGCATGGATATCCGAATGAAACCATCAAGTACTCACTCTCTCTGAAAGTTCGAGCTTTAAAGAATCCTTTTTTTTAGTGCAATTGACGTCATTCCAGGAATATTAATTACAAAACGCAACTATACTCTCTGAAAGAAAATATAACTGAATTAAAAAAGTTAGAATGAATTCGTTGGAATCTTCTCATACACACAAAAAGTGTTTTTATTTTCCCTCTTGAGTTTGTATTTTGGATGAGAGTTTTTATCTTGAGTAATAAGACTATTTCTATTAAAATAAGATTTTTTGGTTTGCACTAAAGAATCTAAAGTGGGAAACTTTTTCTAGAGTAAAATGTTAGCGGTACAAGAATTTATCTTTAGCTTTTATTTACAAATATACTAGGTTTATAATTGACTCTATAGTGATTCAGGATCTAATTTAGCTAAGGACGCTTAACTAAGCTTTTATGATGGTAGCCGTTGTTTTTTAGAAATATTATTTTTTAGTTTACACGAAATGAAATCATTATATGCTTATAATAGCTGTGGAAAATATTTTTCATGATATTCAAGTCATGAAAATATTGTGATATTTATAATATTAGCTAAATATGATTCTGAGTTTGATATTTGCATTTTTTTATTGCCTTTGATTTTACCTAAATTATTAATTCTACTTTATATTATGTTTTATCAAATAATAATTAAATATATACTCCAATTAGTCTTATCACTTTTTTCTTTAAATATAAAGTTATTTTTACTTTTGAAAATGAAAAATCAATTTCCGTAAATTTTTTTGAAAATAAAATTTTATGTGAAAAAAAGGGTATGATATTTAATGAAAACGATTAGTATTTTTAATTAAATAAATTAAATATATATTGCTCCTAATTACAGTTGGTCAATAACTTTGTTTTTGATGAATGGATTTTGTTAATACTAATAAGGATTTAATTACTGATATTTCGTAACATTTTTTACTGGTTATTTCTCGACTAAATAATATTAACATTTAATCTTGGAATCATTGTTTGTATTTTGAAGTATTAGAAGATTTACAGAAGTGGAAATAAATGATTCAACTTTGGCACTTAATTTTTTAAAGAATTCGTTCATATTTTAGATACATAAATTTAAAAAAATAATTGTGATGATTGTGTTTCTTAAAAGTAGGAGATATTTTTATTATTAACACATTGGGGGAAGAGAGTGAGAGAGAGAGAGAGAGTGCAAAATGTCATTTAGCAAAGGAAATAAGTATAAAAGGTACACAGAATTCAAATATAACGGCCTTAAACTTAAAAGCTTGTTATCTTATCAATTAAAGGTAAAAATATTAACCCGTAGAAATACACGTCGAAGGAAATATTTTGTAAATAACTATGAAAAGCAAATGCAGACTGATAGATAACTGCAATCTCAACTAATATATAGTTAAACTCTTCAAATTCATAGTAACAATAGAAGACAAGAGAAGTAAAATACAAACATAAGAATCATGTAGTTAAAGTTTTAAAACAAGTCGAAATCAGATTCAAAAGTTATTATAGACTATAAGAATTCACGTTGGAAAAAAATGCTGGTATTCCTTGCAAAATTTGAAGAAAAATTCAGCTTTAGTTGTATACATTTTACATCTTAAGATGAGATATAAAAGAAAAAGTATAATTAGAGTGCATATTACTTAATATAAAATGAGTTTTGAAGCCCACACATATTCCACTTAATTCAAGTAAGACAGATTTGAAAAAAACAATTAAAATGAAACACTTCGGTTGGGGTTGTAAGTTAAATTAAGAAAATAATAATAGAGGATATATGTAAAAATTGGTTACATTTGATAAAATTTTCATCTTGATGAAGCAAATGTAAATTAAGATAGGAATCTTAAAAAAATAATCTCTTAACATAAAATTAAGGGCTATTGATAAATTCTAACATTTATTACATGCACTTCGGGTTAGTATAAGTTTATTAAGCTACATTTAAAAAATACGTCTTAAGTATGGCAGTATAATACATGAAAATTGGAAATGGAAAATGTATTATTTTAATACATTACCAATGGAGTTTTATAATTATTCGCTGGAATAATTTTCTATAATTTATATCATAAGATATTTTCTTAATGATATTGCAAGACCAAAAATAGGTGTATGTTTTGTTTTCACAAATTTGAATAAACTCGCAAAACGGCATATGCAATAGATTCTAAAGTATGGATATTAAAAAAATAGTCTTTTTAATGCAATGAAAAATACATTTTCAGCTTTAACATGTTAAAATAAATTCTACAGTATAATTACAAATTATTTTACACGGTAATCAATAGACAATTTAATTTTGAATAAATTTAAAATAATTTTGAAAAGTTCTTAGTGAAAGAAATTCGAAAAAGCAATTTTGAATTCCAAACAACAATTAAAATGCTTAATGCTTGTTATTTTTTCAAATCCTAATCATTAATAAATTCTAA
The DNA here is from genome assembly GCA_019973975.1 of Trichonephila clavata. Lineage (NCBI taxonomy): Eukaryota > Metazoa > Arthropoda > Arachnida > Araneae > Nephilidae > Trichonephila > Trichonephila clavata. Next base: position 84,960 of record BMAO01015517.1, on the reverse strand, counting down.
TTAAACTAAGGCACAATCTTGACGTAATTTAGGAAGACGTAAAGTCTTGAGACGTAATTTAGGAAGACGTAAGGTCTTGAGACGTAATTTAGGAATATATTAAGATTTATAATTATTCTACAAATGAAAGGATTAATATTTCATGCCACATAGATTCAATACATATAAAAATCTTCTTCTATATAACAGAAAAGGTTTTTATGATGTGACTGTATTCTTTTAAATACAAAAAAATTCCTATATCGATAATTGAAAGAAGGAAATAAATTCCATATTCACAGTTATATATTTTTATTGGTTTCGATGTAGAATTCCATTCTAAACGAATTTGTTTAGTGTATCAATGAACACAATGACTAACAAAAAGCTCTTATTCAATGTTGATAGATCAATGATTACCGGAAGCCTTTAGCTGCTACCGGAGAATTCAGTGAATACATTTGTTTATCCTGAGATTATTTAGAGAAAGATAAGTTTCATGATATTCTAGAGGAGTTTCTTTTTTATAGATGTCTCTTTATCGATTTTCCCCTTAGAACTAAGGATACTGCATACTGATAAGATAAATATCTAAATCGTTCATGAATATTTTGTTTACAAATAAATTTTTTATCTACAAATCTAATCAAAATTTCCCATAGTAACAATTTGAAAGACATTCTTTATATATACATGTTGCATCGTTGAAAGGATTGGAAAGCATTTTGGTATTTTAAATCCACATTTTCATTAGACTATTACATAAAAGGAAAAACAAACATCGACAACACAAAGACAAGGACAAAAGCATTCCTTTTTTTCGTTCCAGAGATCGCAGCTTTTATAGGTTTTCCTCAACTGGAAGATTTCGGAATTATATGATTTCCGTTAATGGATACCGTGATTGGTCAGAATTATTGAATAATGTAATATGGTACCATCTTATTTTTAAAAGTGCCGATATTGAACACACACACACACACACACACACACACACACACACACACACACACACACACACACACACACACACACACACACACACACACACACACACACACACACACATGTTTGTGGATTTTGCCCAGTATTATAAACAGAAAAAGGGAAATTTGGCTAGCCGCAAAACTGGTAAATGGTTCTTATAAATTATTCAAAGCTGTCCTAAATCACCATTTCTTATAATACTGCAGCATCCATATTTTTAAGTCCTTACATTTGTTTGTTAATTTAACTTTGGTGCTCAAATCTTTTTGTCTCTCTAGCAGAGATTAATGGAACCGTATGTTTATACAAACAAAAAAGACATGAGTAATTTCTTGCTAGAGTATATATATGCTGCTCAAAATAACTAGGGGAGCAAGCAATAAAATGAAGAAACCGATGTAATAAACCTCAATACATGAAAAAAGAAGCAAAAATCAATTGTATAGGAACTTTAATTCCTTAGAATGACATAAAGAACATGAAATGGTGCAATATGGTTATATGTAAATGCCAAAAAACTGATTGCTAAGAATTGATGCATGATATTTAATATGGTGCAAGGTATCCCAGAGTTGTTAAAAGTGCGGCACACCTATTTAGCATGGATGCGCTGTTGTTATGAGTGAAACTTTTAACAATACTATTCTGCTCTTCAAGGAGTGCAATCTCTAAGTCCCGGACAGTAAGCGAAGGCAGCGATCTCGCTGAATGCGTCGTCCGAATGAGTCCCAACCATGCTGGATAACACCATTTATGTCAGGAGAACATGCTGACTACTCCATATATGTATTGTTTCAACTTCAAGGAAGTTCTCCACAAGACGAGCTGTATGATTTCTGGCATTATCCTGCATTAAAAGAAAGGGATCAACAATGGCTGCAGAGTAAGGTATCACACATGGGGTCTTAGGATCTCGTTTCATACCTTTGAGCCATCAAATTGTCATTCCCTGAAACATGGAGGTCAGTACGTGTGCCTATACCGATACCATTTCATGCCATTAAACCACCCAGTCTATAATGTAATCTTCCCTGGTCGAATATTGAGTTATTTCAAGTACCCCTTTCTCATCATACCATAACACGTCTAGTTTCACACTCTAAACTGAATCCGGGATAATCCGTAAACTGCACGTGACTCCAACCCCTTTGCATCCAATCTCGATGTTCAGCAACCCATTTTCTTATTTTAGGGGCAATTTTAGGGACGTTGTTGGTAAATGAAACTTTATAGAACTGCATATATTCATCAAGCAAAACCTAATAATTATAATTATGTAATAAAATATAAAGAGATCTCTTACTGACAAAGTAGGAACAAATCAAAAGTAATTCTTGCTTTACTTTTCCCACAGCGTATTGCTGTTTCTGGTTACGTAATAAAATTTGATTCCCACTTAATCCTTTATCTACCGACGGTACTTATAAGTACCACTCACTTTAAAATTACATAGATTAACCATTTTTATGAATACTCTGATGATACTAGTAGGAATATTCTTTTAAATTCCCTCTCCCAAGATATATGGCAGCACGGGTTCTATGATGAGTATTTTAGCGAGGAAGGTGAATATTCTTGTAGCAGAAGTTGCGTTTTCAGCTGACATTGTGATCGGATTGCGAAGATTGTCATTTTTGTTCCGAAAAATTAGTTAATGTCAAAAGGTAAGTGTCTTATTTTTCTGTATGTTAATGAAGACGTCAGAAAATGATTTGGCTGTTTATTTTAAGTGAACAGGGTATGTAATTAAAGTTTTGCAGTTGGATATCTTTAATTAATTAATTAGCTCTAATGGATTAAATTTCCCAAAGTTGAGTATTTTGTTGATGTATATCCCTTAATTTTCATTGTAGTGATTCAAAAAAAATATTGCATGAAAAAAACTGTAGTAAATCATAATGCGGTAGATAAAGGGTTAAAGCGGATCTGAAGAAATTAATTCATTAAGAGAATAGCTAAACTGTAAAAAGTTTTAATCAACAGATTGAAGATTTAATAAATTATCAGAAACTGAGCGACAGTTGATAAAAATAATTGAGGAATATCCTGACAAGACTGTTGAAAAAGCTAAATATATATATATTCTACAATCAGAAATAAAAAAAAACGCATTCAGCTTAGTCTAGTTATGGATTCAAACTTTAAAATCTAGTCTACGTTCTCAATTTACATATAAAGTTACTTCACTGAAATACTCCAGACAAAATGACTGTGACAAGTCTCCGATAAGGATTTTAAATGAATTTATTTTTTATAACTCACTGAGTTTATGTTGAGTAGGTATTATAAGAATTTATAACTTTGAGAAAAAAATGAAATAATTTCATTACTGTACATAAAATTTCGATTATTACAATTACTTTCACGCTAGCTAGCATCGATTATGAAATGCGACACAAATTTTTCTCAATACGAAGCTTCGTAGTATTTATTTAGGGACAACTGAATATTACATTATAAACACAGACGTGTGTTTTGAAACATATTAAAACTTAAAAGTAATAAAGTTTATTATTTTTTATACATGGTAAGAAAATTATGGGAGATTATTTATACGCATAAAGTTAGAATTATTGAAAATAAGCTTTCATTATATATGTCTAGACTTATGAAAGTAATGGAATTTTCAAAGAGTGAAGCTTATTAATACCATATAATATTCATTCTAGTCTTAAGATCAGGAAGATAACATTACTTTTCTTGAGGATTATTAATTAACTGAAATTTATATGTATATTTATTCATATAACGGTTCCAGTCAGCATCTAGAACTTTAGTAAGAAACAACTTTATTCAGCGAGCAATCGATACATCTTTCGCTGAGTGAAAATCAACGCCAAGTGAAGATTTTAATTGGGCTGAATACTTATGTCTTGAACTGTTAAATATTATTTTAACACACACACACAGCTGGATTCAGTATCTTCCAATTAAAAGGCATTGACAAGCGCAATTCATTGGATATGGTTTCAGATTCCTCATATCACCAACCAACATCTTTCCATGCCAAGAAGAATATATGTAGTATTAAGGACAAAATGTTATCCAATATTTTATTAAAAAAAAGGGGGGGGGTCATGATAATTTTGTCACTCAGTCTATATTCATATGAAAATCTTCATATATATATACATGCAAAGACGTGGCAAGTGGAAGGGGTTTTTTAATAATAGATCCATTTTTTATGATTGTTGATGTTTCTTACTGATGAGATTGAGGAAACAGTCTTGTGATTACTTCAATCCATTTTATTTCACATATTGGGACTCACAAATAGACACAGATTAAACATTAAATCCAAGGAACGGATAACACAATACAGATCAAATACAACTAAGACACTACGCGTGGAAGCCGGCTACAAGGTGAAGGACAAAGAACAGAAAGGGAAGAAAATTTCTAGAGAGAGATCTCTATATTTATAATAAGGGAGAAATCACATGATCTGGGTGGGTGGATGGATGAAATTCAAAGGTTCCCGTAAGGTGGGTAGCAAGTTAAAATAATTAAACATTTGTCCTGAAGGACTGAATAGAGAATTAAAAGGTACTGAAAAGGACATTGGGGGGAATTATTACATATATATGTACTATTTTCTCTACCTTTCAGCTCAATGGTATAGGAAAGTATAAGGGTAGATTGGCTGGCCTTAAAACTATGTTAAACACAATAATCTTATTTGGCATGGCTAAAGGTTTGGTTTTGCACCCTTGAGGATATCTTATTTCTTTGCCTATACTGTTTTCTTATATTTTTAGTTATTGCTCAGCTTTATAAGACTTATGGCAATTAAGTATATGATTATGGATTATGTATGTATATATTTATATATAAATGTCAAAACTAAGCATATTTAATTCTACAATAATCCAGCCCTAATTTCTGTCGTAATAAGACCAAAATACTCTTTGGTGTAGAACAAGTATTCATATATTACTTCATATAAAACTAAGAAATATTGAGTGTAGTAGTTTTTTCATAATCCTTATCTAAATGTAATTCAGTGATATCTAATTCACAATAATTTAGGAATTTATGTCAATTGAATTTCTCTTTACTCTAAGAAAAGGAAATAATTTCAAAATTTGTTCATGTAGAAGAGCTTCCATTTATTTTGTATGATAATAAGTAACCATAACACTTTTGTACATCAATTAATTTAATTAAATTAATTCAAGTGCATTTTTTTTCTGTTTTATATAAGAAACTCACCGCGTAAAAAGTATTGTTTTAAGCGAATGTCAATGATACATTAGAAAGTATATAAAGACATTATAATTTTTCCCGATACCATTCATTAAATGTTTCCAACTACGAATCCTATAAAGAATATATACTAGTTGTGACTTACTGTTAAGGAAATATCGTCAACGGGATATCCAAAAATGTTGAAGGATTACAAATTTTCAAAAGCTTAAAAAGAAGATATTAGAAAAACATAAAATATTTCATAGAAAATAAGTTTAATCTGTTTCTGGCAGTAGTATTTAATCTTTTCTCCCCAATCTGCAAGAAGAAGATAAAAAAATCTTTCTTTCATTGAGTTTAAATTTCAGAACTAATGAAGTATCTTTTCTTTCTATTTTTATGTTTGTTAATATATGTTTTATATCGATAAATTCAGTACGTTCCTAATTAACTATATATTTACCTTATTATTTTTCTAAACATATATAAAGTCAATGATTTTTATCCGAATCTTAAAAATGACAAATAATTATTCTACTTCAAATATTAATGAATACACAGTGTAATTAACACAATATATGTTTCCTCTTTCCTATATTGTATATAAAAATAAGATTTTTTTATACTTAATGACATAAAATGTTTATTTCTTGTAACAATAATAGAGTTTTAAAATAGGGATTTAAATTTTTCTAATCTTCATTTTTCTGCCCGTTGTCAGAAAATTCTCTTCAAAATTTAGGAAGGACTTTTAATTTTGTTTAAAATTCTTTTTATTGTATACAATTTGAATATTAATAGTTATAAAAATACAACACAAGGCATATAAACTTTAGCAAAAAAAGATTTTAGTATTCAAAGGATTAAAAATGTCAAAAAATGGTAATGGAATAAGTGCAATGTGAAGTGGATTTTAAATCAATTGGAAAAGATAAGCAGACTTAGTTTTCATCTGAAATTTTAAAAAGAAAACCCAACAAACTAGTTGCGAGTTTTAAATTATGTAGCGAATAAAATTTAAGCCTCTCCGTTTTACCATAATTGGGATGGAAATAAATACCCTGGACTTAAAAAATAAGAGGAAAATAGAAATCACATGATGAAGGAGGAGTTGGTCTTAGAACATAAAAGTTACGTTTCGCTCATTAGTATGAATACAGTGTACAACTTGTATAAGATTTAGGTCAGGTATTTCTCGTAAAAAAGCGGGGCATAGCATGGGCAAAAAAGAAGCAAGAAAATTACCTCCACAATCTAAGCTTAAAATGCCAAGGAGAGGAGAAGATAAATTATGAATTCTTTTTCAGAGTACTGTAGATGAAATTTAACTCAAAATTATATTAAAACTTATACTTAGTTTGGGGAATATATGTGTCAACTTTTATTGGAATATAAGATACTAGCCATTATTCACCCACTTCGCAGGGTATTTCGTGATGTTGTGACTGTATATTTATCTAAAGTTACAGATATCCCAGCATTAAGCTTCCCATTGTTTTATAAAAAAATATTCTTTTAACCCTCATACAATGATTTAAAAAGGAAAGGATTTGATTTCCTACCCCAGAAGTATATTTATTTATCTAAGTATATTTTCCCTTAAGTATATTTACTCTCTTTACCCCTCTTCTGGAAGTCGATTTAAGCGAAATTCATTTTTGGAATCTATACTAAGGATCTATACTAAGCAAAAAATCCTTGAATTCTTAATTTCAAGTCTGAAGGTCTAATAGTTGTAAGACTGGAAGTTTTGCTTATAACACCCCTTGAAAGTTGATTTCCACAAAATTCGTTCTGGGGGATCTCTACTCAACTCTTGCAAAAATTCAAATTTGTATATATAATAGTTCCACAGATCTCGTTATGAGTGAGTCGCTTTTCTCCTACACACATATATATATAAATATATGTCAGGCTTTAGGCCTTCTGGTAAATGAAGGAAGACGTCATCTTTGAAATATCTGTTCTTTATTATTCTTCGAGCATAGTTAATCCATGATGGCGGCCATTTGGCACCCAATCAGATGGAACAAAAGACAACATCACAGCGAGGAATCACTAGTCTCTATTCTCAAGTATGCTCTAACTACGTCACGGAATCTACGGCAATTTCTACGGGTTTCTAGGAACCCTCAATCCCGTATCTGGCAAAAAATCTATTAGAAGAAATGAATACGTTGGATTTTTATGCAGGAACAGTACTGTAGCTATTGACTAACTACGTCAGCGCTCGCCCTACCTTTAAATAGCCTTATTCACCCTACAATCCTTACGGGGTAGTAAAGAAATCTCTCTACTTTTATTTATTATTCAAAAATTAATTGAATAATAAATAAAAATAGAGATAACTCTTTACTACCGCGTAAGGATTGTAGGGTGAATAAGTCAGGCCTGGAAAGTTTAACTTAAAAATTAAGTTAAACTTTCCAGACCTGACATATAGATACATAGCTTTGAATGTCTTTGCGTGTTTTGTCTGCATGCGGGTATTTATGTTTGTATATAAAGCAAATTTACATGTTTGCGTCTATGAATAATTTTTATTAAGTCATTTTTTATGATTTTTTTCTATTCTGTAGATTTTATTTCTTCCACTTCGCTGATATTTATGCAAATTGGTATTCACTTGAAGAGAGCTATATTGTCTAGTTCTTTATTGTAAGCTTTCTTTTTTGTAAATTTTTCTACATGGGAGATTAAATTAAGGTCTCGAATCAGAGATATTACAATTTTGCTATGTAGTGGCTGACTATGATATTGATACGTTATAGTCGTCAAACAAAATAGGTATAAGTTCAGTTTTTAGCCTTTATGTTGTTTTCCCTAATCATATTCAGTACATCATGCAGAGGCTTATTTTTTTTTTTTTGCGTAGAGATTTGTCAAATAAAAGAATGAATAAGGTTTTAGTAGGATTTCTTATTAGTCTTCGTTATCTTTCCTAGAAGGGAATTTAAAAGAATCCGTGAGACATTTTTATAGTACAGGCATTTTTAAAAAAGCAAAAGTATTGTCAAATTAGGGTTAAATATGGTGCAAAAAATATTGTCTCCTACACAAATTTTACACAAAAAATATAAAAATCTTATTTAATGGGACTGAAAATACTAAGTTTTTCTCTTTGTGAGACAAACCTAAAATTCCTTTAGTTAAAGATACATATGAGGTATATAAATAAATATATATATATGAAATATATAAAATGATTGAGAGAAACAAATTATTATAATTTTTTATTGATGTTCATGCAATGCTCTAAAAATGAATATAAGCTATTTTAATGGTTCATTTAACAGGGATGAAGTTAAATATTTTATTACTAAACATGAAGCAACAAACCTTGTAAATAATGCATGTTATCCATGCTATGTTGAAAAGAAAGACTATTTTCAGACAAAAGAAAATCATAGAATATTACAAAAGACTTATAAACTAGATGATTTTTGTTCTTAACATTGCACCCTAGGATAAGCACACTTAATATACGAATATATCTCATATTATTTGTCAAAGAAATTAACGTGGCTTTCTTAAAGTGTCATGTAATACGTAAATGTAAAAGACACGATAAATACGTATTGCTTTCTATGTTTATATAAATAATATGTTTTAGGTTCCTTTTAATGCTTGAAATAGAGAGTTATTTTGAAAAGTTTGTTTCCCCTTGATTCGATTTCTATAAATATATTACACAATAATTTGTTTTAAATTAAACTCATAAATTTATATTTTGTTTCTATAATCTATTTAGTACCTTATCATATCAACTTCTTCAATGTACTTGATTATTTGAAGTAATAAAAGATATATCTTAGATTATTTTCTTTTAAGTTCTTATCACACAAAGGAATTAAAAATAAACTTTATTTCACTTAAAATAAAGGGGGATTAATCAAAAATACATAATTGTCAAATATTGGAGTGTTTTGAAAATGTGGAACACCAGTAAAGATTTTTGTTAAAGATAAACAAAATATCTTACACTGTCATTTCGTGTATAATATCTCTAGCACTTTTATTTAAATAATAAACAAGTCAAAAATTCATCTGTTGTCCTGCCGTTTTCAAACAAAATTATCCAAGTGTTATATTAAAAAAAGCTCCAAATTTTTTAAGCCGAATGCCCCGTAAAATTTCTGATAAGTTATTTTACTATAATTAAACTTTCATTTTGTTACAAAATTAACACTTACAGTAACAATTAAATGAACATTCAATTATAAACATTCAATGAAAATTTTAGAATTGTTGGTGCTATATAGGAAATTAAAAAAATCTCCCGTAATTCACTACTTTCCCCTTTCATCCATAATGATTTTTATTAATTTGTGCTTTTAGCACAAAGACTTTTATAACACATTATTTTGCATCATTTTGAAGTGAATCAAATGTACAGATATATTTGGTATATGTGACAATTTTAATTATATAAGCACTTTTACTTATGACTTCCATTTCCCTAAGCAATTAAATCCATTGATATATAATAGCTATTTCTAACTAAAAATTTCTTCATAGTACTTCTCTTGGTGTTAAATAAAACTTGTGTAAACATGTAATACTATATGAGCTATTTTTCCCAATTAAATTCATATTGTATTAATACATATATGTAAACCCACAATTTATGGCTGGGCCATTTTTCTTCAATTAGTTATATTGTTTTGCATGTTTTCCTTGTGCCATAAAATTTAATGCCTTACATGTATAAATAGCCAAAAGTAATTTAGGTCGGAAAGGGTTTTTTTTCTATCTCTTTCATCAGTGAAACTGCAAGTTTTGTCTTAAATTATTCAAAATGTTTTATTCGGTTAATATGTATTCTAACTATACAGATCTAGGAATATCATTAGCAAATTCCGTAACGCATTTTTTGGGTGTATGGACATCCTTGACAGTTGTACCTTCCTAGCTGCATTTTGATGAATCTAGTGGGATCCCTATGAGACTGTCTTGTAATAGCGTGCGATAAAGACATTTAAGTAGTTTCATCCTTTGCATGCCTAAAGGTGAAGGACTACCTTGACTACAAAGCATACCGTGAACAATCGATTTGAAAGCGCGCTTTCACTTGAAGAATTTGAAGGCGAACAGATGTTGAAATCAATCGCCTGTTTGGCGACAAGGATATCGTATCATATTTGTAATTTCTCGTAATGGGACGAAAACTTTTTGATGCTTTCAAGACTTGGGAATTAAGATCAAAGCAAAATTTTCCGAAAATTCGTGCCGCATATTATTTATTGATGTGTTTTTAAATCTCCCTATAATTCAAGGAAATTCTAGAATAATTTTTTTAAAGGTCTAGAAATCAACGAGTATATATACTATGTAATACTATTAGCCTTTTTCAAAGTTGTAAACCTTATTTACTTCTAGTAAAATTATTTATTTACTTTTTCAATACGCCTTATTTTTACACTGCTATTTTGAATGTTCTAATGCGTTCATTTCTAAAGAGAAATAAAAAGAAACTCATAAAAAAACTTAACTCTTTGAAGTAATCATATTGCAATTTTGAGATAATTAGTTTAAAGAAATAAAAAGGAGTATCGGATATGCTTTGATATACAATACATTCTACATAAAAATTTGTTTTTATGACTTAAAAATAACCTATTCGTCATGAGATTACATATTATATGCAATCTAAGACAAAGAATTTGAACAAAACTGCTCTAGCCCTACACTTTATTATACAAGGGAGAGAGTCCCCGGGTCCGAACCCTCTCAGGGCCCTTGATTTTTTTCATTGATTATAATTCTATGTATATAGTACGTAAAATTTAATCCAAAATTTGTTATTAATAGCTAATTTTATTAATTAATGCTGATTATTTATTCAATAACTCATTTTTTACTGTTTTACTGTTTCCAGACAATCGACAAAATCAAAAGAATTTGTTTTGCGGCGTATCGGAAAATCATACGAGAATGGTGGACATTCGAACCCCCTCCCCTTGAAAAATTCCTGTGTGCGCAACTGCTTTATTGTTATTAGTTTCTAGAGGGGGAAAAGGCATTTTTTCGTGAGCAACCCATCCTAATAAAGAATCAATTTATACATATTCGATAAGGCTTAATAAGTGTTAGGAAGGTTGCAATAATACCTGAGTTACAGTAAATATATTTTTCTTACAAAATATAGTAAAAATTACATATATATATATTTATATATGTTTATGTCATGTTTTTCAATAAAAATAAAATAAATTTATCATAATGTAAATCATTTTAATCAAAAAATGCTTCTAAATCATTTGTACCGATTTCAAATATAGTATTTAGAAACTTACTTAATTTTTTTAAAAAAAATATATAAAATTTGAAATCAGCACTAAACTTTGACAAAAAAGTCCACTTACCATTTTTCTTATAAAGAAGAATTTCAAATTGATTCTGAGTTTGTGTTTCTAGGCACTGTTCAATTTTGTTAATGGCACTCTCATTTGTCAGCTCCCCGTACATGAAAGTACAACGGCACGATTTTTGCATAACTTCGGCTCGATTAAAACCAGAAATCTTGCAAAACGATTCTGAACAGTAGACAATAGGATAGTCCACAATTTGGGCATTGGCCAAAAGGAAACTGCAATCGGCTGTAAATGAGAAAAAAACAATTAACGTTACATATGTATATACATATATATTTAGAAGCCTGTTTTTAATTTATGATTATTACTTAAATCATTTTTCTATAAATAAACTTTTCATGCCTTATGGGAAAAGACTACATATAAAATATAATAAAATATTCAAATAAAATGCACGTAGAAAAAGAAAAGTGCATAATTATACGTGGATAAGTCGTAATTACAGATATACGAAAATAATTTTATTTAAATACAATTTAATGTATCGTATTTATTTAATAATTAAAATCTGACTGATGTTAAGTAAATAAATCATATTAATTCGCTTTGTTGTTTAGTGAACATTTGACTTTCTTCTTTATTTTTTAAGAAACATTTTACACTAATTAAGGTGAAATAATCCTTTTATTCTTTGAAAACTTAATAAGGATTAGAATCATCTTAGAGAAAAAGAAATTGGTATATAAGCCTTTATTCAGAGATTCCCAAATTGGATAAACCTAATAATAACACGCAACCTTTTTTGCTTTCTTAATAAAGTGGAAAAGAGGTACAGTCTTATAAATTCGATAAACAAAAATACCAATTAAAATTTAAATGGCTTTTTAACTAAGATAATTAATAAAATCAAGTAATTGCCATAATATAAGTAGCTTATTTAATTTCTTTAACCTACATTTTTTTCATTAAGGTTATTAAATACTTTTATCAAGCTTATCGTATTATACTTATTCAAATAAAATCGGTTAAGAATCATCTTAAAAAGGAAATAGGTACTTAAATGTTTGGTTATTCATCATAATTCTTTGGAAAAGAATACTTTTTAGGATTAAGTAAAGTAATGACTTTAAAATTATTTCTGCAAGTATGATAGTTTAAAAAGAAAGAATTATATATTTTCCTAACATGATTTGTTTTTAAGACATAAGCAAAAATAAGCAATAAGTAGTTTACTGATATTTTGTAAAATATTTCCAAATCATTCAATAGTATTAATCTAACAATATAGCGAAAACAAATATGTACCGCAAAATCTGGTGTATAACGCGCATTTTTAGCACCAAAAACGAGATCCAAATTTACGGGGTATAAAAATATTACTTAGTATAAAAATGATAGCCTAAAAAATAAGAAAAAGATGAGGATAAAAAAATAAGTTTTCTGCATATATATCGAAATGTACTGTTTATTTAAAAGAAATGCCATTTTTTTATGGACTTAATGGGCTACAGTTTTAGAAGTATATTATTTTTTTAAAAACTTGAGATTATTGAATAAATGACTTCAAAAAATAAAAGAATTGTTTTTCCTTTGTAAAAAAAAAGGGTGTGTGTGTGTGGCAAATAAATATACTTACATGTTAAGAAATGTAGTTCGAAGGAATGGATACGCGTTACTACGAAAGTGCACGTTATTCCCTGGATTTTACCGAAATTATTTAAATAATCAATATATACTTCAATTGTTATTTACCTTCTCTTTTTCTCTGAACATGCAATTTTCATTGTTTCTAGCATAAAGAAAACTGTACAAGTAAAATTTAATAAGAATTTTTTTTGGAATGGCAGGGCAAAGCAAAATTCTCATTTAAATATGAATGGTTTTTCATGCTTCTGAGATAAACTTAAGATTAAATAACAAACAGATAACATAGATGTGTTTCCTTTTATTTATAAATTATCCATAAAAATTTGTATTCTCTAAAGATACCCAGGATGAAATTATTACTGCTTATAGAAGGATAGCAGCCTATGTTTTGTACACATGGCTATAGCCATGCACAAGATATTTTCTTTAACTTGTAAGTGTGTAAGTCAGTGCTTCTCAAACTTTCAATAATTGCGACCCAATTTTCAGTCATAATTTTCCTCGAGCACCCCCCCCCCTCCTTACAATAACAATGTATTGAATGCAATTATAACGTACTTTGATGGTAAAACTTCAATACAATACGACTTTAATTATAATCCGTACTAATTATCAAGATAAATATTAGGTCTTGTTTATAATTTTGCATATGACAAGCCCAGGGGAGTCACTAGTAATTACTAAACTTGTTTTTAATTAAATATTGATAAATTAACTATCAAATACTTTGTGCAGTACTGATTAATTTATAGATATTGTGTATTATATCAATGTGAATGTGTATTTCATTTTTTATTATATAACAATGCATTTTACTTCGTAATTATTTTAAATTGTAAAATTATTTTATGAAACTAATAATTATTTTGAATCTTTTATTTCGATTTTTCACGATATGCTCGCTCCCCTCAAGTAGGGTTATCACGACCCTCCTAGGGGGTTCTCCCCACAGTTTGAGAAACGCTGGTGTAAGTCATTGTTTATTTGCTTGATCTGTATCAATATTAAATCTTATTTAAATTAATAATTAAAAAAAAATTAGCTTTTTTGTAATCTCAAATTGTTGACAACTTTATATGTCTAATTTACATTATACAAATATAATATTGAATTGATAGAAATATTTTTTAATTAAAAATTCTATAAAATGGGCAATTGTTTTGTAAAAACACTGTTTTATTTATTTTGTATCATTTGCGACACATTTAAAATATGATTTAAAAACTGAAACATTTATTTCTATTAATTTTCCTTCAACGAAGAAAAAAATTAAGAGAAATTTGTATTCTTTTATAATTATTTTGTAAGATATAATTATATTCAGCAAATATATAAAAACGTACAATGATACAAATCACAGTAATTTTTTTTATATATACAAAGCGTAGATTTACATATTTTTCTAAAAATAATATGCTGTGTTTAAAGTACTTAAAAAAATAAGGCTAATCATATGTGATCAGCAAAAAGAGTATTTAAAAGTATTTATAAGGTATCCGACTACCTGCGACAACTTTTTTTCAAAAAAAAAAATGTAGATACGGGGATTTTTTTGTGGTTTTTAGATTTATCTAGTACACATTTTAAGAAAAATATGCTAAAACTAAGAAGAAAAAAGAAATTATTATTATTAAAATGTAAAAATTTTTTAAAAATTTACAAAAAATTACATAAACGGGACCCATTTTATACGAAAAGTTTATGAACAAATTTTCAGTTTTAATATGTTGCTTTGTATGACACCTTATGTTTGCTTTTTAAATGACATCTTCAGGATAAGAGATATTTTAATTTTTCCAAACCTAGAGCACCTTTTCTTACTTATTATTAGAAATTGCTTTAAATAACAGTTATTATATTAATATAAGGGACTGTAAATTTTGGAATAAAACAGTGATTGATAAATCTGAAGGTTAAAACACTTCTACTATTATACAGAACTACACAGAAAATTTCAGTTAATTATTTCCAAAACTTTTTGAGCAATCACTCTCCCCATCTGAACATTTTCTAAAAAACACATTTCGAGTAAAATGCATTTTAAAGTGTGACATTTTGCTTGAAGTAATGTCATCTACTTTTACTTAAACACTTGTAGTTTTTATTCTAATGAATGGGAAATAATAAACTGGGTATATATATAAAGCTATTAAGATGACATTTAAAATAAAATCATAAAAAAAATTATCAATTTTTGGCAAAATTCACGATTTTATGGTAGCCAGATATCTTATGATAAAATACATGGAATTATTTAATTTTTTAAATAAAAATGAATGATTTGAATATTAAATAAATTTGTTATTTTGAATTGAATCTTATAAGCTGGTTGTAATAACTTTTTCTATAAAATGTTAGCTTAAGAAAATTTTTAATTATTTTTCAAAATTAATTTACAACAAACAGTTTAGCTTTGGAATTTCTAAGTAAGGAAGATGAATTCGAACTAATTAAGTCATTGCCTAAAGGATTTCCACCTACTAACTCTGATTAAGAGAGTAATTGGATACATTAATAATACTGATTTATAGCGAACACACAATACCACTTAACTAGAATGAATGTCAAAGTGATTTCAGGTAAGTATGCATAATTAATCTTTTCAGTATTTGCTGAGAACTAAACTAGTTGTATAAATGAACATATTAAATAGTAGATTCATAAGAATATATCAAATAGCTCCGACAAAAAAATATAAATAAGTTTCATTTCTTTTAAAGAATAATTGAGTTTCTTTCTAACCAATTCAATAACCACTTATTTTAGATTGATATTGCATCATTATGTTATTAGTGAAATCTATGACTATTTATTTTTCTACTACAAGACTCGAAAATTAATTGCTTTGAGATAATTTTATTTTGTTGTATATAATGTTTTGCATTAACGGGATTGATGTTGATGAGCCCCTTAGAATATTTTTATACACTGAATCAACTGTGTAATGTTGATTCAGTGTATAACTTTAGTGTTAACTATAACTTTGTTATAGTTAACAAATTTTTTTCAAACCAGTCATCATCATATAAATAGTAATGCATAACTTTTTTCTATTATGTGTTATAATAATCAAGATAAGTATATATATACACTTTATTAAAGGAATCAATTTGTTACTTTTTATACACATGATTTATTAAATAATTCTAACATAATAAAGTTTCAACTGTATCTCAAACTCCATTAAGTTATCCGACAACTTGCGACAACTTTTTTAAAAAAATGGAGATATGGGGATTTTTTTATTGTTTTTAGATTTATTTAGACATATTAAGAAAACTATGCTAAAACTAAGAACAGAAAAAGAAGTTATTATTACTAAAATGGAAAAAAGTGGGTGAAAATTTACAAAAAAATAACATAAACGCGGCCCATTTTGAATCAAATTTTTATAAACAAATTTTCAATTTTTCAATTCTGATGTGTTGCTATGTTGTTCATTTTTTAAATGGCCTTCAGGATAAGAGATATTTTAATTTTTACAACAGCTAGAGTGCTTTATCTTAGTTATTGTATAAAATTGCTTAAAAAAGCAGTGATTATATTCACATAAGGGACTGTAAATTTTGTAATAAAACAGTGATTGATAAAGTTAAAACACTTTTACGATTATACAGAACATACGCCAAAAATTTCAGTTAATTATTTTCGGAACCTTTTGAGCAATCTCTGTCCCCGTTTGAGCATTTTCAAAAAAACACATTTCGAGTAAAATGCGTTTTAAATTTTGACCTATCGCTTAAAGTAATGGCATATGCTTTTACTAAAACACTTGTAGCTTTTGTTCTAGTAAACGGAAAATAATAAGCTTGGTATTTTTATAAAGCTAATAAGATGGCATATAAAATAAAGTCATAATAAGTTTGTCAATTTTTGACAGAATTCACAATTTTAGGATAGTCGGATACCTTATTATTTGATAAACTCCATATCACATTTGCTTGTAATACACTTTTGGTCATTAAAATAGTAACACCATGAGGGGGGGGGAGGATTCTCACATCAAATTCCCATAAAAGGTGTAAGATGTTGTTATATGCATTTAAGCGCAATCGAATGAAACAGGGGGAAGAAACGGCATCTCATACTCTGCATAAAAGGAAATGCTAGAACTTGCTTTAGTAAAAATCCAGCAATTGTCAGGCAAATAGGGAATCAATGGATTTAGGTAGGTCATGTTCAACTCCATACAGGATCTCGACAGGCTTCCACCCTTATAACATCACTAATCATCACACTAAATCATGCGTATACTTGTAGTGCTGCACAAACAAGCCCGCTTACTAACTGAAGGTCTGTAATCAGACTGTACGATCCTGGAAGGCCTACCTGTCAACATCCGTGTCCTATCAGGACAGGGATGTTGTCCGGGACAGACCTTCAGTTAGTAAGCTGGTTTGTTAGTAGCTCTACAAGTATTTTCATGATTAGTGTGACAAGTCTAGAATAGCACGGGCTATTTGCATGACGACCATTATTGAGACTTTCCTTGAAATTACAGCATAGAGAAGAGTGGAAGTAGTCATTTCCAACGACAAAACTGGACACGGAAATGGAATGGAACCATGTCGTCTTTTTCAGACGAGTCTTAGTTCTGTCTGTTGCATCATGTTGTATACATCGTAGTCTGAAGGCACAGATGAGAACGCATGCTGCCTGTTTACGTTTGATATCGTCACACGCCTGGCGTGATGGTATGGGGAGCCATCGAGTACACGATACGATAATATCTCGTTCGCGTCGTCATTAATCTGAACAGCCAGCGTTAAAGTTCTTAGAACTTAAGGTCAGTAGCTGTGTTGGAGGTGTTGACGACGTCATCTTTCAAGAAGGCAATGTAAGATCATCTATTTTCTGTCGTATCCTAACCTGCCTTGACACAAAAGGTGTTCGATTGCAGCCCCGGTGGCAGTGTTCTCTAGATCTCTCACTCATTGAAAACGTAATGGGTAGCTGAAAGACCGGGTCATCACTGCATAATTAATGAAGCGTGACATAGACTTCATGCAGCATGGTATGACTTACTTGGGAATGATTCATCTAAGCTCATTTCCACTCTACGTTTAACTGTATTAGAACTATTTTAGCTTCTAGAGACTGTAACTGTGTGTACTAATTTTGGACCCTGTATTCCTCCAAATTGCTTACAAATTTCATAGTTTTCTTCCTACTATGCTAAAAGAATAAAATAGGTAACGTTTCGTTATTTGCTTTCCTTCTTGATGTTGTAAGTTTGTTGGCTAGCAGTGTATATATGCCACACTTAGCGACAGAGAAATTTTGGTATCTTAAAATAATTCAAAGTAGGTAATTTGCTCTAGATAATATGAAATGATAACTGTGATTGCATAAATGGTTATAACTCTTCTTACAATCAAGATCTGAGATGCAGTATTTCATAATCTTAAATATATTTTGAGTTTTAGAGATCTATATATGATTGCAGCACAGGAAGTGCTAAAACGGGGATTTAAATTCTTTAGATTCTATTTTGAATTCATCCTGAAGAAAAATGTTTTGCGGTTTTTCTTATTACACTTTGTGTTTTCATTATCAATTAGAATGCTGTTGAAAGGATTTTTTAATTAACTGTTCAAACATATCATTATAATAAATTTAAAGAAACGTTCCTGATTCTTCTGTCAGTTTTTCGAATTCAATGGTAGCCGAGAATTTTATACAACTTAAGGCTATAAGTCAAACAATTATTGCTTAACTACCCAATGTTGTTTTTCCGTAATTCGAATGAGCACTGAAATTTAGAATTTGAATACTGATGATTTAAGAACAATGAGAAATTTTAGTTGCAGTTACAATATTACTGGCATACTCTGATGTCTCAACCTAACGCCTTGGTGGATGAAAAAGTTGAAGAAAGACTGGCTGCTAGTTTGATATCACGGGGCATCGCGCCAAGTTGTTGTTTATGTTCACCAAGATGGGCGATATATAACATTACAATATGGTTACCTTGATATTTTTATCGTCTGTCGATGTGGTTGCCACACACATGGCGATAACGTATATTCGAAATAATTTTTATTGGTTCTGTTCCCGCGGTAATCCTATTAATTTCAGACGATTTTATTTCTCGAATTCATTTACAATTTCCATTGCAATCCCGAATCAAAATATATTTCAGTCTTCTGTTTTATTTAATGCTATTTTCGAATATGGATATTTCTAATATTATTGGTGAGAACTAGGATATTTTTTTTAAACGAATGAGTGTTATATTTTTAATTATTTCTATAAATTGTTTATTTTCAATTTATTTTACTTTTTAAAAAATGTTTTCATTTTTTCGTTTTTTGTTCGATGAAATTCGTTGTAGAAATTTGCAGTTTTTGGAACATAGCAAGCTTTCAGTACTTTTTAGTTGCTATTCATTATCAATTTTAATATATATTATGTAATTATTTTATTAATAATATAAAAATACAATAATTAGAATGTGTAATAATCATATAATATACGTTATTTGTAATAATTGTTATTTTTTTTAATACATATTATTACATTTGTGTTATTTATTTATAATTATTAATATTTTATTTATTTCTGTTATTTATTTATTATTATTATGTTACTTATTTATAATTATCATTTTGTTGTTTTTTTATAATTATGTTAAATGAGTATTCTTATATCTGTACGATTCTTATTATATTACAATAGGATGATTATTCTTTTTTATAAAATTATTAAATTATTTTACGTGATTACTATTATATAAAATAATAAAAAGTAATACCATATGGATATCTAATAGTTATTATTTTTTAGTATTATATGAATATTATATATAATAATTTCTATAACATTATATTACAAGATTATTGTATACTGCATAATATTACTATTAGTAAATATGATTTTTTTATAATACTGATATTAATTATTTATTGATCTTGGTTAGTCTCAATCTATTCCTAAATTCTTCATTTGAAATCGATTTTAATGCTTTTCAAAACAGTTCTTTAAATTTATTTTCCTGACGAATCTTACCGCTAGGCCGCCATCTTGAATTTCATTCCAACGGCATGCGCTGCTTGGCGTGATTCTTTATCACGCCAAATAGCGTTTGGCGCCTTGCCCTGTGATATCAAACTAGTTCCAAGGACTGAAGTATTGGGTGGAGGTAAATATGGTTTGTGTATGCCAACAGTCTAAAAGAAAATATTTTCATACTAAAAAAGTTCCCTTTACAGTGAGTGGCTAAGAAAGTGCAATATCACTGGAATTTTTAAGTATTAGTTCTTAATAATAATATAATCTGTATTAATTTTTAAGAATGAAAGATTATGACTCTTACGGTTCAAGCTTATGTTTTAAGGCTAAGGAACCATTAATGAAGAATCGTTTCACAATGAAGTCATAAACATTTTCATCCAAGTTATCCAAATGTAAATTCCATTCATTACTAGAGAGAAGCAGCCGCTCAGACGGTATAGTGGTTAGTGCTGTTGACTGCTGTGCCGTGCGGTTGGGTTCAAGTCCCAAAGAAGACATGGATGTTTTTAAATGTATAGTGCCCTTACTGAATAGTGCATTCTAAATATTCATTGAGTCGGAAGTCCCCACGAGAGGTTAGTGGGAGGAGAAGAGAGATGAGAGGCAATTAATTGCTTTTTAAATTAATGTGTGTTGAATTCCGCCCTTGTCCATTCTAGATTTTTAACTCTCTGAACTGTTTCCAAAGTCTCCAAAGAATCCGGGGACCTAATGTGTGTGAGTCATATAGCTCTAAATTATATGGTTATTTACCTTTATATCAATTATTCTTTTCTCTTACTGTTTAACTATATCAATCTTCTAAGTATTCATACTAACAGTACTTAAAAGAGGGTTCAAACTAAAATTCCACAGAAACTTTCTTCTTAAGAAGATCGCGGGTGGCTGCAGTTTACACTTAATTTAATAATAATTATTTCAATAAAATATATAGATTTATTAAATTAAATATAAAAAGCAGCAGGAAAAAATATCCAATAAACTATGAAAACTGCAGCAATACCACAGAAATGTGTTACGAATTAATTAAATTTGATCAAAGTACAAAAATCAAAATATCTACTTAGAACATTCGCTTCAAACAATTTTGTTTTATTAGTTAGATTTTAATCGCTAATTTGTTTTCATTTTGTCTGGGAAAATGTGTTCTGTGCATTCTCTGTTTATTGAACTATTTTTGATATTGTAATGCAAATACATTAAACTTATTAACTTTGTATCCGAAAAGTTAATCCCTTACCAAACAGAAACTACTACAAGAGAATAAATCACGGAAAACACCAGAGAAATACTCTAGCAACTGATAGCTGTTTCATTTGAAAATAGGTATTTATTTCATGACGACATTTAAAAATAGAAAGAAGAAATGCAATCTCTTAGGAGCATTCGTCAAATACAAATTCCCCATGATTCTAAATTTAAAGTCAGAGACAACCAATTTGAATAATACTAGCCAGACATCCACACAATTTCGAAGTGATGATTTTGAGCTTTTGCAAACTGATTTTCTGGGTGTGCCCTCTTTTGCAAATACATGTGCTGCATATAAAATAGGAATCTTAGTCAGTCACGCTTTGCTCCAAAAAACCGCTTATCTGACACTCATTACTGCACCGTGTTTTTTACGAGTGCATCCCAGCATTTCTGATTCGAGGCCTTTTCTAATGAGAACTTATTGGACCTATCAATTTTTGCAGCTTCCAGTCCGCTCAAGCATGGAAAAATCAGTGCACAGTAATTAGTACGTGCCTGTTTAGAGGTCGAGGATAGGTAGCTTTATATTTATCTGTTAGTTAGCATGCAGAATGAATTTTTAGGAGTTATTTAAAGGATGCACCAGGTTTTATGTTGTATGATTCTTCATAACTTATTTATTTATTAGTTGTTCTATTCCATGTTCGAATTTTGTCAGATTACGCGTGAAACGGTTCACGCGCTTGATATTCATACTCACCTTGAAATACATTACTCGATGAAAAGTTTCTGTAAAGTTCTTTTCAGATAATTTGTTTGTGTTACGGGCTGTGTCAAATTAAATGAATTGTGTCAGAAAGTTTCTTGAATTTCCTACAGAAGTTTATGGAATTATTAAATACATTGTCTTTAAAAAATGTTGAAAAATTATATTTTTAATTATTATACAATGGCTTTATAGCTAAAACATATCCCCAGCATTTAAAAAATTATAGCAAAAATCCTTGACTATAATTTATACTTTTATTTTTCTGCTAATTAGCTCATTAATTTCTAACGGTAACTAATTCTGTACATAGATTTGATTGTACAAAATATATTATCAATTTGTCTATATTAAAAAAATACATAAAAATATTTAATTATATTTCTTTGCTAGTAAATGTCAAAAAGTATAACCATTTTTAAAATTAATCGAAATACAGAGAGAGGTAACAATTCTTATTTTTAATAGGTAGAAAAAAATTTACCACATACCTTTTTACTTTTATTTAAAGAAATATTAATTTAACTTGATGGGATTAATTACTACGAAGTTATGTAAATGACCGGCTTAAATTTTCAAATTTCTTTTAAGTCGGGATGTTTATATCACAATGTCTGAAGGTCTTAATTGTTTCAATTAAAATCTGTTATCATAGATATGTTTTCTTAGGATCCACAGATCCCAAATAGTTTAGCTAAGACATCAACGGGATAACAGCGCAATTTCAGAGCCCAATATTAATGCAACCATTATCGTGTAAAATTATAATTGTAGGCATTAAGCACATTGACATTTTTTATCATTTTCAGTTCTAATTACTATGTCTGAACGTTGGCAACTGAGAAAGCATTTCTTTTTTTAGTCAGTGAACTGAGGCAGCATTAAATAAAAATGTTTTTTTACCTAAATTTTAGAATTTTTTTGTGCTGTGTTAAGTTGTTCGACTACTTGCGACAACTTTTTTTTAAAAAAATGGAGATATGGGGATTTTTTTTTTTGTGGTTTTTAGATTTATTTAGTACATTTTAAGAAATATTTGCTAAAATTAAAAAAAGAGAAAAAGAAATTGTTATTACTAAAATGGAAAAAAATGGTAAAAATTTACAAAAAATTACATAAATGGCGCCCATTCTGTATAAAAAATTTATAAACAAATTTTCAATTTTTCACATTTAATGTGTTGGTTTTTATTCATTTTTAAAATGACCTTCAGGATAAGAGATATTTTAATTTTTTACAAAAACTAGAGTACTTTATCTTAATTATCATATATAAAACTGCTTAAAAAACATATATTCACATAAGGGACTGTAAATTTTGTAATAAAACAGTAATTGATAAATCTGAAGGTTAAAACACTACTATTATACAAAACATACATAAAAAATTTCAGTTAATTATTTTCAAAACTTTTCGAGCAATCGCTGTCTCCGACTTAGCATTTTAAAAAAAAAGACATTTCGAGTAAAACGTATTTTAAAGTGTGTCATCTTGCTTGAAAGAGTGACATTTGCTTTATCAAAATACTTGTAGTTTTTACACTAGTGAATAGAAAATAATAAACTTGGTATTTTTATAAAGCTAATAAGATGAAAAAATAAAGTTATAAATAAATTTCTTAATCTCTGTCGAAATTCACAATTTTAAAATAGTCGGATACCTTAATTCCACCTGATTGGCAGTGTTAGATCGAGGTCGATTAAATCCATAGTGGCAAAGGGGCTAGTTCTTACGCCTGTCGTTATCCATAGCTTTCTGCCCCATGCAGGTGACAGTACGATTTGACTCGGTCTCCCCCCAATTTTAAGGGAGAACAACCTGGGTGGTGTGTTTAGAGCCTCCCACGGCTCTTATACATCCACATAAAAGGACTTTCAGCTACGAATATTTGGAGTGCCCCACGCAGAGATAGAGTAGGCATTATACCGTTTTTAAAAATAATGCCTTTTCCGGGATTCGAACCCAGGTCCTACGGCACAGCAGGCAGCGTCATAATCACTAAACCGGATGGGAGGTAATTTAAATACGTTTCTTAAGCCCCTTTAAGAAAAACAACTACAGTCCCTTGCTTGAATACATCTAACTCAAAAAATAACATAATGAAGTTTTGCCGTATTTTTATAAATAAAAATGCAAATTTTTAAAAAAGTTGTTCACACACACACAGTGTGTAAGATACAGCTACTAATCCATGTAAACAAAGACAATAAGTTTTTTTTATCTGATTAATCAGTCATTAGTCACTTTCCTTTTTTAAAAGTAAATTTAAAAGTTGTGCATATTTGTTTTACGTTCGAATGCTCAATTTTTGTTGATTTATCGTTGAAAAAACATGAACAACTAAAAGGAAAAAGTATTCTTCTTAAGTACACACATCCATAAAGTTATTTCTGTCTGGAATGGTTGCCTCATTGAAGTTCAAATTTATGCAAGCAGAAAATGAAAATACATGGTTTGAATAAATTTAGAAACAAAAATAAAATATTTTAGGAAGTACAAAAATAACGTTTGTGATTTTATGATTAATAAAAACATTTTTTTCTCTGTTTGAAATAGTTTTATGTTATTTTTGGATTATATTAGATGAAAGAGAATATGGAATACATAGCAACAAAAAAAGTAATGGTTTTAAAAAATGGTCGAATATCACAAAAAAGAACCTTAAATTAAAAAAAAGTATAGTGAAATGAATTCCGACAAAAATGTTGCAACTATTTGAACTTTCAAATACTTTTAAGTGAGCAAATTTTATTTACCTTATAAGACAAACATTAATTATTATGATATATATGTAATTTAACAAGGAACGGTTTTTCAATCTATGAGAATTGTACTCATTTAAGACTGAAAACATTTTAATTTTCTTTAATGGGATCTTATGGTATTAACTTCTTTTTCTGTAGAAGGAATTTTGATTCTTACTATAGCTTTAAACAGTATTTTAATAAAAGCAGCCGAATATGTGTGTGTTATTAACAATAAAGAACGTAATGGAAATATTTGAATATATTAATATAATAGCGAAAATTGAAGTCATAGCTGAATATGTTAACAGCGATAAAAAAGTTAATCGTGTAGTTGAATATATTAATAACAGTAAACTCAAAGGAATAGTTGAATATATTAATAACAATAAAGAAGGATAAAGTTGAAACATTTCTTAGCGCACTTAATTAGAACTTGAGTTATATCCCATACTGTTATTAGAAAGCTATATTCCTGATTAATAAAGATACATTTCTGTGCCATTTATATCTGATGAATATAAATTCTGCATCAATACAAGTATGTGTATACCAATATAAGAGGTGTGTTTAACAAGAACTTTTCATGTTGATTAAGTCCTATTAGTTTTTCCTTTTTAAAATAAATTTTGGAGCCTAATTATATGTGTGTGGAGGATAACTTATTTCAACTTTTTTTTAAAGATAGGCAAAGTTGGTTTTATTGCAATATACAAGAATCAATTCTTTCCGTGTTTTTTAATTATTAAAAGAAATGTGGCATTTTTTTGTGAACATTTGCAAAGTAGAGTGTATTTCCTTCGTTTGTACAATGTATTTATTACAAATTTTTTGTTTTCAATTTTAGTCAATCTAGCTTAGTCTGTTTAGTGTTACATAAATGGTGTGAATAGTACACCATCTAGTTTAGTGATATGCTCTGGGATATTATATAATGCCCCCACACAAATTATTTG
The DNA here is from genome assembly GCA_019973975.1 of Trichonephila clavata. Taxonomy (NCBI): domain Eukaryota; kingdom Metazoa; phylum Arthropoda; class Arachnida; order Araneae; family Nephilidae; genus Trichonephila; species Trichonephila clavata. The sequence goes on along the minus strand of BMAO01015517.1, from coordinate 59,171 downwards.
ATGACTTTCACTCACCAGTAAAATATGATTTTAATTCACGTCGCACTATACATAAATACGAGGGCTATTGGGGAAAAACCTTGCAATTTGGATCCCCAGTCAAATGACAGAGAACAGCTCCTGAGTTAATACCCTTATCTCTAAACTTCCACGTCCCATCAACGGAAGGAATTTGTGCCTCCACATGTTAACGTCCACCATGGCTGGTCTTCAGTAGCACTGGTTTCGAGCCCGCGATTTCACAAAGGTGGTTATGAGTGCTTGACCATGACCCCTCGGATACTGTGGCTACAACACTTACCAGTGAGAAATTAGGGGGGCATTTTCAGCTCTTGAGGAGAACCTGTTTCTAGCCAGTAAGAAATCAATTAAAAAAGTCGATAGACTGTACACTTTAACTTTACATAAAAATTATAAGCCATTTCTCAGAATATTTATTTACGATTAGTATAGATTCCAAGGAGACTTTTATGAAACCTGTTATATAACCCTTATTCATCATTGAAACTTATGTGTGTGTGTGGGATTTCTTACAAAATATTATGCTTTCTGTATATTTGTCCCAAGTGAAAAAGACATTTTCAGAATTAAATGGTAAAGTTTGTATTTATTTCTTTAATGAGAAGAATTATTTAGTCTTATATATACGATACTTCAATGCATCTAAATTTCAAGACATGTTCTTGAGCTAAAGACCTACACACCAGTTATAAGATAAAATTTTATTAAAGTAAGCTTTGATATGGGTTCTCACAATATTTATAATGGAAGCTAGTCTATTCATTCGAAATAGTAACATGAAATAATATTCTTAATTTGTTAAATTTTCTTAGTTATAAAATAATACATTTTTTTTAAATACAAATATACGTCTCAGTCTTTTAAAACATACTTAGAATTTAAGAAATAAATAAAAAGAACTTAGAAAATTATTAAAATACGTTTTTTCAACAAGCAACCTTTTAAGAGATATGTATAAGAAATTATAAAAGAGAGAGTAAAAACAAACCTGTAAAGGGTATTATAACTTAAAAAATTTACACATCTTCATTAAAATAACTAAATAGATCCTAAAACCTTTTACAAATGTATAGATATAAAATTTTATTTGTAATAAGTGAAATCATTTAAAAGTGATAAATGATTCTTTTACATGTCTCTATTTAACTGTCAGTTTCGTAATTAAATTTATCATTATATATAGCCATATATATACATTAGAAATATCATTTTATCCCTAATCTCAGTTATTTTCAAATGGGACCTACCTAACTTCATTTTGAGTGACAGGATGATCTCTGAGCGTTAAATATAATTTAATTATTTAAACTTAAACGTCAAATCATTTTGAAAACGATTCTCGAGCCATTTCTATCACGAGGTTTCGCATTTCATCCTGAAGATTCCCAAGACAAAAATCCCCTTTCGAGAAAGATTTTATAAACTCAATTTGTATCTCGTCTTTGCCCTCGAGATTCGCTGCTAAATTAACGTAATTCCTTTAGTAATGATTGAAGATTCAAGTATTAAACGTAAGAATAAAATGTTCGCAGGTAAGTATCGTAGTCACATTTCGAAACTATGGAGGAAAACTATGTGATATGTTAAATGAGGTAAAATACAACTGTCAAGGAAAATATCTATTTTCCTGCCAGCCGATTGAAAAATTTTCATTCTTCTAAACATACTGAAATTTATTTGATTAAGACAATTGTCAATGAAATGAAAATAAAATTACTTAGCATAAATAAAGGTAATGCGTACGGGGATAAGATGATTAATTTAAGTTCGGTAAAAGATGTTTCACTGCATGATTTGTCAATTAAAGGAAAAATCAACAACATGACCTGTAACATAGACTTGGGCTCATTTTATCATTTGAAAATATTTTGGAGGTGCTACTAAATGAAGATTTGGCTAATTTAATTTCGGTAAAAGTTGTTTCACTGCATCATTTGTCAATTAAAGGAAAAATCCACTACATGAGCTGTAACGTAAACTTGTGTGCTCAACCTCACATTTAAAAATATTTTTGAAGTGCTACTAATGATAATTTAATTAATGTTAAATTATAATTTAATTAGTTAATTTAATCAATGATTAATTTTTACTAATTATATAACAAAATGAACTATATAGAAAGTTGGCATTCTAATTGAAAACTCTGCATAAACAGTATTTTGAGGGAGTTTTCTCTAAAATTAAAAAGGCAAACTCCTTGCAATATTTTCCTAATAAAAAGTTTGTACATAAACTTTTTTATATGTATAACTTTTCTTCATGTAACCTTTTGTATAATCATCATTGTACTGGAAATTAAAAGAAACATCAAAGTAAAAATAATTTATAATCTTAAATGTTTATGAAAAATACCAGAAATAATTATTTAATAATTGTTATCACAAATGAATTTTGCAATACAAATTTGTCTAAGAATTCTATTAAATCACATTTTAAGTGATGATCGAGTTCCTTTTTAAAATAAGATCGAGTTCCTTTAAAATTTCCGAACACTAAATAGCAAGAGTACTTTAAATTCTCTAAAATTAAAGGAAAATAATGTATTTGCAAATATTTATTTGAGATTATACATATCATGTATTCTACGGCAAAAGTATTAGAAAAAATTTAATAGTTAATTTTATTGGTTAATTTTATTAACTTATTTAAAACGAAAAACATAGTAAAGGATATCATTTAATGCCACATAGTAAATGATATATTCTAATGAATAAGAGTGGTCTAAATATATTGAAAGGTAAATAAGGCAGTGAAAAGTGACAATAAGTTTCCATAAAACTATAAAAACTGACTTGTGTGATAATCCTTACAAGTTTTCAAAAAATTTTAATATATTTTATTTTATATTTCAATTCAGTAATATATGAGCAATAAAAAGTAATGTTGGCATTTTGAAACTATTTTTTAACTTTAAAAACTTTGTTCTAAGAATAAAGATTTGCTATTATGATACTACGGCCGTTCTTCATCAGTCTTACACTATTTGACTATTTTTTAACCTAATGATCCACTTCATTTAGAGTTACACATCACTTTAATATATCACTAATAATTATATATATATATATATATATATATATTATGAGGGTACTCTATTCTCTTGCCCCGAATTTTTGTTCTTCATATTGTGCTTTCTTTTATTCTCGATAGTTGTTTAATGGTTTCTTTAAAACGCAGAAAACATTCCTTTTCAAAGAGATAATTCCTCAAAGAATTCCATTCTTAGCAAGATAAAATAATGTCAAACTTATTATAGAGAACGTATGTTCTTTTTCTAAGGAAGAGTAAAAAGAAATAAAACAAGTAAGCCTGAATCACATCATAAAATTACTGAGAAATGCGATTTCTTTTTTTCTTCATAAACCCAAATAAAATAAAGAAAGCATGAAACGTGAGGTGAAATTTTAATTGACACAACACTATAGGAAACAGCTCAGCCTTTAAAAAATTAAGCGGGTTTATTTTTATTTTTGTAAACAGTGCTACTTAACTACCAGGATATTTTAATTTTTTTCACGTAAGTCCAACAAAATTTAGGTTATAGTCTTGTGCACTTACATTATCCTATGTGCAATCCCGGAACAGGAAAAGCTACTGAGTTTAAACATCACAGAATGGTTTTCAAATACCTAACAAAAATGAGATCAAATTCCTGACAAACTGTTTCATATCGTGCAATTCGGAAATAAACTCACCCACTTCCTGCCACTTTACATATTATGAAATCGCAACACTTTTTCACTGTTGCCAAGTTTCAACTTCCTCATTCTTCCGTATTGAGGTTATTATAGCACATATTGTTTTGAAGAAATTTTTTGATCAAATATTGCTAAAATTCTTCTATTATATTTTTTTAAGCGAGGAATATCTGAAAAATGGTATTTAATAACGCTTGAGATTATTGATAAAATTTTTAATGTATAAGAAAAATAGGAGTCTCTGTTAATAGTAAAACAGATTTTCAATAATTCGTTGAATTGATTTTATTTATACATAGATTTATTTTAGACACAATTGTAGCCTATGGCAATAGAATTTTGTGGTGAAACTTAAAAAAATGTTCTAAAATATTTAATAACTACTTTTAATCAATATAAATAAATCTTAGTTTTACTCTGAATGAACTGGAAATGTAATTCAATGTATGATAATTTGACTGCAATATTTTAACAATCGAGAGTTGTGTTTGAACAATTTACGTTTCTCATAAGATCAAAAATAGTTATATAAACAGAAACATTTATTTTAACTAATATTATCTATATAAACATTTTAGCTTAAAACTCTGAAATCTACGTAATTTCCAAAAATACAAGAAAGTATGAGAGTAAAGATATTCATATCGCTATCTTGTCAATATATACCGCTGTCTTGCTAGTGAGATATATAGGAAATTACAAATATCATTCTGTGAGCTAAAACAGAAACTTTTATTTCTTTTTAGGGTATTCGAAGACTTTATGGCAAATATACATTCCCAATATTTCTATTGCCATTATTTAGGAACAGGGGTTGTTAACCCCGTACCCGTGGGCCCCAATGTGCCCGCGAAACTATTTTTGTACGTCCACGACTGTCTGATATATACTGTATCAATATTAACCGTGGCCAACCCCCGGAGCTTACAAATTAAAAGCTTGCTTTGGTTCTACATATTTATGTGAATCGTTCTTTTCAACAATGATCACAATTAAATCAACAATCTGATCTCAACTTAATGATAGCAACTTCAAAGTTACTATAAGATTGAGAATATCATCTTATACTCCTGACTTTGAAAAATTAGTGGGGGTAATAAGCAATGCCTAAAATCGCATTAAATGTAACTATTTTCAATTTTTTGTCACCTTTTGAGAGTAGGATATTGTTTATGATGCTTATAATTGCAATAAAATGAATAAATATTAAGAATTGTTATACTTTTTTCTAACTGTGCCCACCTGCTATTTCCTGTTTGTCAGATGTACTCAGACGGGGAATAAGTTTAAGAACCCCTGATTTAGAATAAACTTATGTGGGGAAAGACGCTGCACTATACATTCTATACATTGAAGACCACGTGACGCACCACATAAATGAAGGTTCACGTTTTATTTGTCAAAAAGACGAAAAGATAATTGTGTATTTAAGTAAATTTAAACTATCATGCTCGGCTTACAACTTTTAAAATGCAAATAAAAAATCAATTAAAGCTTATAATTACAGATGAAACGGAGTTAAAAAATGTGTGTAAAAGGTAGAAGGTAAAGGGAAAAAATTCAAAGGGTAAAAGAAAATTTTCTTCGGAATAAGACGACTTATAGAACAATTAAACATCTAGGATGCCTGTGTACACTTTTTTCAATAGATAAACATCAAACTGCTCAAGTGGCGTCCAATTCTATGCTATCCGTAAACCATATAAGTAAACAACGTGGCCTTAAAGGGTCCTCAAAAAATGTCAAACCACTTCTAACATTATTTATTAGAAGATGATTAAAAGTGGCTCAGTACTTGAAGCCAATCCCTAAGAATAAAAGACTTGAGTTTTCTTTAAAAAACTTGTGGATAGACTGGAATAAAGTTTTTTTTTTCATTTTATTTGTTATATTTTTCGTATACCTCTGACAGCTTAAGTATTATTTTTTTTTGGTTGTGGTTGTGCTCAGTGATGGAACAAAGTTTACTCGAATGATTTAATTCAATCTGGTACGATTTGAGAGAAAGGACAAAACAATTTCAAAGAGTAAATTTGGAGGGGCAAGTTGCCTGGATTCGGAAGCTTTTAACCCCTTGACTGGTTTGCCCGTACACTGTATGGGCTACCGAAAGTTGACCGCAACCAGTTTGCTCGGACGCTGTACGGGCACTAATATTTCTTTTTATTTCCAATTGGCACATATTTTTAATTTTTATTGTGAAATTTTTAGTGCTAGTGTTTTTAAGAGACGTAGTTTGTCCATGGTACTGGAATACTTCTCATGCGGGATTTTCTTTGCGGTGAAGGCGGGAATTTTTCATTGAAGGAAGGAATTTAGATTCTTGAAAATTTTCTATAAGAAACAGGGATCAGCAAGACAATGTACAGTTTGTTGCTTGAGAAGAAATGAAAATAGAAAGATAATCGAGAAAACCCCAAAATATTTCTGTCCCAATTGCATTGTAAGACTCTATATTACACTATGTTTCTCAAATTTTGTGTGCATATATATATGCACGCACACACAATCGTTGAGCCGTTTGAAAAAGAGGTACGAGCATGAAATTTTTTGTAAGTTTGAGAGAAATTCTTTTAAGATGTATGAAACATTCTTCATGGCATGCAGAATGAACTAACAAAAGCAAACTTTTTGGGGAGTTTGTGTTCCACAAATATAAAATACAAAATAGTGTGAAACTTTAAAATTGAAAATTACAGTAAAATTCTTCCATTTTCTTATTCTGGTAAGTGTAATGCTTAGTTATGAGCAATAAAAAAGTGCCTTTTTTAAAAACATTTTGGGCAAAAAATTGGTCAGTTAAGGGTTTTAGTCAGGGGAACTCTCTCTTTGGTATTTGTCTCAAATAAAATGAACAATTTAGCATAAGAAGATGCGCTGCAACAGAAACATGTATTTTAATTGCAAAGATTTTGTCGGAATCACAATAAGAAATCACAATCGGAAAGACAATAGTGCTGTTCATTGAAATGGTAGCCCCTAACGGTAGTTTGCAATAACCAAAGTTGATTTACGGAGTCTCAGGGGTGTTAACTTTTTCTGGAGGGCTGAAAATATAAACAATATTCAAATTCATATAACTGTTTGAAATTAAAATTAAATAATTCGAATCTTTTACACATTATTTATAAAGGAATGGAGCTACAGAAAAGTGTAAAATGCTTAAAATATAATCATAATTTAAAAAATTATAAGCATATGAAAATAAGAAGTATTTCGATAAGAAATATTAATTTTTACATTGCACATGCTATTTTAAAAAGTAGTAGCTTTAATTACTAGCAATAATATGATTTATAAAGTTAAATGTATCTTTATTGCATCGTAATAATTTTAAATAAATAGAATAATAAATTATATTTTTTAAAAAATAAAAATAATTATATTTTCAAAACTTTTTTAGGAAATTTTATAATATTTTCAAATATTTTGAAATACAAAAAATATATAATTATTAATTTACTAGGGTTTAAAGAGTATGATGCATTTTATAATTCTATAAAGTTTTATGCATCAAAGGCTACTATTTTAGAAAATAGTGAGCGCAAAGTAAAAATTACTTAATATTTATAACAAAATTATTTCTTATTTATATGCTTATAACTTTTAAATTATGATTATATTTCAAACATTTTGTACTTTTTTGAAATCATAATCCTTTGTAAATAACGTGTAAAAGATTCGAAACATTTAATTAAAATTTAAAAGAAGTATACCTGTTTTGAAAATTGATTATATTTTCACCCCTCGAGATAAAATTAACACCCCTGAGACCCCTTACTGGATTGACCAGTGTGTTTCATCAGACTTCAATACCTTAGAAAAAATTTGGCGACTCCTAATTCGTTGAAAATTTACAAATTATTTGAAGAATTTCTCTTTTGTTGAGTTAAAATAAGCTACTGTGGATACTTAGAATAAATTAGATAAACTTATGCATAAAAAACTTTCTAAGATAGTGAAAAATAAACTTTTAGTGTCCGTAAAAATGGTAACCCTGTAAGTTATTGATTTCGCTGGACTTATATTAATATGCATAGTAGCAGCATATGCTCGTCATATTTTTGCTTGCATATCAATTAAAATTGCATTATTTTATTAACATATTGCAATTTTTGCTTTTCGTATTTGCTCATAAAAAACAACACAATTGATAAAATACTCTCCGACCAATATTCAAGGGAAACCTACGACAACTTTTCTATGGTGAGAAGAGAATATTATAGATTATAATGCTGGGTTATATATACAGGAGATACTCCATCAAGAAATTAAAATTTTACATATAAATCATTATTTATCCACATTTAAAGTAACAGGCAACAGTATGTTAATCTGTCTACATTATAAGAAATGAGTGCACATAAGAAAATATGAGCTATATTTAAAATTTTGATATATATGCATTTATACATACATACATATATATATATATACATATACATATATATATATACATATATATATATTTATATACATACATATATGCATACATACATATACATACATATACACACATATATATACAGTTTTCACGGTCACGAACACTCATGGTCAGCGAATCCTAAGTTCGAGTCCAGTTGCAACTGAAGGCTCATTGTGTAGAGTGTAGAGCAGCATGATGCACGTTGAATCTATAGTGGCTCGAAAGCCCTACTTTGGCATGCTGTAGAAAGTTGGAGAGTGAGGTGATATAGCTCAGGTCTAGTCTTCGTCATTTGATCTAAGTTTAAAAATATGAGGTTCGTCCCCCACAGCCCTCTCGTTGTCTTAGAGTTCGAGGTAAATGAAAACAATTTTGTTTACAGTTAATGATTTTATGCATATATATACACATGTACTGTACACGGAAAAACAGGGTAAATGTAATACAAAAGATGCAATCATGAGTTTAAGTGAAGAGAAATATAGGTAATTTTTAGAAACTACATCAGTGTTTTAGGGAAAGTTTCAACTGCTTAGTAAGGCACGCGTAAGCTGCCACGATATTCTCCTATTGGATCCCGAATAAATTAATAGGGAATTCAAAGTATAATTATTTTAATGAGGAATTACGAATAAATCTATCAACATATAAGTTTGGATTTTAAGTGCTAAAGGAAATGAGACGCATTTCGGAAAAGGATATTTGTAACTATGATTTCGATAAAATATGATAGATTAGTATTTTAAGTAAATATTCAATTATTACACACACACACACACACACACACACACACCACACACACACATACATATATATATCGATTTACACGAACCCAAAGTTATGCAATTTTCAAATCTCCTCGATTCATCTTTTGTGCGGCAGACTATTTTGTTAAGATTTTATGAAATCTTTTACACCCAAATCACAATTTTGTTTCTGATTTTGTATTTGTGTCATATTGTGTAAAATATTTTTTTTCCCTAAGCCTAAATTATTATTTTCCTTCGTCTCTGGCCCCAAATAAAATAAAATAATATATATATATATATACATAACAGCCATTAATCATATATTAAAAAACTGCAAGAAATCTAATTAACAATATGTAGGAATATAACAAGACGGTATAGATTATAGTAGAATGGCCCAAGTAATACAATAGCAAATTCTTAGGCTTAAGACTAAGATTGCAAGATGAAACATTGTTTCAAGACACCAATCTTACCCTTTATTTGCATATATCACTGGGGTGAAATAAGAATGGAAAATACAGTTTAAAGGGCTGTTTTTCTAAAAATTAAAATATTATTTCTGAAAATAATTTTTTTATGTAATAATAATATTTCTATTGTATAAAACAGGAATCTACTTAATCAGAAGTATATAAGATTTTTTAAAAAAATTTGATGTTAAATTGAAAGACATAATTAATAATATCCTAAAATAGTAGAGAGAGAGAGAGAGAGAGAGAGAAGTAGTGTACTAATTTATCAATAAGACCTCATAAGCAATGGCAACCATAGGAAAGTGCTTAAGGATAAAATTGTTCAAATTTATTTTGGAAAAACTCAATTAAAATTGTACGTAAAGTATGAAAATCCTTTAAAATTTTAAGAGAATTTAGAAAAGAAAAGAGGACTATATTAAAAATAAAAGACTTTCTTATTTCAAAAATTCTCTAGCAATTGAATTGAAGTACCATCTAATTTAAAGCAAAACTTTTAAAAGAAAATAGGATGTAATCGAAGAGAAACGAATATAAAAGGAACAATTGTATGATATGTAATAAAAACTTATATTAAATAAAAAAATTAACTTATTACTTTTGTATGCAAAAAGAAAATATACAGGATAGTCATGTTCCAAAAAGCTTTTCATAAGTTTTTAACATGATCATTTTTGCCCCCATTTTTATTGACTAAATAACTTTTTTTTGTTGCAAATAAATAAGAATACTATTCTTGTAAATATATATTATAAAAACGTTATTCCTAAAAGGATATTTAACAATATGAAAATTTTAAGAGAGCATTTTCTTTAATCAAAACTATTACAACTTAATTTATTATCCATAATATGGAACATTTATCAAGGTATTCTGCAGTTAGTAGGTTATTATTATATTAAATCAGGATTAAGTAATTTGGATACAGGTTGGAAATTTTAAATCACTAAAACTTAATTAATTAATCTTGACATATACTTAACTATCATTTTGCTTGATACGAAGCAACTCTATTCTTTAAAATTAATCTAAAAAAGAAATTTCATTTTTAAATAACATGTTTCATATGTAATGTAATTACACACACACACACACACCAATCAATTTGTTCTGTATAATTATAATCTGATAAAATAAATCATCCAATTAAAAGAAATTTAATGGCTTATTTCAATATAATTTTTAATTATTTTTTTGTGAATTTTAATAGAATTTATACTTAAAAATGTTTCAAAAATAATAATGATCCCTCAGCAGGCATCTTTAAGAAATCGCAAATGAGTATTGCTTCAATTTTCTCTCTTTTTCCCACTCATCTGGAAAATATAAGGCGATAACTTGACTCTGATAAGGGTGACTGAATCAGAATAATACTAGTCTAATAGATTTACTAGTAGTGATCTGAATGATCTGAATTAGTTGACTCATTGTCCATCAAATTGGTTTTTACCAAGGAATTTTAAAGCCCTTTATATAAATAATTTATTGGATCTGTTCAGGAACATAAAATATTACATTACAGTTACCAATTAAAAATTCTGAAAGTATAACGTCTTAGGCCTGTAAATTTTCGGATAAATGGATATGCAACTGTAAAATTCATACTTGAGGAACTTTACATGTTTTAATTATGTGGAATAAGGTAAAAAAACGGAAATATTAGTAAGCTAATAACTAATAGATCTGCATGTCACGTAAGTGAAAAAGGGCAAATTCTATGTAGGTCTTCCTGGTTTGAAAGAACTTAAAAGTTGTCATGTTATTCAGTAAGAGTTTTTGGTAACATTAGAATAGAAAACGAGACATGTTTGTAAAGTAGAAGAATTAAATGCAGTCTGGTCTATTTTACTGATTCACAGAGATTTTAAGTGATAACTTGTGTGTGTATGTGGAAAAAGATTAATATCCTTTGCAAAAAATTAGCATACAGTTCATTGCAGATATAGTCTGTGCTAAATCGTGATATGGTATGCAAACAGAAAAAATAGCATTTAATATATGAGCAGCGACATGCAAAATGCAGGAAGAACTTTCATATTAGAAGTTGTAAACTTTTGAAACAGTTACATGTTTTTAACTTATAGTTTTGAAGATTCTTTCTCTCTGAGTCTCTCTCTTATGTATATACTAGCCGTTACCCGCCCACTTCTCTGGGTATTTCATATTGTTATGTGAATATATATATACATATATATATATATATATATATATATATAAATTATTCATATTTAAATCTTAGCATTAGGCTTTCAATTTTACTGAGAGAGAAAAACGTTCTTATAATCCTCACCTCTTAATTTAAAAAGGACATGTCTTGGAATTTCTAAAACTGAAGTAGAATTATCGTTTACTCTGCTGTAACCCCCTCCCCCAAAGTGGGTTTCAAAAGAATCCATTTTTAGTGGCTCTTAACAAAATGAATATGCTTGCCAAATTTCATGTCTAAGTCTAATAGCTCAAGAACGGAAATTTTTTTATCAATACACCATGTAATTCTCTTTAAGTGTTGATTTCTGTTCGACCCTTTCCTAATGGATTTCAACTTGACAAAAGTAACATGCATACCAAATTTCATAACTGTAGGTGCAATATCTCGAAAACGGAAGGTTTTTTTTATCTGTAAGCCCCTGTAACTCCCGGACCCCCCCCATAGAAGTCGATTTTCATCAAAACTCATTCTTATCGGATCTCTACTCAAGACAAAAGAAACATGCTTACGAAGTTTCAAGTCTGTGGGTCTAATATAGTTTAAAATCATCTATAACGCCCTTAACCCCTTAAGATCTCTTTTGGCTGTCGATTTCCACAAAACCCTTTCTTAACGGATCCCTACTTAACGAAAGGTTAATGTCTGCCAAATTTCAAGTTTGTAAGTCAAATAGCTCAGAAACGGGAATATTTATCTGTAACACCCCTTAACCCCTCGCAACCCTATTTAGGTGTCAATTTTCGCAAAGCCCTTTTTTAATGGATCTCTACTTCATGAAAAGTACATGCCTGCTAAATTCCTAGTCTGTAGGTCTATTAGTTTCTGAGATATCGGGATGAGTGAGTCTTTTTTCTCCTTTACATTTATAGATATATGTGTGCATGTGTAACTTTTCTATAACATTTTATCCTTGACTTTGTAATATTAAATGAATTGATTGTATATTCAATTTTGAAATATAACATACTTCTTCTGGTGTTCTAAACAATGATGAATCCCATTTGAAGTTGTGAAATTCATTCAAGATTCAGCCATGAAAATCATATCCGTTTTTACTTTATTTTTTACAATTCGTATAAAAACTAAATTGGTAAATTTGCGTCAGAAAATTTTAAAATGTCTTTGTAGACTTCTCATAATGTTAAAGTTATTTTCATTTTACGCTTGCATGTATTAGGTTGGTGTATATGAAATGCCTGAACTTTTTTTACATGTGAACTTTTATCTCCCTGTCTTCATTACGATTTTGTTTTTGACATAATATCATTAACAGATGAATTATCCTTTGCAAGAGTTACATTTCAATAAATATTTCCTCAAAAATGTTCCTTTTGTTATTTGCTTGGAATTTCATAAGGATAGGAATTTATCCTATATTCATGTAGCTTTTTATATGAGTATAAACATAGTAATAATGCTGCAAAAGATGCACACAATATAAACGAGACAATGGGGAGAATACTGTTAATGTTCAAAAAGTGCATAGTTGGTTTGAAAAATTTCAATCTGGTGCGTTTTCCCTATTAAATTGACCACGCGGAAGACGCAAAACATTTGTAAATAAATTATAGTTTAAAAAAAGTAAAAAACTTCCTTTTAGTTAATCCAACTAAGTTGTAACTTAATCTTTTGCTCGCTAAATCTGGAAATGGGATCTGAAATTAGTTGCCAGTTGCAGGATGGGACTTGAAAATAGGAAATTGTTAATCCTGATGATCTTGATCAGGACAATGGAACAAAATTATTAATTATTGTATTGTCATCGGTCCTGGACAGTGAGCAAAATTTCGGATTAATCTGGCTATTTAAAGTGGGTAAAAATTTGAGTTCAAAAATTCCGTTACATACAAGTGAAGCTTATAAAAGAGTGTTAAAAATGATGCTCTGAAGGCATTTGAGGAAACGAATCCAACTTTATCAACTTTATCTGCCAGTTCATTGATGAAATGCATGCGAATATGAAAGCTATACTACCATAACTTCTTAACTGGCATGGTCCTATGCTTCTCCATGACAACGCTCGTCCGCATACATCGTACAAAACAACTGCGAAATTAAATTTCAAATATGAAATTTTGCAGTACCCATATTATTTGCCCAACCTTTCGAAAATCAATTTTCGTTTTTCTTAAGCATTTAGAATAGTTCTTACGGGATAAGCAGGATGAAAATGAGGCGAGTCTGAAAAATTCGACATTTGAGTGTATTGATTCCACAGCTCAGAATTCCTTTAAGACTCAGCAAGAAAGGTATATTAAAGCAAATGGAGCATATTTTAATTAAGTAAATAGCTTTTGAAAAACACATTAACAGTTTTATATATTCCCTTAAAAAAGATATTTCACATGCACCAACCAAGATTACTTATAAACCTAAAAAAACTTCAAGGTAAAACCAAAACACTAAACTTTTTTATCAAATTTCCTCCCACCAACCTTGGTTTTGGATAATTGTTTAAGCACTCATTATATTCTGAAGATCTTTAAATTTTTGAGCAAAACCATATTTATGAAAAAAAAAATTTTACTTCTGGTGGGGAATTATTATAATTCACTATTTATGATTAAAAATCTAAAACTTTTAAACTAATTCAAAATATTGCAACATAGTTTTTTTCATTTGATATATATTTATTCATATACAAAGTACACAATCTAAGAAAGCAATGATATAAATTGTCTATGAGTTTGTAAAAGGGAGTTTAATTCATGTTTAAATACATACTTAAAAATTATGGAAATTTTCTTTTAAAATCCATCTTGCATACAAACATCAGCTCACATACAAGTCACCAGTTAAAAATAAAACTAAGATGAACTTTTCAAATCCATAAGATTGAAAATGATTTGTATATATATAACTCTACCATTTGTCTGATTTAGTAAACCCTTACGTGTGATTAAATACAATGTGCACAGAGAAAAATTAAGAAATCAATCATACATAATTGAGTGATCATTATACTGGAGTATGGAGAGGAAAGAATTACATTTAAGAATGCAGTCGGAATAAAAAGCCAAAGTCAACGTAAATTTTAAATCATTTAAGTTCTTCTTTAGTATAAAAAGTAGTATGTAGTAAGGAATCTTATTCTGAATCTTTACAGAAAAAAATGTAATTATACAAGCAAGAAAAAAAATTGGTACTAAATTGTTACCTATAACGGTGTTAGTAATAAATATAGACAAAAAAAACTTCAATTCCAAAGATTAAGCGCACAATTGTTTTATGCATAATAAAATTTCTGAATTAAAATGTTAGTTTTAAATGGTTTTTTAGACATTTTTCCAAATTATTCATGAAGTAAGTTGCTAGTTTTTAATGCTTGCGCATGTATTGTTAAATTAAATTTTAGAAAGGGAAAGTTATTAAAAATGAACAACAAATATTGATATACATTATGCACATTTCGCAAGTGTGTATATATTTTTTTACAAAGAAAACTGTTGTAAAAAAACAACTTAATACTCCACAAGAGCGAAATCTCACATTAACTTTTTCATGAAAAAATAATGCTTCACGTATAATTGTTTTAAAATAAGCAACTCTGTGCTTTATGCATTGAACATAAAGCAAATATAAAAATATTTTTTCAAAAAGCTACGAATAAAACTTTTTAGAAATGAGGGGGCATAATTATCATAAAATAAAGCACGTATTTATGAGATGCGCGAGGTCTAATTTATTTTATGTCGAAAAATTCCATCGCTAGGGTTTTACGTTCATGTAAATCCGGAACATTAAGGAAGCTGTAAAGTAAATCCGGTTCTAAAATACCAAGATATATTCAGGGCAACAAAATGTAGCCGAAGTTTTATTTCAAAATTTACCCCCCTATAAAAAGAAACTTTAAAAAAAATACAACTTTATTGCTTCTTAAACGAGCTGCTGGTTTCTACGGTGTATTGTTAGCTATTTTATAAAGGCTGAATTTAGGTTAATATTGAAGTTATTTATAGATATTCAGAAAGGAAATACATTATGTATTAAATTAAATATAAGCAGTTTCATTAAAATGTTAAGCTCTTGTTTCACTTAAAAAATTATTTTTTGAAGATTTGAGCAATGGAGTCTTAAATCACTCCATGTAAATAACTAAAAAGGAAAATTTCAAGTACCGAAAAAAAGAAATTCTATTAAATATAGATTAAAATAATGAAATGCAAAAAGATCTTTCAAATCATTTATCTGGAATCACAAGTACTGAAATTATTCATCTTTCAGTTAGGGTCTACTTTATTTTCTAAACAAAATTGCAATCTTTTTTGGCTTAACTATCATTGTTTATAGAAATCTCAATGTTTATAGAAACAAAAGCATAATATTTCTTTCCAATAGGGCTGCAGGTTGATATTTTTACCGTAAAAGACCTAGTACATTCACCGGGGGATAGTATCTCTTTTTAGAGTGGCACCACATAGGTGATATACTAATCACCACAAGTAGTTTTGGCACCCCGTTTCCACCCCAGAAGGAGGTACCTGAGTTCTAACAATGTGAAACAATTTTGCCAACAGCACTCAAGGAATCTTTTAAAGGCTGCATAATCATACGACATTTGACATTATAAAAATGCACCGACTTGGACCAGGGTCGAATCTGCAGTCTTTTGCGTGCGAGGCCAGCGCCTAACCAAGTACACCACACAGTCACCTGCAGAAGGATAATATAAGCTTGGTTATTTTGTAAGAGTGTATCTTGTTGTTGTTGTTGTGTTCAAAGTTTTTTTTATTTGCACACAGGTTCCTAAAATGCTAGAAAGGCATTCTACTCAATGAGATTTAACAGAAAATAGATTTAGATAAATGTAGAATTTTTAGTGTTATGTAACATTATTTTGCAGAAGAATCACAACTAACCAGATAATTAGTACTTCCAAGTGTTATTCAGTTTTTCAAGGATTTACATCAAAAAAGGTAGAAATATTCGAAATTTTCAAATCTTCAATGTTATAATTCTTTAACACATTAAAAATGAATATTTCTGGGCATTAAGAAACACAAGATAGCATTAATTGTTGAGATATAATGTATGCAAAAAATATACAAAAATATGTGTACAAAAAATTTCCTGCTATAAAGAATTAAAATGAAACGCCCATAAGATCATTAAGATAAAAATAAATGGCAATATATAAATTAAGAAATTGTTTTTGAGTATTGTCAGTAAATTATAGAATAATTAAACCTATTTATAATAATAATTGATCGTTACAATACCATGTATATCATTTAAAAATATTACAGAATTATAAACATTCTAAATGTATAAAGCTATATGAGAAACCTTCTCTATATATATTAGTACTCAAAACAAATGGATTATTTTTCTTTTTACATATTATTTCCAAATATAGTGGAAGAAATTTAGTAAAATTGGGCATACAAATTGTTTAATCATATACAAAAGCATGCTATACAAAAGATATGAGACACATGCATGATTATGTTTACAGATAATCAGTGTTGGAAAGTCTAAAAAGTATCAGATGGAACAAAAAATTGGTTAATAGAAAGTATGGTCCCCTTTTTACGGTCATACAGCTTTTATTTACAGAAATTACATTGAAATGAGAAAATCTAGGAGCCTTTATGAAATTCTTTTGGTTTCACTCCGCCAGCAACGTCTTTTTCAGGTCCTAGATGGTTTTGTGATAAAAGACATGCAATTTTCCTCTCAGAACCATATCAAATATTCTTTGTAGGCGTGGGATATGTGGATAACAAATCAATTTTTCGAACATATTCACTTTCTAGAAATTTATCGCAATAAACAAGTCTTATGTGGATGACCCTGCACGCTAAGAAATGAAATCAGGGTTAACTGCATCTTTAAAAAACGAAAATAGAGCTCCAAGATTTCTTTCCTATGCCTCACAATAGTAATCTCTGCTAAACACATGGAATTCTGTTATGCGTCCAACAAAACGCTACCCAAGCCAAAAACCTCCTCTACCACTCTAGTCTCTTACTCGGATGTTGGAGGCATGCAGCGAATCCACGGTTCCCTCCAGATGATGTTATTCTTGAATCGGTAGTTTTATTGAATCTGGACTTATCAGTGAGTAAAACTGTCTCTTATGAATTCTTGTTTTAATGTAAATGTTCTATTTATCATGTTAATAAGCTGTTCTGCTTATAGTATTCAAGTAGTATAGAAGCAAATGGTATTCAAACAGAGGACTTGCTCTAACAATCTTCTCCCATACAGTCTACTGGAAACACAAATTCCTTAAACTTGGGTTTCAGTGGTTAAAAAGTCAATTGATAACAATATTTTCCGAAGACAACTGAGAAATTGTTTTATTCCTTTTACATAAATATCAATTATTGGTCATCGTAGCTCTTGGATAAACATACACGTGTAATTCTCTCTTTCTACGGAACTGATCTTATTAAAAACCGTTAAAACGTTACATTAAAGTCTCCAGCAATCTGTTCTTGAGACTGTGCTGGAAAATAGAATGAGGCAGCAAATATCCTGAATATTTGCTGCCTCATTCTATTATCCAAGAATTGCTACTTATTTTGATTATTTGCCTTTGAATTTCAATGAATGCTGTAATAATACACAGTGATAGTCGTCGAATTTTGCGAACGAATGAAGAAAAAAAGTTGACCTGTGCTCTTATATATACAAAGTATAATCTTTTAAATACAAACCCCATATGCAAGTGCATGCTTACGTTATAGACATTAAATAATTTGCATCTTTGAAAAGATTTGTCTTTCTATTCATTAAATACTTATTGGAAGGTTTTACTAAATACGTTAAGTATTTTATATAATTTAAAATTGTATGTTGTACATAATTTAATTCTCAACTTGCTTTGGTATTAATATAAACGCATGCAATTAATTCATCTATTTGATTAATTACTTTATTGCTGAAAAATGCCACATTTTCAATCTTTCCTCCATGAAAGAAATACTTTTAGAGAACAAAAGAAAAAGAAAGATAGTCCAAGATTTCCCATTATTCCATTCTAGTTTTATTTTGGTTTTATTATGAAGAATAATTGTAAAAAATGAACACCCACATAGATGGAAAAAATAGTTTTTATGAAATTGGTTTAGAATACATGATGGCCAAGATAATTATTTCAGCCAGCAAAGAATCACGCACTTTCGTCTTTGAGTTGCATGCGTGCTAGAGTCGGCCCTAAGTTAAGAAGCTATTAAGCATAAAATAAAAAGAAAACACTTTTTTTATAAAAATTTTATTTATGCATGTCCACAGAATTACTTTTTTTGTGAGAATGTGGAAAAGGGTTTTACATTCATTCATTCTGAATTGAATTTTTTATAAAATAATATGAATTAGCCGGCATATTTATAATTAGCGTTAGCGCAGTCTTATTTAAACATGTTTATAAAACGTCAATGGTCTTTTAAGATTATTAGCTTTGTAAACATTACCTTCATTGTGATTTGAATTAGTATGTAAGGAATTATTTTCTAAATTAATATAAGCTTAGGCGTTACTTTTGTTGAAATGATTTTAGTCCGTGGAAATTGAATCAAGATTAAAAGCTTCTGGGAGAGATTTTTTAAATATTTTGCATTAATTTGTTTCGGTATACTAAGAAAAAATAACTATTATTTTGAATTTTATTTATTTGCATGTTATCAATAATATTTTATTAAAATGCTTACTCTCTCAATTTAACGAAAATAAACAAGTTTTGGTTTACCATTGAATTATTAGCTGGAACTGAAATCTTTTATTTGAAAATTCTTGCCATCAAAGTAACTAATTAATCCTTAAATCGTACCACTAAAATCTATTTTTATTTATTTATTCACCGATTACTTATATCAATATCCACCATTTTATCTGCAACACTACACTCACATAAGAGACGATAACAACTGTGTTATTCTAATATTCTGGAGTACTAGAGATATTCCCCCAGAGTTTCAGTTAATACAGATTGAACCAGAAAATTAACTCTCTTGTACTGTCCTACGGTTTAGCATTTCACTTAGTGTCATTAGACGTTCGCTATCTCATTTTGCTCCGTCCTCTACTATCGTGACATAAAATGATATGTCGTAATTATAACTTTGACTCTGAATGCAATTCTAGTTCATTTCATCATTATTAGCTCGTTTGAGAGTAGCAACAATTTTAAGTGGAAAAATGCTTAAAATAATGATGTACCTGACGAATAAGTAAATAAGGTTGTTTTATAATGACTTCAAAGTTTGTGTCACTCACAAGCAGAGAGAATTATATATATTTAGGAAGTATTTTGTTCCAATTTTCGAGAACTTCTCTATCTTAAATCTTTAGACTTAAAGAGTTATTGAGGGACAGTAAAAGTTTTAATCTTTGTGGGTCTTTATTAATTCTGTAAATTTTTTTAAATCGTAAAATTCTTTGAGATATAGTTTTTTTATTATTTCATATCAATATTTTTTGCGATGCATTTAAGTATTTCCACATTGAAAAAGGTTATATTTATTATATTTATATAAAAACTTTAATTACTTCATTTCTGATCCATTATAAAATGTTACAAAGCCATAAAGCATTAAAACATATGTTAAGGCAGATGATAGATATTTAAAACCTCACATGTACTGACTGAATTTTAGCATGCAAAACTATAAAACATATAATGAAAACATTTAATTTATTACAATTAAAAATAAATTTTATATATTACATAAAATTTTTAAAATAATTATTACTTTATAATTATTCTAAAATTTTTATTTAATACGATTATCTTAATCTTTTTTTTTTTTACTGGTTTAGTTTTATAATATATATCATTGTGTTGTTCCTTTATAAAATAAATTAAGATATTTTACGTAAGTGTAGGATCTTAGCAAGCTGATTTTAAAGTTTTTTCCTTCAATTGATATAAATAATCATTACAGAAAATCTGACTTATTATCAGGTTTTATTTTGTAGTTTGTTAAATAAGAAATCCTTTATCCGATTAAATATATATTCCATACAAATTGACTCAATGTGTAAAAATATAGAAACCTACTAAAACATACTTTAAAGCGCTCAGTTTTGAAATGCCATTATTTATACTCATAGAATCGATCACTTATTTTCGTAAATTTATTGCTTGGAGATATAATAAAACTTCAATTGAATTTAAATTTAAAAAGAAAATTTTTTTCCAGAAAAATACATTTTTGGTAAGAAGTTTGGTTAAAAGCAATATTTAGGGATGACAAAAAACAAAATAAATGGCTAAATGGGATTTAGAGAGCTGGTATTTTTATGAGAGGACATGAGCTCAGAGAAAAAAGAGACTTGGAAATGATATGCAGATGGTCTTTTTTGCAACTCTTTTGACAGTTTTGAAACGACAAAAAATGCTACTAAAATAACCATCCACAAGCTATTAAATTACTCGTAAAGTAGCAAAACTTGCTTCACATACATTTTTTGCAATCTTCCTAAATTCCAGAAAAATACACACACAAATGTATATATAATAGTGACAAATACACGCAAAACTTATTTAAGCAGATTGTGTGTCACGTTTGATACTAGCATTTTATTTTTTGTTGAACTGCCATTCATAATAGTCATTTCCAGTATTCCTTCATTTAATTTAAGTCCATATAATTTGCGTATGCACATCAAAAATGATTATCAGTGTATGAATCATCTAGAAAGTGGAACATAATTCTAATATAACAGACCATAAGTGTTGTTTACCGAAGAAATGTAGAATCGAAACAAATGAGTAATTTTTTGGTTTATTTAAGAAAATTAAGCTATTTTGGGAGATTTTTAATATTTTTTTTTAGTTTTTTAATTAAAAATTAATTTTTTAGTTAAAGCCATATGAAATTGTCCTCTATGTTATTTTATTAAATTTATGATGAAAGCGATGTTTTAATTTTAATTCTATTTAAATTCCACACACAAAATAATATATTCTTATATTAATATATAGTAATATAGTACTTTAATATTTGTATAGCGTAATTATTATTTAGTTAGTATATATTTCGTAAATTCGATAATTTAAATACATACATACATAAAAGATACTACAATTTGCTGGCCATTAAAATTACATCATGAAGGAGTGACGATACGAACGTTAAATTTACATAAACAGAAGAAGATACTAGGATAATTTTGTCATGAAGTTTTCCAATTAGTTCAAAAGCAAACACATGAATTAAGCTTGAATAATATCTATTTAGAATAAAACCCTAGTGGTAACTTTACAGGTTATAATAAATTCAATATTTACAATAGAAAATTTCTCAATTATCGTATAAGTTGGAATTAAATGTATAGAAAATTCACAAATACATATGCAGATATATATGTGCGTGTATGAGCATGTGCGTGTATGTATATGCTCATTGCTGGCCATTGAAACTGCAACTTCATGAAGAAAGGATAATACAGATTCGCATGTAAAGATGATAGGATATTCAAGTTCTTAGCATTTAAGTGTAATGAAAAGATGTAAGAAGGATAAGTGACTACCAGCATACGTTGGAATTCGATATAGTGATGGGATCGTGGCCTATGCGGTTTATTGTTATTGCCACTCGTATTGGTCGGAATTTAAAAACTGTTATGCGAATATTGAATGGATGGGTTCAGGAGTGTCATACTAGACGCCATACAAGATCTTAACCATCTCATGTTGTCAAGCCAACCTTTCAAGATCGTACATATATACGGGTCTTGATTCAAGAAGTGAACTTGTTGTACAGCACATGTATCTACAAGGGCATCATTATTGCGGCTTCCCCGTGCACTCCATTGTAGAGACGAGTGGCGAGAGATGTGACCTATGACAAAATTGCATGCAAGTGTTGCACCACTCCGTGCTTTCATACGAGTTCCATTTTGACGTGCAACATAATGATGGACGCATCCGTGTCTGGAGGATATCCATTTATCTTATTTTGACAATTATTTGATCACTTTGTTACAGCTTTTAAATTTTGATTTTTATACACATTTTTATTCACAGAAAAACTAATTTTACACTTATTATGTACATATTTTTATGTATAACATGCTACTCTTTACATTAAAGACTATATATACATAATTTTGTTTTTAATCATGTTCATTCTATTCAATGGAGGTAAGCTAATTATTTTCCTGATTATTTTAGAACATGTTCTTTTAGATTTGTTTCATAGTAATTTTAGTAATTTTACATTTATTAAAGTATTTTAAATTATTTTTTATCTGTGTCTTCTAATCTAAATTTTATTTCTGTCCATTAATATGGGAAAATAAAGGGGAAGGTTGGAGTTTCCAAGCATTATTTAACTTTATTGCCTTAGCCTAAGAATTTGCTTGAGCATTATTGTGTGTATGTTCTTATGTATATAATAAAAATTAAATTAGAGGAGTTGCCTTTTATACACGAATCCGCTAATCTTGGAAAAAACACAGTTTAGGAAAAAGGTTTTGTTAGCAATTTCCTTTTGCCACGTGGAAGTTATTTTAATTTTTTAAACTTTTTGGATTTTTGTATGGAACTTTTATTCTAAAAGGGGAAAAAAATTCACAAAATTTTTTCAAAGTCCGAGACGAGTCCGATTTTACTTATAGTTCGAAAAATTCAAAATCCTTCATTGAGATGTCTGAATGCATATGATCATCATACAGGAGTTTTTCTTCTAGATAATGAAATATAGGTCGAGGATCAAGTGCCCTATACGGATTTTTTTCGATTATTTTTTCAAAAAAAGTAAGAAAAAAGTTGAGTAACACAGGCTATGTATAAGGGATTTAACGGAAAATAATTTTGTTAGTATTTCATTGGAAAATATCACATACGTTCTACCTGCTTGGCAAAATTTTCATAATCGAGGTGAAATGTTTGAATTGTTTTCCAAATTACATCCAGGTTCTTAATTTTGGGTATATTCTTGAAGGAAAAAAAACGTAATTCGGAAATACACCTACACATTTATATGTAACAGAGTAATGATTTAGTACAAGGGTGGCCAACCTGTTTGGAACGAGAGCCACTACTTGATGAAAAAAATATGTGTGCCACTTCTCTCTCTCTCTCTCTCTAACTTCTCCAACAAACAAACAAAAATGAAAAAGCGAAGAAATGTTACTTATAATTTACGCAAATAACAATTATTTAATGCAATTCCATGTAGTCGGAATTTAATAATAATATGATTAATAAGACAAATGTAAAAACTTAGGTTTTATTGCTAAAAACTTTTTACAAGTTCACTCAGGTGAGGTATAAAAAAAATGAGTATCTTGAAGCAATTAATGCTAAATAATTATTAAGCAATCAGTACTTTCTTAATGAAGCGTTTGAAATCCTTTCTTTTTGACCTAGTCATCTATATTAGGATTCGTTCTTGAAGATGCTTATAAAATTATTTTATTTTAGGTACATTTCAGCTAGTTTTGTAGTTTGTATTGATTTTATTAAGATCATAACAGAAAAAATTTATTCACAAGCATATTTTGGTCCAAATTTTAAGAGTTTAACTCTATTTCAATAAAAAATTTTAAAAATTAATTTTTATTATTTTTAAATTTTTTTCAAATTTTACAGTAAGTTTTGGTGTGCTATTGTTACAACTCCACCGTGCCACACTGTGTCACTCATGCCGTGGGTTGGCCACCCCTGTTTTAGTGTAATAATCGTATTATATGGATTTTTCTCCAATAATGGATTCTACAAAGAGTATTTTGTTGTTGTTTATGATGTTTATTGTTTTGGGGGAAGAAAGGTAAGAGGACCCTGAACACTCCCTAGGTGTTCTCCCTCAAGGCTTGGGGGGGGGAGAGAAAAACTGCCTTGTTATCTGCATGGTGCTCAAATCTACGGCTATAACGATAGGCGTACATCTCCCCCTTACCACGATGAATTTCAAGGGCCTCAATCTGATGTTACTGTCGATCGGGTGATATCAGTAACAACAACTACAACATTGTTTTTGCTGTATATTAAATAAACTGTTAAGTGCACATTTCCTCCAAGTTTTCTGTTTCTATGTTCATTCATTTTCAAATTACACACACAAAAGAAAAAAACAGGATGCACCATAACTTTTGTAGGCGTATTTATATATACAATTTATATATATATGATGATTTACCACGTACTTGCTATAGAGGTTCAGAGTGCAAAGATAATTCGGAATCACATAAAATTTCATAGCCGAAAATGTCTTTTAAACAAGCTAGAGCTTAAAGAAACAAAGACATAACATAAGCAATATACTGTATTGACGAAATCCAGCAGAAAAATCTATCCAGTGTTGATAATTCTCAAGCGTCAATGGCTGCACGTGCTATAAATGGTATGAACTCAATTTGCAGACAATATCCTTCTTACGATGAGTTGGAAAATACGAATTCATCGGGCTCTCCCCTGAGTGCTTGTATCGGGGAGGACTGCTTTCAGTAAAATGTAATACCTCTCTCTTTCATTGTCAGGTGTCTCAAGGATCTCTCTCCATTTACAATAGTTATCTCGAAGCAAGCATTCCTATAAGTAACATTCTGTGCATACATACAAAAATCCTATGATGATGAACACATCTGTTTGAAAAACTTTTCTGATACAAGCACACAGTGATACTCCCATTACATTGCGGATCCATACGCGAAGTGAATGTCAGCCAATTCAACGATTCAGTTTTTGTAAATCGTAGTAAATATGCTTCTGGTCCTCAAATACTGGTTTCGAGTGGAGTCAGTCTGCAATTGAATTCCCATACAACACTTGCCACTGATAAAGGAGCCATTTCTGATCCTGGAATGCAATATGATTCCGAATTGACTGTGTACCTTTTATTCCTCCTGTAAGCTTGTCCTTTGTATTGACAGTGAATCTCCGTCCCTCTTGCATATTTAAGGAATTAGATTTCTTTATTCATTTTTATGTTTTTAAATTGATTTTTTTACATTATTTAATTTACAGAAATGCGAATTCGTGACTGAAAGTTTTTTTGGTACCAAAACAAATAGTAAGTACGGCATTTTTTGTCACGAAAAGTCAACATTGCATTGGATTATTACGAGATATTTTGATATATTCTGCATTTTCACTCAAAGTATTCTCTCATTAAGGCGTGCTAATTTAGAGTTTTTCATAAATTACATTGACCACGGTAGTCTAGAGATTATGGTCATGAGTTTGAACCTATTGCCACTGAAGGCCCGCCTTGTAGAGAAGCCGATGCAAGTTAATTCCACCGAAGCTTAAGGATAAGTTCTTAAGTTTACTTATGAAACTAGCATGCCTAAAGTTTCCACTATAAGTTGTACTAAATATTTGCTTGAAAAGTTCTGTTCAGGTTCAGTTACAAATCTTCTTTCAATATGCCTTGACTTTTTATTCAAGAAGAAAAGATGAAAGCTAACTGCTTTTCTCTGTAACTTGTAATATGTAACAATTAAAAAAAATTCGCAGTTTTGATATACTTGCTGAATAGTAAAAAAATAGCACATTTGATTCATTGAGAGATTGAATTTATTTTCAAAAGTGCTATCTAACCGAGAAAAAATTTTCATTTGACCAAATGAGCTAATCCTTCTTGCACTTCGGACACAATCCTGATGAGTAAAGAAATGCACAAATGAAATCAGCGATTGAACAATAGGCGAGAAAGAAGAGAAAGTTTCGGAAGAAAGAAAAATCCATCGAAAGTGAAGGACCAAACAAAAAAAGAAGAGAAGGAGAAGAAAAAAAGAAAGTTATCAGCACACACCACACTTGACCTCCTTCTGCCGATTCAGTAAAAGAACTCAGCCAATATTATCCCCCAAAATAATACCGATCCGACATTAACGGTCCTCGAAACTGAGGAAGTAATGGACAACAAACTATTGATTGAGAACTCGGAGAAAATCCGCAAAAGGATGCTTTGAAGCCAAACATTCGAGGCCTTGAAAACGCTCCGTAACTAAAAATAATTTTCCCTTAACGTTCAATCACTCGCTTTTGTGCAGTTGGAATTCCACCTTGTAAACAGAAACAGCTTCTAAACTGAAATGCTGGACGTTACGATTGCAAGAGAGCTTTGGCTATAATAAAGATTTTTAGATAGTCCTTTTAAGTGGATTCTAGAATTGTTTCTGAATTCCAAGAAAAATTGTGTTGTGGCTATATGTGAGGCATGAGGATAAAAAGAAAACAGCTCAAAATGGCTGTATGTCTCCCTGTAGGAAATATACGGAATATGGTATGTTGGTTCTATTTTTATGGCACATTCCGATGAACTTTACTGGTCTTTCTCTCTTTTTTTTAATTTTTGTGTTGCTGAAGATGAAAAGAAAGCTCAGTTCTTTAAGTAATTGAAACATTCAAAAAACTTTTATGGTTTTGGATTAGCGATTAGAATAAATTGGTATTCTGAAGTTTTAAATTGAACTTTTAAAGTTTAGGTGTATTGCTTATGGATTAAATTTTTCATGTAAGCAATAATTTACGTGGGGCAACTCTAATATCAAAGTAGTTTATAGTATTCAATGGAAGGAAATATTTAAAGGTATTCAAAAGAAGACTAAAAATATCCTTCCAAAATTTAGCAAGTTTCCTACTGAAATGAATGAAAACCCCGTAATACAAAAGTGTACAAATAAGAAATAACATAATTGCATATCATAATTCGAATAAATTGATTACTATCGTGCCAAAGTTATTTTGTTTTTCCGAAATTATTAATTTAATACATAAATTAATAGTTTCGATTTCTGATCATAAATGAAATTAAAATCTAAAATAAAAACCATCGGAGGTAAATTTTTCTAGAATTAAAAATTTATTCCTTACGTTTTTGTGATATAAAATTTAACGAAAGTATTCAATTTCTTAAAATGAGAAGATAATGCTTCTGTCTTTTCCTCCAAATAATTTTTTTTTTTACTTTGATAAACAAGTATGAATGTTTACCCTTAAAAAAGTAACTTCTTTCACTACTTGTAATTTCTTAAGGCGGTTTTCGCTATATGTACGAGAGCGTGAACTTGACGCGGAGCACATTTTCAGAGAGAAAAACTGCCTCAATTTTTATGAAATTTTGCGACATTGTAGCTCATGCATTTGTTTATAATATAGTGTTTTTAAAATTTATAAACATTTCATAAATAATTAGTTTTTCTTTTTAACATGTAAAGGGATAGCTAGTTTAGCATTACGGTATAGGAAAAAAAAGGCGAAATATATTTTATAAAAGAAAAAAATAATCAACTCGGATAAAAATGAGTTGTGTGATAAAATAAGTGATTCTTTACAGGATAGTGAAGCCAGAATATAATATTAATGTTTGAGTACTTTTATATCTGAAAAGATTTTCCGTATTTGGTCCTTATTCTTAGCCGAAGACAGCCTTAATTATTCTCAATAAAATATGACACTCAATTTAATAATTTAATTAAAAATTTACGCTTATTTTTTAAATAATTATGCGCTTATTTTGTAAGCAATTATACTCTTATTCTGTAAACAACTATACCCTTATTTTGTAAACAATTATACGATTATTTTATTAACAATTTACTTTATTATACTTTACTAATTTTACACAATATGCTTTAAATTTGAATTTTTTAATTAGAAATAATAAAAAAAGATATTTTTATATGCATAAAATGCAATTAATATAAATTAAATAAAAGATAAAATGTATACTAATTAATTTATGTTTTTTTATAACATTCAGCAGAATTAACTTATTTATTGTCTTAAATTTAAATATTGTTTTTTTTACTATTCAATCGGAACTCATTTTAAATATTGATACAATTGACCAAAATAATGATTGAAATTTTTATACGTAATAATAAGTACTATAAAATATTAATTATTGGGATGTTAATACAATTTCATCAACACAATGAAATTATTGGTTTTCATTGTATTATTCACCCGGTGCATTTATCTCTTAAAAAATCAACTTAGAAGCAACATTTAAGATAAAACCTTTTTTTTCTTTGTTTTGTTTCTGAAATGGTCTTTCTTTCGGAATTGTTTTTAGGTACTTAATTTTAAAGAACTGTTTCAAGAATAGTTGAAGAAGCAATTTTCTTGTCTGAGCTATTTCAACAAGAGTGAAAATAATTCTTTGAGAAATCTCGTTTCGAGGCAATGTTGGTCACACACATTTCTGTCAAGCTTTCGCCACTGTGTCTATGCTCAATGAATGAAATCGGCGACAATAGTCTACGAATTGAATCTATGATATTAGGGAAGCAATTTTTTTTATATTTATAATTTCTATATAAATGTTTACGCAACATTTATTCACTATGTCCAGGCTTTTTCTAAGACGTATGGATAGAAACATTGTTTAACCATTCATAAGTGGTTGAATATATAAGTGATTACTAGATACATTTGAAAGTTACCTACAACCAATTTTGTTGTATTAAAGTATAGATGCTAATTTAGAAATGTATAAAAGTTATCAAAAGGATGAATACGTTTTGATGATTGTACTTTGGATATAATACGAAAGCTTCAAGTAGAAAAATGACATTAAATATATCGATAAAAATTTACGATAGAAAAGATCTGGATTCTTTACAAAAATTGAATGTTAATTTGAAGTGATGATGTTGAGAAAATGTAAAAATTGTATTGTATAACATAAAACATTTGAAAAATATCCTTGTATTAGACTTATGAATTATACACAAACACACACACATATATATATATAATGTTAAGTAGAAGTTTTCAGCATTGCGCATTATACAAAAACGAACATTGTGAAATTTGCTCTCGTTTTTTTATATACTCAAAAGTTATTATAATGACTTGTTCAACCCCAGTTATTATTTTTTATTAATAAATATATATATTCTTTTTTTATTAAGTGATTGAAGTTGTAAATATAAATTAACCTTAGTAAATTCTAGACTGCCGGCCATTAAAGTAAAATTTCTGCACCATGAAGGCAACATGCAGCAAATATCAAATTTGCTTGAAAGGTGCAGCACGATTAGATATGCAAATCAAAAACTTTTCCATGCATTCGTAAAATGCTGTTGGGAGTTTTTTAATCTGTAGATTGTATAAAAGATAATATAAAATTGATAGTTGTACAATGGATTTCTCATTTTTTTTTAACATTTATAAACCCCGTGCACCACGTAATGTATAACACGGGGGCATGCAACACAGACAGAAGAAAGGATTACAACACAAACATCATGCCTCCGATCGAACCAGACACCATGAATATACGATTGCGATTATAACATAAAACGTCACCACGAAGAAACACGGGGAACAACACAGACAGAAGAAAGGATTACAACACAAACATCCATGCCTTCTCCGGGATTCGAACCCAGTCCCTACGGCACCGCAGTCAGCTTCACTGACCACTATACCGGATGGGTGGCGGATTTCTCATTTGGAAGTCGAATTTGTGAGTGTTGGTTACTTGTGTAAAGTTCTACATGCTTTTTACTCTAGACTTGAGTAAAAAGCATGTACTCCTACCAGCACATTTCAGAATTTGATTACTGCAGAATTGTGGTCAAACGAGACTGAAGTTTATCTCTTCCTGATTTTTTGGTTCACACATTACAATACGAATATGAGCTTGTTGGTTAGGTTGGTTATATATATAAATCAGAATTTTAGCGATCCTAATCACTAACGCATGAGGGAGCAGTCATCTTGTTCATGCACCTTGCGGGGTCGTCGAGTCATGTTATGTACTCTGAGTCCTGAACATGGCTGATTTGCAGGTCAAATATCCCAAGGGAAAAAGGGACGTCAGACTGACAGTACTGTGACCATTCTTTCGGTTTTCCATGAAACTACAATATGCACAAGCAAGCTTACAGCGGTGATTTAAAAGGAAATTATGGATCTAAGAGTCGTGCTAGGTTTTGTGTTCAAATTCCAGATCCTATATACAAAATTCTTGTGACAAGCATCTGATGTGAGTATTTCCATCTTGTGTGTGTGAATTCTCCATCGTCATACACACAGTACCTGCAGTGATGATATAGGGCACAGGTTGTGCATATTTCAGACACTTTTTATGCGTATAACTTGTATTTTGAACAGAATACCTTTACTTTGTGCCCTATCTCTGACGCTACTTGTAAAAAACACAATGCAGAGCTCCATCTCGCCCACCCATTTTTACATGACATCATTGGGTACAGAATGTGTTTGACTGCCGTCTTAACCAGCACTTACTCCTGATCTATCACCATAGTCCCTATTTACTAACTACTATGATTGTTTAGTTCACGCACATAGAGTTGAAGCTGTATGGAATAATACATGTTTCATCCAAGCGCAATTGTCTTCCATGTCCAGCCGGAGTAGAGTCCGAATTATTATTGTCAGAGCGAGGCCTCTAATTTATTTTATAAGCTGTTTTCACCAAAATACATCTAAATTTGATCGTATCTCTCTGTATATATATATATATACACGATTCTACTATTTACTTTCTTTCCTTGTGTAGCATTTTCAATGGTCGGTATTTCAAAAGTTTCAATTAATGAAACATGTATGTACATGATGTGTTTTCTTGTTACAATGAATTACCTTAAGCAATATCATCAGATGTATAAAATGATATAGTAAATACAATAAATGACTAGTTATTAGTACATAAAATTGAACTAAGAATTTGTTGCAGTAAAAGCTCAACTATTATTTGTTTCAATAGAGTATATTACATAATATAAGGCACCTTTCCAGTATAGTGACGCTGACTGTAGTCAGTAGGGCCATTTGAATTCGGGAGAGGGTATGGATGTTTGTTTCTGTATAGTGCATGTGCGGCATGGGGATACCCTAAATATTCGTGAAGCCACAAGTCTAATTGTGTGATTGGTGAAAGGGGAAAAAAGGTGGGAAGCCTCTGACCATCCCCCAGGGAGTTCTCCCTCAAAGTTGAGGTAGAGCCGAGCCCACCTACTCAAAGCTACGGATAATGACATGCATAAAACTAGCCATAATGAATTTCATGGACAATTCGTTCATTGGCAACAGCAACAATATATAGAAAAGTGGTACATCAACTCATCTTCAAAACAACTGTAATTTTTTATGCAAACGAGGTAGAAGAGTAGGAAAATGGTACAGTTAATACGCCCCACTTTTTGTTATAAAATTATTAATAGTAGATAGGATATACACAAAGGGTAAAATAAATTCCATACGAAAACAGTTTTGTATAAATAAGCATTATTCTAATTTTCTCTTTTCTTTTCCTTGCTGCCATTCACTACTAATACATGCTTCATTTGAGCCATAAAGGATATTTAAAATAAACATGGATTTTTTTTAAAAAAAGTGTTATAGCAATTTTAAATGAAATATGAGAAAATATTGTGCTTAATTATATAAAAAGCTCCAAAGTAAGTGCTTGAAATTGAAGAGTTTCTACACACTAGTAGCTGATAGTCTTAAAATTAGTGCTTCTAAGTTTCAAATTTGTAAGAATAGAAATCGATCTGAAAGACCTCCAAATAGCTTACATAAAAGAAATATGTATAATATGCAGTATAATCAACGAATAAGTACATCACATCAAGTGACTTATAGATTGATTAATATATGGAGTGTCATCTCTATTGGTGAAAAATGCAATTAAAAATGCAGGCTACAATAGACGTGGTGCTGTAAGAAGTGATTTATTACTTTGCATAACAAGAAAACGCCTCGTACTTGTGAAGTAGCATGTAACCAAGCCTTTATCTTCCTTGGAATCTGTCCATTTTAACGATGAACTAAAATTTAATATCCATGGGTCAGATGGTCAAGTTGAGATCGGGAGAAAACCAAATTAATAGAGGCTCACTTAGAATTTATGTGGAACTGTCAAACACGATTGAGGAAGCATAACGATTTTAGGGTGCGTGAGTTTATGTATGAGTGCTGTTGAAGTTGGAAATTTATGATTTATATGTAGAAGAAAATTGGATTATATGCATGTATCTTGATGTTTTAAAGAAAGATATCTTAAGTAGTGCAGAAAAAATGACTCTTAGATCTGCATTTATTTTCTTACAGGACAATGCTGTTAAGCATATTTCCAAGATTTGAAAAAGAGGTGGCTTTATGTTCCTCAGCAGCTTCAAACACTTCTAAATATCCTAATTTGTGTCCCATCATCTTTTATGGAAAAAATCAGTCTAGAACTAAAATAATGTTGTATAAATAGTAATTTTTAACGGAAAAGTACTATTCAGAACATTTCGTATAACATTTTGTCAAGTACCAGAACAACAACAAAAGTTTTTGTGAGTCAAACCACAACATTTAAGAGAGATTATGAAGGTTATAGGAAGACCTACAGACCATTAATTCCTCAAACTGTTTAAATACTACACCGAAACTTTTTTTGTTTTTCATTTAAAACATTTTTTGTTTCTTTAAATTTCATCTTTAAATATACTGATACTCTTTTTTAAAAATTGTTTATAAATTTTCTGTACTCTCTCTCTCTATTGTGTTATACCAATTTATTAATCTTCACTTCATTACAAATAATTTAGAGTGGTATATTAAACTCTTATTTATGGTCATAGATGCCTATGAAAGGTTTTACATACTGCAATAAAAATAAATAAATGTAGGTGCCTTAACTGTAATAAATATGCTATAATACAATGTAATTAATAAATTACAGCACGTAATATAAATCATTCATAATAATGCTGTAGTGTAAAATCTTCAGTAATTATTGATCATGGGGATTTCGAGATAACTTCCAATAATTAAGGATATAAGTTTTTTTACATTCAGATATTGTAAATACACAAATATTGAATGTAATCAAATAGAATATTAAGTTACGAGTAAAAACAACAAAAATTTCCAAGAGTATGAGTTAAATAAAAATATTTCATTAAATAAAATTCAAACTATCAGATTTATGCACGCTGCTCAGAAAATAAACTTTTATTTTAAAATAATTTCTAAAATATTAACTTTGAAGGAGTATAAATTTCTGAACTTATTCCTATCTTACACATATATGCTGATATTAAAAAGTAAAGAAATAAAAAAATATATATATGCTCTTATCTATGAATTTTGAATTTTGCACTCACTTAAAAATATTTCAACAGAAGGTTGATATACCCATCACATTACCCGATGTATTTTTAAACTAAATGAAAAATGTGTTAACATTTCTTTTTATATTTCATATTGTGATAAGAGGGATTCCCGCATTATTACGTTACCATTCATGAATTTTAAAACCTTTAAAATAGAGTTCATTAACTTCTTAAGTCACTAGTAAAGACTTGCTAAATTTTGAATTTTAGGCACAGTAATTCTTATTTAACTGCTATTCAAAAATTTGGAACAATCAGAGAACTGTAAAAATGAAGAAATAAAATGACGTAAACAGACGTAAATACGATTTATTTATAATAAGCAATGGTTGTGTATACGCAAATTGGTTTTGTCAATAACGTAATAGGATGGTGGGAGGGGATATTAAAAAGTGCTGTAAGTAAAGTGATGCAAAAGGGTATTCTAGATTCTGAATATTTGATTAATTTATGTGTTCGTGTTCATTTCAACTATTACAAAATTATTGATTATTACTCAAAGAAAACAGGTCGACTTGTTTTATAGAGAATAATACTTGAATCGTTTGAAAAAGGACGATCATCGATAGAAAGGTCTAGTACAGGGGTGGTGAACCCTTTTGGATCAACGTGCCTTTTTTTCTACAGAAATATTTAATTAGGTATAGGCGTGCTACCAAACAATTTCGACTTGTGATTATTAGGAAAATAATAAAACTAAACATAAACAACTCAAAACTATTTATACGAAAAAATACATTTTGCACTGTAAAGTATTATATGTTTTTGTTATACGTGTAATTCAAATTAAAGTAACATTAGTGTGACTTCTGTTGTTGCAGATTAAATGACAAATAACTTATATTAGGATTTTAAGATGTTAATTTTAGCAGAATGCATGCTGATTTGGAGTCATCTGCCAAACGGTTTCTAAGCGAGTCTTTAATGTTATTCATGTCTGAAAATAATGACTCGCAGATGAAAATGTAGTTCAAGTAGCATATGAACCAACTTCTTCAAACAGTTAAATATGTGGGGAATTGAATTCCATGTTTCTAAAATTTCGTTACTCGCATTTTTACTTATATTGCTGGTCAATCTTTTTGTTTCAATCAATTTCAACTTTTTCTTGTTTCATAAAGTTTTTGAATCCATATTGAGCTAAACTGGAAATCAATCAGTTGCATTTCAAATGCTTCAATTTCCAGCCAATCGAATTGGGACAAGTTCAGTTTATCAAATGAAGTCACATCAGGGTACATAATAAACTTGATCCTTTCCCATAATTCTTTGAACTGAGAATATCTCGCTGAAAATTCGTTGATTGTTGGATCAATTATGGAGATATTTTGAAGTAAAATACAAACCGTTTTGTTCGGTGGCGTGCCCAAAATATTGAGTCGCGTGCCGTCATTGGCACGCGTGCCATTGGTTCGGCATCCCAGGTCTAGTATATGGTAAATTGTGTTAATGTTATGCTGTGAGTATTTTTCAAACTGTAGAAACATACCAGATAATTAAAAGCATGAATAGACAAGTCGTAAATAATAAATCGAGAGTAAAAACCGCTAGAAAAGAAGGCTTTCTTTTCGCGACATAACTGGATGGTGTGTGCTAGACAGAGCTGTATTCGGAGCTTTCTAAAACCACAAGAATAATGATTTTTAGTCAAATGGCTTACAGAAGATACACAAAAAGTTGCATTTATGCCTTATGTCCTGCTATTTGCGTGCTACTGAAGTATGCTAAAGATGGCCCTTTTGCTAGGAAATCTGTAACATGAGAACTGGACAGACAACTAAGAAAGCGATGTGATATTTTCCTGTGAAAGACAATTATGTATGTAGAAGGAATTTAATTTCAATATTATTTGGAGAGAACGTGAAACATGTTACCACCCTCACAGTATCTGAGAATGGGATTAGTATAGCACACAGAGAGAGCGCTTTGGTGTAAGAAGACATAATGTCTGATGTAGCACGGAACTTCACGTTTCTGAAGAAGGCATTTTAAGGAAACACTGTAATGGATTGAGGTTCTGGAACTTCTAACTTATGCTTTCCAAGGTGCTACTGATAAACTGTTCTTATTCAAAGAAGACAATGTGATTCCACACTGTTCTCAACGCGTCAAAGAATGTCTTGAATGTAAAGATATCAAGTTCACACTCAATAGTCAATCTTATCTCCATAACAGCTTCCACTAAAAGGCATTGTTGAGCTTAAAGCCATTCTGCTACGGGAGTGGTAGAATCTGTTATCAATGTTAATGAAAGCATTAAACATCGCTGAAGCGATTACAGTTGAGCCCACCCCTTAAATAGCTAATTTTCTTTTCTTGTAGCAACACATGAACTTTTTACTTTTTTCTCTATTTTATGTTATTTGCATAAAACAAGAAATACTTTTATTTTATGTATTCTTCAACTTTGGCCTGAAAATATGAGAGCTTTCTAAGTACGCATGTATCATTAGATTCTTCATTTATTTTGCTCATTACTGATAAAAATAATCATTTTGCTTAACGTTTGAAAACCAGTATATTTAAGTATACTGAAGTTCCTAATCAAAATGGAAGTTTGCATCTTTTGTGACAAATTTCTGTATCGTTATAGACATTTATAACGATAGAATTAAAGTTGAAAAAGACTTTTTATTCGTAAAGATATGGTTGAGCTCTAATGTGCTTTGAAAAATGGCTTATTAGGAAAATAAACAATTTTTTCTGCGTTTTATTTGACATTTTGATGCATTCTATCGTTAAAATAATGCAGTATACCATGACCAAATATTAATTTTATGTGTTGTTCAATCCTCAATTTTCTAAAGTTTTAATTCTTATTTAAATAAAGCAAATCATTTCGAATTGGTTCTCGAGATTCGTCATTTTATCTAGATGTTTTATAATGGAAAAATCATTAATTATTATCGTTTCTTAAGATTTATTCGTTTATAGTCATTGCGTTGAGTAAATACATCTAAGACTGTAAAGCCATTTTAAAAAATTTTGATTTTCATTGTAAAATACACAAGCAATATATATAAAAATATTAAGCCAATTCTTACTTTGAATGGATGAACAGAAAGTATTTTATTAAGATTGAAAATTTGAACAATATATATATTATATAGTATATGTAATAATTCCCAGTAATATAATCCTTTTAAATATATTTTAATTATCTGGTCCATCCCTTCAGGACCCACATTTTAATAATAAATTAGCCAGCCGCCTAACGAGAATATTTTAAACTACATCTAGCTACCCACTCAGATCATGTAATTTGAGCCGCCTATAAATACCGAGATTCCTGGAGACCGCGCTCTCTTTCGCTTCTGTATATGTCTGCCTTCAACATGTAGCCGGCTGCAGCTTGGTTTGTGTTTGTGTATTGAGTCGTACATGTCTTTCTTTATGTGTTCAAGATGTATAATAAACCAGTTTTAATTAATCACAGGACTGCCTCGTTAATCCCAGCCAAAGAAACCATCAACAATAGCAATCATATTAAGAAATTCATTTCAACCACCATCGTCTATTTCATATATATATATATATATATATATAATACTATAATATATATAATATAAAATAATATATATATATATATATATATATATATATATATTAGGGAGAGAGTAAACTAATAGAAAGGATTGAAAAAAGAACATGATTCGTCTGCATTGTTGTAACAATGAACACTCGGTTTGGTTCGTTTGGCTGAAAAACCAGTTTTTCGACTCCAATTTTTGCCATTGTTTTCACAGTTACATTGTTACAACAATAGAGACGAATCTAAATTGGCGTCGAAATTAATTTAATTAATTAACCGGTAATTAATGAATTAATATTTGAAAAAAGTATTAACATCAAGTGTCATCCACTACAAGTTTAAAAAAAATTATTTGAATTTGATTGTGGATAAATAGAAAGTATTTTACTAATGATTGAAAATTTGAACAAGATATAATATATATATATATATAGGGAGAGAGTGAGCTAATATAGAAGGAGTTGAAAAAATACTTAATAATACAAAAAATAGTTTAACTAGGTTGATTTTTTCTAAATTAACCAAAAGACGCGTACATTCTTGCCTTTTAATTCGATAATATTTTATCTTCTCAATCTTGTTAGACGGATAATGAAAAGTTTTGAAAAAAAAGGAGATCATTAATGTATAACATACTAAGTATCAATGATACCCATTTTAAACAGCTTTGAATGCTCGCACTCTCACACACAAATTCTACATTTCTTCTTTAAAACTCATTAACTCTCATTCCCCATTCAACCGAAACGATTTCTCTTTTGCATTCCAGCCCGTAACTGGCTTCACGAGTTCCTACAAACTACGAAATGAAATAAGTGTTTTCGTCGCTAATTTAGTCGATTCCTTGTTTTTATTTCCATCCATTTAGTCTTTTCAAAACAAACTTTCTAACGCTAGCGTCTTTGGAAATAAACTCAAATGTTTCCTCGTAAATGAGAAATAACTTAAAACCTCAGAAACCATTAGCTAAGAGAGTAAAAGGAAGGCAGAACGACCGTATTGACTCCAAGACTTATTCCGAGGCGTTAATTGCCTTTTTTCGTTCACTTTCAATACATTTTTAAGGTGTACAAATTAAATTGAAGGATGTAAAGGGAATGGATCGACACATAATTTGCATATTAAAATGCCTGGCATTATTTGCTATTTCATTAAAGCCCATACAAAATAAAATAGTCCATAAACATATAATATATAAAAAAAATAGTTAACGCTATTTAAAATAATGTGCTATTTTTTGCTATACACATAAAATATTTTATTTAAAAGTTAAGGTTGTGGAATAAGATTTTTTACTGTATGCTTTTGTTAAATTACTGACTTTTTTCAGCTTCTAAATAAAATAATAACTTAAGAACAATAGATTAAAACTTACTGGCGACCAAGTTAATTACTTTACATCTCCATTTTTTGAACACTAAAAATGATTGGAAACAAATAATAATGCGTTGTGATTTTGTTTTAAAATTTCTAATTTTGTTCGGTGTAAAATGTTTTTATTTTTTATGAATTAACAAATTAGTAATATTTTTTTCTGATTTTATTTAGTAATTATAACATTTACTAACAGGAAAATCTCAAAACAGTTATGCGATATTATGATTTTTAATACTATGTTTCGAAACATGATTTTAGATTTCTTATTTTCTTTAAGAAATTATGTAAATTACAGTCATTTACACCTAGCACTATTATGCTATTTACTATTATCTACATATTTATATTACAAGCTACTGAAAATTTAAAACGCTGAAGTTAAAAATTTGTTACAGTACTCACGGAGTCTCATACAAATAATAATCTTTGGGGACTGTTCCATTTATATAAGAGCTTAAATACAAACTATTATCTTACCTTGAACCATAATTTAAGCAATTTAAATAACATTGAAACTTATTTTTATAGTAAAAGAAAATTAATTTTTTACATGAAAATTCTCACTTTGCTCATAGTTCTTTATGCTTGGAAAAATATTTAAATGGGAGAGCTCTTATACTTTAAAGTTAATTTTAATTCAAAACGATTCTCAACAAAGCATGTTAAGTTGTAACAAGAAAAATAGAAAGCAGAACCATCCGTCTTTTAGAGTCATTTCTCAAAGAAGATTATAATTTACTGCAGAAAATGAACCAGTAAAGAATTTAAAACGTTACGCGCTAAAGAACTAAAAATGCAAATGTGTGAGGACTCTATATTTTTGCTTGTGTAATCAAATTCATCTCCAAGTATATCTAACAAGAAAAGAGAGATATTTTCGGAATTCAAATTTTCGTCTTTACAACATTACCGTCTAGTTTGTTACTTCTGATCTTAATGTATAACTGGAGTACAAAAATTACTTTCTTTTGTATACTGATCTAAACACTAACACTTTAATATCTGTATTCAGTGGTATACACAAATTACATTACTATTAATACTTAATTTATTATTACGAGAACTAGAAAATATTCATCTTGGGTATGAAGTTGAAACATATTTAAAGATATTAATTTATTATAATACGAAGAAATCTCTAAATTTAAAGGCTTTCGAAATCAAAAGTCTTTACACAACTTTCCTTATGTATTATCAAAAAATACTAGGATCCCTTTGGCTTTTATGAATGGAAAAGAATAATATCTGTTATTAGATACTTATAGTAACTATAAATCAAGTACGCGTGTTAATTATACTTACGTGTATTAACTTTATCCTAAAGAAAATTACAGAAAATTATTAATTTTTATCAAACAAAAACTTTTATTTCTCAGTATAAAATTAGCTTAGTTCTTTGCACTTAATTATCGTCAAAGAATTAAAAAAAAACTTTAAGATTTTACGCATAAATATTTTTAAGGAATCCGCACTTTACTTTTACTGGAATAATTTCTATTCCGTTAACTAAGGTTGTAGTAACAGCAACTTCAAAATATTTGGCTAATTATCTAGCTCGGTTCGCTCGATGAAACGCCAGGGGAACTTTGGGTAATCCGCGAAAAGTAAA
This sequence comes from Trichonephila clavata, assembly GCA_019973975.1. Lineage (NCBI taxonomy): Eukaryota > Metazoa > Arthropoda > Arachnida > Araneae > Nephilidae > Trichonephila > Trichonephila clavata. The sequence goes on along the minus strand of BMAO01015517.1, from coordinate 19,033 downwards.
TTGTCTTGAAGAAAATAAAAATAAATTCCAATGCGCCTTTTCCCAACGTCTGAAGTCTAAGACAAACTTAATCGATAAATTGAATAAGGGCTTAGTAAATAGTATGTCGTTGAAAGCGCAATGTCACTCCGACTCTCTTTTGAATAAACGTGACTCTCGTACAACTTTAAAAAAATTCTGAGAGTTCAAAGAATTCATAAGCGTATTATTCAAATTAGTTTTTAATTAGAGGCTTTGCTGCCTTTTTCCAAATGGAAAAGCCGGAGTAATATTCTGGGTTGCTTAAAATATTTATAGTTGATTCACAAACCGAGAAGCAAGAAATGCCCTCAAAAAGTTTCATTAAGAATGTTCATAGAAACAAAACTTTACAGAATCTGTAAAGTTTTCTCACTCAATTAAATAATATGCTTGAATATAAAAATAATGTTTAAAACACATAGAAATGTATGTAAACATATACATTTATTTTCGTTTGATTGTGGGGATAATTTTTAATTTAACTTGAGATCAATGACATAATTAAATGTTTAAGGTATGTGACTACCTTTGGGGCACTTTTTCTGAACTATGCAAATTTTCAACTAAATAAAAACTTTTCTATTTAAATTGGGGCATAAAACTAGGAATTCGAATACAATTTCCACAAAATTAAAAATAATTTTTTTGTTTTGGGAATTTTGAGTGAAATTTTAGTGAAAAATTGTAGTGCCTTGTATTGAATACCAATAAACCTTTTATTGAAAATTCTAAATAATATATTCGAAATAAATTTATACAGTACATAAATAACATCATTATCTGTGCTTAGAGCTATAAGATTTGTAATACTTTTGAAAAAATGTGAAATATGTCAATTTTTATGCAAGAGCTCAGTTTTTTTTTACAAAAAACTAATGCTATTTTCTCACAAAAAGTGCAATAAAATACAGAAATATATACACACAGAGATAAGATTATAGCCTAAAATACAAATAAAACTAAATAAAACATGTTCTCCAAATTTCAGTTCAAAATCTTAAAAATATTTTATGTAGGGATCTGCTTCCGGTTCTGTAAGCTCTATTTCCGGTTTACTAAGTATGCTTTAAATTTGCTTCTAAATATTTTAGAAACAAAAATAGAGTGCTTTTGGAATCTTAAATGTATGGACTATAAAATCAAAACATAAAAGAATTCTCAAAAATTTTCACCTAAACGGTGAATTTTGGGTAATCATATACTTTAAAAAAGATATTTATTTATTTCATTTTATATGATAAGTGATGTTTGAAATGATGCAAATAGGGGGGAAGATAAGTAGAATAATCACACAAAAATTTTAAAAGTAAGCTTCATTTAATACATATATTTATGAAAGCATATTTTATATTATTTGTGATAATGATTCATTATATATATGTTCGTTACGAAATGAATACCAAATATTTTTTTTAAACTATTATGTTTCTGTTGAATATGTAGATACGACAGTTAAAATGGTTGAATATATTAATAGAGGAGCAGAAGCAAAATCAATATTTTACCAAAGGAAAAAATTAATTTACATGCAATATTATCGTGTCAATAAATTATTAGGTGTCTGCGTGCTAAAAGTTTTCTTAAATTTCTCCACTATTGCAGGGTTATATTCATTTTATTAATGGAATGATATAAAATATACGGTAATTCTGAAACCTGTAACCGTACTTCGTAGAATTTTAAGTGGAATTTATGTTGTGTAACGTGTTTTGTTGACATGAAAATATTTATTTAAAATTAAAATATATTGGTTAAATGTGCTTTATTACGAGTATTTATCTTTTTTGAAGCAGAAATTTACTAGAGATGGGGAGAATTAATAAAGCTTTTTAAATCTCTAAGTATTGTAACTCTACATTTGACTCCTATAATCATTATAATTATCTTTTTTTTAAATTCTCACACATATCTTTAATTGTGCGATGAAATCAGATGGAGAGTAAAAAATAAAAATACAAGGGATTCCTTTCATCTTTAAAAAAAATCAAATCTATTCTTGAACTTATTCAAGCCAGCTATTTTATTTAAAATATCGAGACATTTTTTTTTTTTTTTTTTCTTTTTTTGAGATTGGAAATGACATTTTACAACAAGTTCTATGTATTTTTAAAAATAATTGACGTATAAATATCTATATGTATAATGCTCTAAGAGTCTGAGTCTGCATATTAATTGACCTTAATATGCGTAATGTTGCATATTTGGGGATATTAATATTAATTTGCTAGGTTTCAAGAAAATGTAGACTGAAGTAACTGGAAATATATTTACTGAAAATATGCTTAAGTTTCTTCATTTGAAAAATTATAGTACCCGGAAAATTCAGGATAAAGTGATTGTTGATTATGGAAATAATAATCCGTCATATAACAAAGTTATGAAGTGAAAAAGCCAACATACTGGGTTCCACAAACACTCGCTTTTTCAGAAGCATGGCGCTACCTGTCAAAGGAGATGTTGATTCTTTTGGAACTAGACGAAGATGACGTTACCGTAGTCTGGCAAATATTCATGAACTCTGAATCTATCAATAGGATCCAGAAGGAAATAGAGGAGCAAGGAATGGACGCACAACGCCCTCCCCCCAAGAATGCATCTGCTCGCTTATCTCGAGGTGTGGTTGAGGAATCAAAACTATGTGGCTTTGAAATATTGCCACATTCATCCTATTTTACTGATTTCAACTCAAATGACTTTTTCTTTTTCCAAACACTCAAAGAGCTATTGTGTTTTCGGAGATAATACTAAGTTACTTCATTCACAAGAGGTAAAACAATGAGTTTTGACGCAATCTGTTGAATTTTGCGGGCTTCAAAATGTCAAGGAACATTGTAAGAAATGTAAAACTTTATATAACGACTGTGTAGAGAAGTCTTGAGAATAACAAATAAATTTCAAGTTAAAATACGAATTATTTTTAGAAGTAATTAAAATTTATGATATTCCCTCGTTTAGAAACAAATGAAACTTATCTATGCTCTAATTGTTCAACTAAACATAAAAAAGGCCTTTCGTCCTCATAATATGTTTCCTTGGAACTTTTTTATGCATCATGAGGTCAATATATTAGTGATAAAAGGCAGTGTCTTATATATAAAAATATTTTTTCAAAAATTCACTATTCCATGGAATATTAACTTGAAGGCTGAGTTTAAACAATCTTCAGAATAAAAATAGAAATTGATAGCAATCAATCAAATTGTTAAGGAATTGTTATCATTGTCTTAAATCTATTTTTATTTAATAAAAAAGTTGTAGAATTTAAACAGAGTAGATTTCATAAAAATGGGATTAAGGTTATTTTTTTTACTAAAACTACTACTTTTTTCTTCTAATAAAATGCTTTTTCTTTGAAATAAAATGTTATTATATACTTTTTGTGTTTCAAATAGTAATACGAAAGAATATTTTGTTATAATAACACATCTTAAATGAATTTTTCTCTTAGACATTACCAAAGTAATATATTAACAACCTTAACAGTAAAAAAAATATTTCAACATTTTAAACAATCTTTTGCTATTCTCTCTAAATTGAAGATCCAAGTAGAATTTTTCAAACATAACTACATATAAAATAACAATCCATGTGAGTAAATGAAAAGCTTAACTTATTTTATGACCTTTAAACTTTTACTCCTTGCCTTTTATGCAAGTAAAATACTTTTGATCACGCAAATTCTGTGTTAACTTGATAAAAGTAGGTACATCACTATGCTTACTTTACCTAGTAGAACGGTTAACGTACTCCGCTCTTATTAAAAGTATTAAACTAAATATATGAAGTTGCCATAGAAAACGGTCGTGAAAACATTCTATGTCTGAAAAGCAGAAATAATCTCACAAAAACTAAAATTCACCGTCAGCAGTTAAGATAGCCAAAAGTGAGATATTTCCCCAAGTGGAATAATAGGTCCGACATCTACATTAGTAATTTTAAGAGTCGAGATGATTTAGGTTCCAATGTTACATTAATCTTTTCTACATATTACCCAAGACTGAACAAAGAAAAACTTCTCCTATTTCACTCTCATAAATTCTATCTATAGATAAAAAAGATGTTATTTTATCTCTCGTTCAGACATTCAGTTAGTATTAATAAAAATATTTCTGCAGTTTTTAAGCTGAGCATGGTTGAAAAATGTATAAAACATATGCATTAAAATCTTAATGGAAGAATTGTGGATATTCTTGAAATTCTAATTTATTTTGATTATAAGGAATTATTACTAATTTAATTAATCTTAACATATACTTAACTATCAGTTTATATGATACGAAATTTTATTCTTTCAAATTAATCTAAAAAAGTTTTATTTATTTTTATATAATAACAGGTTTTATATACAATATCACACACACACAAATTCCTACTAGTTATCCAATATTAGCAACATGAAGTACAAGATACATGAAAATATTTAAATTGAAACTTGAACGTAAAAGAAAAACTTGAACGTAAGAAACAAAATAAAGTCTTAGACTTGACGGTGGCTGTTGAGTGTATCGGCAATGCGTATAAGAAAATTACGGGAATAAACTGCAATGGCATACCAAGTAATAAAACTGAGTGAGAGACCATTATGGTGATACATAATGAAGGAATCGGCTAAACTCTCTCCATGGTGTCATCAGATTAATAAATGACTTATCGAGATGTTATGAATAAGTTCATAATTCTTCTGAAAAGGCATTGTTGGGCTATTCATTTTCCACATTCAACGTTCAACGCTAAATTACTGTTGCATACGCTTGTAGTGTATAGTCAAAGATAATCATAACAACAGACATCTTACTGAAGTTACTCTGCCCGGCAGATACCGCCAAATGGTACAAATGATACAATTATTGTGCAACAGAAGGTAATTTTTACACTAAGTTACTTGAGGTTGTAATGTGATCCATCGCTGCTATATACGCAGCATACCTTTCCTGATGCTCAGTGGATGGACAAACGTTATTTTTTGCAACCTTAATAGGTCGATGAATTCATCAAGCACTAATGATTCCATTAATGTATATATTAACTAATAATGTATACATAAAATCATTCATCAAACACTAAATTGTCATGAATCTAATTTATAGGTAAACTGTAAATAGAAATATAAATCAAAGAAAATGGCCATAATAGTATAACAGCACATTCTTAGTCTTAGGAACCAAAATTATAGGATTAAACACAGTTTTAAGGCCAACAACTATCCTTTATATCACTGGTCTGAAGGGAAGAATTATTTAAAATCCAGGTTTCTCAAATTAAGAACTAAATTGCTTCTTTATAAAAGTCTTATAAGACCTGTCCTGACTTGTGCATCAGAGACTTGGTCATTGACTTAACGTGATGAGGAAGCTTTGGGAATTTTTGAGAGAAAGATCTTACGCTGCATTCTTTGTGGGATCCAAAATAATGTATCTTGAAGAAGAAGATCTAACTTAGAACTCTACAGAATTTACAAAGAACCTGATATTGTAAAATTTGTCAAATTACAAAGACTTAAATGGGCTGGTCATCTGGCTAGAATAAATGAAGATCATTGGTGCAACAAAATCTTTCTGGCAAAGCCCATGAGAAATAGACATCGAGGCACACCCCCATTAAGATGGATTGACTGTGTCAAAAAAGACCTAAATATTTTAAAGGTCGAAAACTGGAAAACAGTTGCCAAAAATAGAGATGCCTGGAGAAAACTTCTGGAGAAGACCAGGGCCCACTCTGGGCTGTAGAGCCGTTGAAGAAGAAGAAAGAGAAAATAATGAATTAATCAGTTATTTTTTTAAATAATCCAAGCTTAAGAAGGGCAATATTAAATAATTAATACTCAAAATTACTATAATATAGTTTCAGAAACAAATAACATAAACAAAACTTTAATCTATTTCATGAAGAAATAAAAAACACAAATTTAAATAAATGAAAGAAAAAATTTTAATCTGCACAAATCAGTACTTTAAGTTATTCATATATGCATGTATGATGACTGTGTGCATTTGTAACAATGTAACTAAATATTTTTGAAACATTCTTTATATCACAAGTGTATTGTTTTGAAAGTTTTTAAATCTGCTCATTTCTCTACCGAGAGGGACGAGATCATTCGTAAGCCAAGAAAAATCTACTTCGAAAATGATTAGGAGTTAACTTAGCAAGGACTTTACAACAAATTTGTCTTCAAATGTGACCAAGCCATCAAATTTAATGTAAGAGATAGAGGTTTCTATAGAAAATTCCAGAAGAATTTATGACGATTATTTGAAAAAATACCTCTAGAAAATTCTAGATTGACTTCACTGTCTATTTAATTGCGATGCAGAGAAACAACATTGGTTTGATTTCATTTTTTACTAACATCCTCTTTGAAGTTTCTGTTGGGCAATTGGCGATGGGTTATATAATTTTACACCTCACTTTGGTGATGATGGTGACTCATGAGCTGGGACCCCCCTTTCCAAACTTTTACACTATACTACGTTTGTGCCTCGGCATATTTCACATAGCCGTTATACTCGGTGGATTTTCAGTGGCACCAGGATTCCTAAACGGCACTTATTTTCATTATTTTTGGATTTTTTAATATGCGCTATTGTAGAATTATTCGTTTATTTGAACTATTTCCTATTAAAAAATATCTACTGTAATTGCAAGAAATTCAGAATAAATTACGTCTTTCGTCTAAAAATCTATCTATTAATTGTGAGGACCTTTCCTGTGCATTTGAAAGATTATCAGCAATTGGCAATATGCGTGAGGTGAAACTGACGTCGTTTTTGAAGAAATAAGCATGCGCCAAACGCCAGCGACTCATAGCTATTTAGCCTGAAGCCTTGTCTTTCGAATGCAGTACCTCTCGTTTCTATAAACAAATCCGTAAAGCTGCATCAGAATTCTTTTTTTTTTGCCGGAAAAATGATAAGTGTAACAATAGATCAACGAATTGTTATGAAATTTCACATGAAATTTGGAGAACTCACAACGGAAACTTATAATTTATTGAAACAAGTGTATGGCAATGAAGGTTTATCGCTTGCACGTGCTTTTGACTGGTTTAAGCTTTTTCAAAATGGTCGAGAAGGCGTGAAAGATGATTCAAACCCTAATAGAATTTTCTCATCAAAAACGGATGATAATATTGAAAAAATCGTTAATCTGGTTCGATTGGAACACCAGACAATCGAATTGATATAGATTACGTGCAGCAAACTGTATATAACAGTTTTGGCATGCAAAAGTTTGCGCCGAAATGATGCCTAAAATTCTTACATTAGAACCACAAGAAGCTCACAAAAAAGCGTGCATTGACATTTTGAATGAGATTGAAAATGACCCAAAATTATTGAAAGTCAAGAATCGCCCTAATGAGCATATTCAAAATCCTAAGCAATGGTGATTGTTTTTTCGATATACATGAGATTGTGTACCTTCGTTGGGTTCCCGAACGTCAAACTCTTAATCAATATCACCAACTTCACGTTCTTGCTGAGCTCCGTGAAAGAATAAGGAAGAAACGACTAGAATTGTTGAGGGACAAGCCATGGGTTCTCTACTAAGGCAATGCGTCGGCTCACTTCGCATTGGTTGTCAAGAGGTTTCTAGCCAAGTACATCATCTCAGTATAAGAGCATCAATTTTATTTGCTGGATATTGGGCCATGTGACTTCAATCTATTTTCTAAGGTGAAATCTGCATTAAAAAAAATCTGATTTGAGTCTGTTTAAGATGGAAAAGAGAAATCGCTCGGGCAATAAAGGGGAGCTCACTCAAAACAACTTCCAGTACTATTTTGAACAATGGAAGGTTCGCATGGAGTGTTTTAGGGAAAGAGGAAGGGCATATATTGAAGGTGATAATTAGTAACTATGCATTAATTAAAAATATAGCATCAGTCTTGTTATTTAATATCCACACCTTTTATAGGTGCGTGTGCGTGCAATATACATTAGTGTATCCGTATCTGTAGGTATCGACCGAGGTAAGGGTATACGATGCTTTGACAAACTATATCTGTGCATCTTTTAAATGATCTTTCTTAGCGGCCTTTTCTTCAATTTCAAACTGAAAATACTTAAAGTCACTGAATATTTACTTACTTTTTTTCGTTGTCATTTCGGAATAAACTTTTTTCAGTCACCGCAGTAGATGAGTGCTCCAAGTCGCGAACTCATGAACGGCGTTCTTGCAGTCGAGTCATAGGTTAGAGTTCTAATGTCACTAAAGACATCATGTATAATGAGGCAGGAATATGTATATTAAATATGTAGGGGCTTAAAGTCCCTATGTCAGTACTTCTCAAACTTTTAATATATGTGACCCGAATTTCAATCATAACTTTCATCGTGCCCCCCCCCATACAATAACAATGTATTGAATGCAGTACTAATGTACTTTGAAACTAAAGCTACAATACGACCTTAATTATAAACCGTGCAATTTATCGCAATAAGAATTTTGTATATATATTTTTAATTTAGCATTATATATTTTAATTAAGGAAGTCCGGCACATGAATTTTTGAAAAATGATCGATTTTGACCTTTTTATATTTTTGAAAAGTGCAAACATTTCTGCTTAAAATGATGTATGAAAAATGGAAATAAAATAATTAGAAGTATTTTTATTTATTTTTTAAAAGAAGCCACTTTCTTTGACGCGTGACAAGGGGCTCTTCGAGGAGCACCCGTCTTTCATCATGCTTAATTTTTCGATAACAGCGCGATTTGTTTTGTCCACAATTAGTATAACCTTTTTTTTACACATAAATAAAAAGATTTTTCTTTGAAGAAAGGAAAGGCAACTCAGCACAGTTATTTTTTAAAAAATTTTTTTATTGGGATTATTCTTGCTTGAACTTGCTAATTGTGATTTCTAATTTATTTATCCAGATTTTTTTTTCTGTTTAATCCACGTTTTACATTAAATTATTTATCAGTATTTTATTAACAACAAAATTATGAGGAGATCTAAAAAAATATTTAAAAATCTCAAAAATGTCGGCGTTCAAAAGTGATTGCTCAAAATGTTCCAGCTATCACATCTGACAGCACAGAAACTGTTATTCCAAGTGCTTCAAAGCGAAAACTTATTTCAAACAACAGTTTATATGAAGATATGGAGGGAGGTAATGAAAAAAAAAATGTTTTAATAGAATTAAATTTATTGAACTTTGCTGTTTGTAAAAACTGTGGCCATTCCATCTCATTGGAGGCTTCTAAAAGAGTTGGAATTGTGTATTATATGGAACTTTGTTGTAGTTTTTGAGCAAAAACACATGGTTTCCATACGTCAACTAAATTGAAGAATAAAAACAAACTTTTCCACTCAAATATCAGATTGGTATTTGCTTTCAGATCTATTGGAAAAGGCCGTTCAGCTGCAGAAATATTCTGTGAACTTATGAATTTGCCATCTCCACCTGAAAAATTCCGTACTTGTACAGAATTGCTGTTCGACTTTTCTAAATTTACCTGTGAAAAATCAATGAGAAATTCTGTTGAGGAGGCAATACGAATAGAAGGTAGACGAGACATTGCTGTTGCCTTAGATGGTTCATGGCAGAAAAGAGGATACCAATCCCTCAATGGTATTGTTACAGCTACGAGTGTTGATACTGGAAAAGTTGTTGACTTTGAAGTGTTTTCGAAACAATGTCGATGCAAAACTGCATTTAATTCCGTTCATGAACCATCATGTATTGCCAACTATTGTGAAACAAGTGGAGGCATGGAAGTGAAAGGTGTAACGGTGATATTTGAAAGATCCGAAGTTCATTATGGCATTCGTTACACAAAATATTTGGGCGATGGAGATTCAAGAGGTTTTTTATCAATACTTGCGCTGAATCCTTATGACACTCAAGTGGAAAAATTAGAGTGCGTTGGGCATATCCAAAAGCGTATGGGTACCCTTCTTTTGAATCTCAAACAGAAAAAAAATAGGGGAAAAAATTAAGTTATGGAAGAAGCCTAAGTGGACGCAACCGACTCACCAAGATTTTAATTTCAAAAATTCAGAGGTATTATGGTATGGTTATTAGAAACAATATCAATGATTTACACAACATGAAAACTTCAGGTTTGGGCTGTTTATTTCCATCTTTTGTCTACTAATGAGAGCTCTCAACATGGAATGTGTCCCTCGGGTACAAATTCATGGTGCTAGTTTCAGAAAGCAAAAGCTGAATTTAACGAAAAGCATTATGACCATAAAACCCATGTGCCATCTTCCCTCATGAATGCAATTAATCTAGTTTTTAGAGATTTAGATGACCCTAGGTTATTAAAAAAATGTCTACATGGAAAGACTCAAAGCCCCAATGAGTCAGTTAATAATACCATATGGTCAGTCATTCCAAAATCTACGTCTGTGGAGTTAAAACCTCTAAAATTAGGGGTAAATATGGCAATTGTACAATTCAATATGGGCCATGTAGCCAAATTAATCATTTTAAAACATTGTGGTATTGAACCAGGTTTTAATTGTCTGCCATGCTTTAAAAAATTAGATGCACGTAGGATTCGTGTAGCCCAACGAAAGCATCTAGAGATACAAAAAAGGCTAGATTGCTAAAAATAATGAAAAAAAAAGAAAATTTTAGAAGTCTTTTGAAGAAGCAGAAGGCAAAGAAAATGTTTCATATTTTTCGGGAAAGTATTAAAAAAGGTAAATCGTCAAAAATTACAAATTTTTACTTAAAGCCTGTTTTCTCAAAATACAATAGTTTTACCTTTATGTATCTTTTTCTCAGAAACTAATTAATGTAGGGTCCTCAAATTTTCAGTAAGTATATTTTCAACATGTTTACAGATTTTAATGGAGGCGATAAGAAATATCTAGCAAACCTTTTTAGATAACACCTTTTTAAACTAAATTTTAGGGGGGAGGGGAATTGGACATTTTAAAACAAATTCATAATTATTTTAATTTTTGGTTAAAAGACAAAACCCTCCATTAAAGTCTTATTGATAGTGCATATAACCTACTGTAAAAATTTCATCGATGAGAAGCAAGTAGTTTCTGAGAAAAAGGTAAATAAACTTACGCAATTTTAACATAGGCTCCTATGGAAGTGCCCGACCCCCTTAAGTTACTTTTAAGTAATAAAATAAGTATTATGTTATCTTTCTCCTTTCTAATTTTTAAATTGGAATAGATTGCAAAAAAATATTTTAATTAAATTAAACATTTATTTCCTCAAAACAAAACATAGATTTCAGCTTAATATAGAAAAATAACTTTTAGAGTGCTAATTTCGCATAATAAATCTTTTGAAAAACTTTGTTCCGCAAGACAGCCAATGGGAGTCACTGATTATTATTAAACTTGCTTCTTAATTTAGTATTGATAAATTAATTATCAAATACATTGTGCAGTACTGTTACATTTGTATACGTGTGTATTTTATTTTCTTATATTAAGTCAGAATGCATTTTGTTTTTAGCTTCCATTGAGCAGATTTATAATTTTTAAAATAATCTTTTATTTACGACTTTTTGCTAATCTCGCACTCCCACAACTTAGAATTATCACGCTTCCGGGGGGGGGGGTGCTCCACAGTTTGAGAATAACTGCCTTATCTTGATGTGTTCTGGAAATTTGTAAAGTCGTGTGCCAGAACAAACGTTATTCTTGCTATTTTAACGTAGTTCACAATTACGAGGTTTCGGTTAATAGCCCTTATATATCTTGTAAGTGTGAATTTTAAAATGAATAATTTAAACCTTTTCAGTGAATGTATACTGTTATATTAGAGTTGTATTTTGTACAACGCGTTATTTCATTTCTTAATTCTCTTAACCCTATTAATAGATTTCAATTATCCTAGTGCGTTTTAAAATCTTTTGCATCAACTTTTGTGATCTTTGCATAGGACGTAAATGAAATTTTTGTGTAATTAACAGGCAAAAAAATCCTATGTAAAATAACCTATGAACAACAGATTTTGAAACAAAATGTATTAGAATGAAAAATATAAATGATAAGTATTTTATCTCATCTTCATAAAATTATTTAAAGAGACTTTTCAAATTGTAACCATCTTCAAATTTTCTTATTTCCATTTATAAAATTGACTTAAAAGTAGTTACTTTTTTATTGGAACAATAATTACTCATCCATTTATTTTATGTTGTTTAGTGTCTTTAACAGATAATATCATTTAATTTTCTGTTTCGAATTAAATAGCTTCTCTACTTTTTAAATTGTTAATATCAAAATACTTTCCATGTTTATATATATTGCAAATATCGAGCACAAGCATTTTTAATTAAATAATTCCTATTTCTATCATTTGTTTTCTTTAAATAACCATTCATTGGTTTTTATCAAGCAATTAAAAATATGCATAAATTTTAATAAGTCTGTCATCAAATTTATAAATAATGCACTAACGTATAATAGCAGATTAAATCAGGACGATAAATAAACTATTGATGTGAATATTGTGACTCATATAAAATATTCAATATACGAGTGTACATTCATAAATTTTATGGCAACAAAATGGATAAAATTTTCTTTGTGAAACTTTATTCTTAATAACAAAGGAAAGCTGTCATCTACTTAACTGTTTCCCCAAAAGTACTTCGTGCATTGTAGTAAAAGCCTGCCATAGAATTTTGTTGAAAAAATAAGCAAACTTTTCCCTACATTTCTTGCAAACTCCACAAAAGCACGTTACATACTTATAGTACAACCCATTTACTCTTTATTTGTCCTAGAAAAGCAATGGCACTACAGATAATGTTGACAAGCACAGAAAAGACAGGAGTGAGTTACAACGGTTTCCTAAATGATTGCACTGGCAAAAATGCATGTTTTTCTTTGCCCTTTATCTAACGTCGTTGATTGTATATCTTCCCCTTAGCTACTGTTTCTTTTTTCCGTACTTAACAAGCATTTCCTTTTGCTTTTATTTTTCCTTCCTGTGTTCCACGGAATTTCTAATACCTCCCAAGTGATATGAGATCACACAAACTTTTATTTTATTTTCATTCGTCATTTGTAAGGGAGGTATCATCTCATTTGCATGTTTTTCACCTTAAGATCTGAGGGAGAAATGTAGTTGACTTACGCAATTAGTAAGATTTGATTATAAGCTAAATCTTATACTTTGAATTGTAGGAAATAATTCTGCTTATTTTTAACTGCATGCTTATGGAATTAGAGCAACTTTGAGAAAAGTTTTTGGAATTTGTTTGCCCAGCCCTGCTTTGATCATGAGATTAGGTAGGAGTTCAGAGAGATCACAAGGTAAGAAGGTTAATTAAATTGTGTACAATGAGCGAAACCAAGTTCAGGTTTTATACAGCGCAATTTTAGATTTCTATCATTATTTGCAGACAAATATTGAAAATTATAAATCAAAATCGTAATTTTAAAATTTTTATTTTTATGATGCAATGTTAAGCCTTTTCACTTTTTTCCATCGCAGGGATCTTGCATGGAGTTTTGATAATGGTTTCTCAAATAAAAGGACGCAAGTGCTAAATCAATGAAATTTACAGCATTTCTTAGAAATTTTGCTATAGTCTGGTTTTAATTTTTTTATAACTGGATGGGGCATTTTCAACATACCAGTGAAAAGTTGAATCCCATAACTAAAAAATAGCTTAATTAATTAAAACCAAACATTTATAGCTTACTTTTAAATATTTTAAAACATTTTTGTATCAAGCTGTTTACACCATTTTCTTTAGAAATTATTAAATAATATAGCTTTGAATGGAATTTTGCAAAGGAAAACGAAATTTGATTGATTTTTTGAGTCATTTTTGTCATGTTACAAGTCTATAAAATAAAACTTTATTACCTAATTTAAAATAATTAGGTTTTAAAGTTTTATTTTATAAGTTAAATTAAAGCCTGGAAACCAGACAAACATCTGTTAATTGAAAGATATTCTAGATTAGTTTTTAATTTATTACTATTACAACTTATCTCTCTCAGTGTATTTCTTCTATTTCTGATATATTTGGAAATCCTGAATTTTCAAATGTTTCTTTGATAACAATGTCTATAGCAAAAATACCAAAGCATAATGAAAAAAAAAAACTACTTTTATAAAAATCACCTGGTTAGATATTTATGAGAACATTTTATTAACAGCTGTTGTGGATTTGTAGTAAACACTTTGTTCAATTGTTTGCAGTATTATAGTGGAATGCCATTTTTGTGAGGAATTAGTTCGTGAAATTTCGGATATTCTATAATAAAACGAAGTGGCAGGCCTGAAAGAATATCAGTGAGCATAGCTATAGATCTCTGATAAAGATAGTGAAACAAAATCGCAAGTCCTCGTTGGTTGAAATCACTCAGGAGTTCCAAAGTTCATCAGGTGTTAGTACTAGCAGCAAGAGTGTTAGCGGAAAGTTAAAAATCATGAGATCCCAGGGTCGTTTGCAGCCGCTCACAAGCCGAGAACTACTCCCCAAAACGCAAAGCGTCAATTGCAATGGTACAAACTCACCAATATTGAACTCTCTCTATGTTCTTTGAAGTAAGGAATCTTGCTTTAAAGTCTAGCTGTCCGATGGACACGTCTGGCTAAGCGGATGCTTGGTGAGAGTTTTTAAGTGACTACTTTATGCCGACTGTAAAGTTTAATGGTAACAGCATCATTGTGGGGCATGTTTTTCAAGGTCTAGCCTGAGTCTCTTAGTTCCTGTGGTAGTAAACATGAACTCTGAGATGCATGTGAACATTATGGATAATGTTGCTCTCTCATCTCTATGGCAGTATTTCGGTGGAGGCAAATTTCTGTACCAGCAGGATAACTCCTCCATTCCCACATTCAGACTTTCTCAGTCATGGTTTGAGAAAATGGATCTTCAAAAACTGATCTGGGGTATTTTTCAAACCCCGATCTAAATCCCATAGAACACCTTTGAGATGAAATGAAACGCAGATTAAGTAGTCAGATCGACACTATCCTCACTTCAGCTGTGATGGACTCCTAGAAATCTTTCCCGATGGACACCTACGATAAACTAGTGGAAAGTTTCCCCAGTCATGTGCAGGCTATCATCGATATGAATGAGGAACCAAATATCTTATTAATGTATACTTCGTAGGAATCTCCTATTCCGAAATGCTGGGTATCCATATACTTTTGGCTAGATAGTGTGTGTAAAATATGTTTCCGTATTTTTAATACATTTACGTCATGCTATATCTTTTCACACACTCCTAGGAAAATTCATTCCCTTTTTAAGTATTGATAAAAACATGATCATTTAACTATTTTAGATACGGTTATTTTACTTATCATGATATTTGATTAAATGTTTACTCTCAATGATTTAGAAAGAAAAATCTGGTGATTAAAGTAAAGTATTTTGAGTCATCAGATATTATTAGATTTGGCGTTTTTATTAAATCACCAAATGCTTTTTTCTAAAAATAAGGAATATTTTAAAAGTTAAAATATTCAATTACACTCGACTGTTAGGTATCTTTTTAAATTTACTGATTTTGATACTTCATTTTAAAAAATGTACTATAGTTTAAAGTTAATATATTTTTCTTGGTATATTTTTATTTATTGAACAACTGTGCCAAAAAGGGAAACCAATATAATTCACGTATTATATCCCATTCAAGAATGCATAAATAATTCTTTATTAATTTTCTTAGAATATTTTTTACAAAACCTGTGTATACTAGATATGTTTTTCAGTTTATTTTTGAAACGAAGCAAGAAAAGAATGGAATTTATTTCAGTAAACTCTATATTCCTTTCACAGAATTAACCTTATACATAAGTGGATGCATTATTCAAAACTTGACAATTGAAACATTAGACAAGTATTGAGAAACAGGAGTTATAATGATATAAGTTTCAAACGAATTTTGAAATTGTGCTACACAATTTTTATTATTTCCTCTCTCCCTCTCTCTTATCTATTTTCAATAAATATTATTCATTAAAAAGCAGGTAACATTTTTTTAGTGCACGAGAAATTAGAGTTGAATAAAGAGACAATATAAGTCACATTTTATAATACAAACTTTAATGCAGAGAAGTTTGTCTGTCAAATATCAAGTTAAACTAATCTCAAAATAAAACTCCTGAAAGGAACCATGGAAAGTTTTGCTGATAATTAAGAATTTTACCTAAACTATTTTAAGATTTTCGATAATCTTACGTAAGGCAGAAGATTAATAGTCGCGTTTTCTTGCAAAAATATTATTATAATACAAATTTTTAAAGATATTCTATTGAATATGAACTCTTGCGGGATTAAAACTTGCAAATGATAAGTTTTGTTTTGTTTAACGAAATCCGAAAACTGTTTGATTGATTTATTAAAAAAATAATAAAAATATATTTGATTTAAAAAAAAGACTATGTAAGAAAGCTAGCTGAGATGTTTCATATTTTTTGTATTTTTTCTAATTTTGAAGACTAAAGTTGTTACTAAAAATAATTTGATTTCCAAGATTTATCTTTCATTGTAACTGATAATGCTCAAAACACTTGGTTCAATAATTTCATAAAACGAAGAAAACTGGTTTTCATGTTAAGAAATATCAAAATGCTCGCCTTATCAATCACAGTCCACTGATAATATCTTCAATTAGTTTCTATAAAATTAATCAAATTTTCTTAAAGTTAAAAATTTATGTTAAGCTATGTGATAGTGATTCTTATAAGCATTCAACAGAATATCAACACTAAACTTATAGGAAAACATTTACTTGACTCTCTTGACTTTAACATGGCATTTACTTAATTTCACTCTTAACTTATAAGGATTTTCTCAGCCAAAACTCTCTTTTAATATCTGCTTCGTAATAGCCATTAAAATATAATCTTCTCCAAGATTAGCTTTACAAAAATTATCGCCAAAGAGTTATTTTTAAAAATTGTATTAGAATTAAAAAAAATTGAAATATTTTAATATATCTGAGGTCTTAGAAAAAGAATTTTTTTAAAAAAAGTCAAAGTCAAAAGTATTTTAGTTGGAGGAGAAATCTTTACGTTTACTGATTCTGTTTTGAGCCTCAAAGGCAACAGGAAAAAGAGAGGCACCAGGCCAAAGTACAAGACAACAGTGACAAAAAGGTGGTATTGTACAGTTTACATATAAGAGTAAATGTACTTTTTAAAACTCAGAAAATATTTTAGCACCAGGGCCAGGAAAACTAAAACATATATCATACTATATTAGATTCATAAAATAATTACAAATAAATTATTTTCCTTTTACAGGTGTAACCTCATAATCAAGTAATTTATGTAATAAATATTCTCAGTATTTTTTTATTGATTTATATACATTTTTTTAAACAAAACTGCATTATACTGCGTAATATAGATCATTTCTTGAATTTATTTGTTCTATGAGCAGGACATAAAAAATTACATATTTTAAAGAGATCTTGGTTTAATATTTTGCTCTGTTGGGATATTGAATTTAGTATAAGTAGAGTTCTAATAGATACCATCCCATGTAGATATTGAAAGTAATGTAAAATCAGATCTATTCGCAAAGAGAAGTTTAGAAGAAGTACAGAGAAGCTCTTGAGTACACTTATGCTGGCATACAATATAGAATTATCAATTAAATCGCAGAGTAAACTATGGAAGAATATTAAGGATGATTGGAATGTGAGTTTAGTCGTAGACCACTTGAAGAGGCTGCGGCTGATTTCAGATTAAAAACAGGGAATGACTATTATGGCGAACACCTCAATAGAATAGCTTGCTTGTCTGCCCAACCTTGACCTATGTTACAACATCGAGGTGATGTTTTGTATTGGATGTACTGTATTGGATGGTCAGTAATCTCGTCTTGGTGGAAAGATTGCTTTCCCTCAAGACTTTTGCGTTTTTGATTCTCATGGATTTATTTGTGCAATTTTTGCGTGCCCTTAGATTTTCCTCTTGTAAAGTATTACATTTTTAGTTTTTGGTGTTGATGTAGTATTGCTCTTTCGTAAGTGGCCTGATGCCAAATGACTAATTTCTGATTTTGTCATATGAAACAATGGCAAACTAGAGGATGTAATTTCTGGTTTCTTATAAGGATAACAGTGTTGGAGACAGTTTTGATGATGATTATGCATGTAACTAACTAAATGAATGACTATCTCCTTGGTTGATATTTATTATTTTTAACTGAATAAAATCTGTATTTTTTATACGTTATATATTGTTATTTAATAAGCTTCCCAGAATCACAATATAAAACTAAGAAAAGGTGAATGCAATGTGAACACACACACATACAATGAACTTCTCTTTTAATTAAATAAAACAGATTTGAAACCTTATTACTCTTTTACAGGCTATCAAATTTAAATAACTATTATAACTCAGTATTTGAAAAATTAATTCTAAATTTGTCATAAAGTTTGATTGCTCTTAAAATATTTTCAAGAAAAAAATCCTGTTATTATTACAAATTTTATATTTTTTTCTATAATGAAAATTATGGGAAAATTAATTTTATTTCAAATTTATATACTTCTGAAAGTATTGCATTATATAACTGTTTTGATCATGTAAAGTTTTATCTAATCCATTTGCATGTAAAATTTATTTCCATATTTGAAAATGCTTCTCCAGTTATTATTGGTTATAATTCTTAATTTTAATATCTAAAAATTAGTATAATTACTCTACCAATCATATACAAAGGATCTGTATTTATCTTAAATTAACGTCGTGATATAATAAACTACACATTGAGCAATTAGCCCTTTAGTTTTGACCTGCCAGCTTTCAGCAATGACTCGGTAAATGAGTTGATTTTTGAGCTGATGATCACTTTAAAATTTTTATACCATACTACGTACTTGAAAGATATAAGTTGAAAAAATGTGAGGCAATCTTTTTCTCAACATTGCATACAGTGATCTCGTTTGGTGAAATAACTTTTACTTCTGTGAGGATACATAATTTTTAAAGAGTGAATTTTTTACAATCATTAACACTAGTCATTAAATGTTAGTACTTAGAGTGTAATTTCAAAAATGTTGAAGAAACAGTCTTCAAGTTGAAAACTATTTCAAA